>JAEMOT010004191.1:163401-261199 GCA_019297695.1 Apostasia ramifera | reverse complement strand
GATATGATAACTTGCCCTTTGGGATGTGGAGTTGATGAGAGTATAACACACTTAGGGTCCGATTGTAGACTCTATAAAGCAGTGCGAGACATCCTCCAGCAGTACCATATTTTATTTCCTCTAACCCTTTCTCTGCAGGTGAAGCTCGAGATGATGGCGAGGGTAGTCAAATATAATAGACGAGACTTGCGGCTTTAACTTGAAGCTGTAGCCCTCTATTATTGTTGGCAGGCCCGAAACTTCAAGGTGCATGGCAAGCTAATTCCTTTGGCGAAAGCTATTGCTACCACAGTGCTGAACCTCATAGCTAATCCCATGATCCATCCAAGGAGCCACTGGAACCCAAATGCCTCATTGAGGCCTTGTTTCCCCTCTCTTGATTCTTGGGTTCCCCCTCCTTCAGGATGGATCAAGATTAACTTTGACGGCTCAGTAAAAAGTGGAGGTATAGCTGGAGCTGGGTATATCATTAGGGACCATTATGCAAATTTTATCTGCTGCGGTGGCAGGCGGATTCTTATACGTGTTGTGCCTATTGCTGAAAAGTGGGCAGCCCTTGAAGGATTGAAGGCTATCCCATGCGATACACCAAAGACTATGGGTATTTGGCTTGAGGGAGATTCTATGGAAATCTTGCAACTTATTTTCAATGAGTTGGAGCGTAATGGAGATTCTCACAACCGAACAGGCTTGCAGAGCTATTGCTTGGATCACCAGCAATATGGAATAGTGGATAGACTGTGTAGAGGATACAACTTCACTTCTCGGGATCCTATCCTAGCTAATATTGTGAACATTTTATTGTCGTTTGCTGCCTGCAGAGTTAGTTATATACATCGTAACAACAATAGTGCGGCCGACTTTTTGGCAGTGCGGCCGACTTTTTGGCGCACTATGCGATACTAGGTGATTTTTGTTGAAAATTTGATATGACCCTTCCCAATGACTTTTGTAACATTCTTAAAATGGATGTTAAGTGACACTGGATAGCTTGTAGTTTCTTTATTATAATTTTATGGCATTGCCCCTTTTCAAAAAAAAAAAAAAAGGGCTACTAAGGTATGATTGTCTTCTTGATTGAATTTACTGCAGTAGACCTGATACTATCTCTAGCATTTCTATGCGTGCACATTTTCAATTCTCGTAAAAAATATTAAGTGATCAAACACATTTATCATTTGGTACCCAACATTGTTTGTTTCTCCCTTATAGTAATAATAGATTATGATGTTCAATAAAGTGTTTTAGTTATTTTATACAAATGATATTATTTAGTATTTTGATCACATGTTTATCCAATATATAAATATATATAACATCAGTGATTAAGTGGTGTAAGACGGTAGAGCATTAAAGATCAAATGAAGCAAATTTATCTTTTATTTTTAATCTATGTCATCATATCTTTTATTTTATTTGAGATTAGATTCTTTGTTTTGCTGATCTTAATTGCTATAATATGTTGGATGTGAGTTTGAACACTTAGAATCTCATACATATTAATTAGATGATCTTAAAATCAATTAAAACATAAAATCCATCTTAATGTATTGTTTGGAAGTAATAGGTTGACCTCTGACCTCTATCTAGAGGTCAACCTTAGGCTACATTAGCTTCAGGATGGGCTTGGCTAGAGGGCAAACCAGCAATGGTGAGGTCAACCTTAT
This sequence comes from Apostasia ramifera, assembly GCA_019297695.1. Classification (NCBI taxonomy): domain Eukaryota; kingdom Viridiplantae; phylum Streptophyta; class Magnoliopsida; order Asparagales; family Orchidaceae; genus Apostasia; species Apostasia ramifera. The sequence continues at coordinate 259,532 of JAEMOT010004191.1, read as the reverse complement.
CAACCTGGGGTTGACAAAAACTTTAGCCTTGTGGGAGGATTTCTTTTAGGTCAACCTAAAGTTGACCTTAGTAGTGATGTTGACCTCAAACCTGATCGTTAGGTTATTTTAAATTTCCAACAGCTAGCTAAAGGTTGACCTAAGGCTTATTCTTGGCAGTTTTCTTAGCCATTGGAGCTAAGGGTGAGAAAGATCTATTCAAACTTGGCTGCTTGTAATTTGATTAGCATTCAAATTGGCTCATTTCAATTTCAAGTTGACTTGAGCCTTAATTGATCCAACACAACAACAACAATAATAACAACAACAACAATAATAACAACAACAACAACAACAACAACAACCAAGCCTTAATCCTACTAGGTGGGGTCGGCTATACGAATTCTTTGTTTCCGTTATGTTCTATCAGTTATCAAATTCTTATCTAAGTTTAAGTAACTAAGATCACTCCTTATAGTTTTTTGCCATATCTTCTTTGGTCTCCCCCTTCCTCTTTGTACATAAGTAAAATTTAATAACTTAATTTTTCTAACTGGAGCTTCAATCGGCCTACGATTTAGGTGTACAAATCATTTAAGCCGACTTTCTCTCAGTTTATCCTCAATTGGTGCAACACCAACTTTCTTTTGGATATACTCATTTTTCATTCCATCTTTTCGCGTATATTCATATATTCACCTTAGCATTCTTATTTCTGCAATATTTATTTTATTTATATGTTTCCTCTCTTACAGGCCAGCATTCAGCACCATATATCATCGCTGTTCTTACTACAGTTTTATAAAATTTACCCTTGATTCTGGATAGGATTTTTCTATCGCACGACACACCAGAAGCATTTCTCTATTTTACTCATCTATTTGAATCCTGCTAATAATATTATTATCTATTTCACTATTATTTTGTATGATTGATCCAAAGTATCTAAAGTGCTCACTCTTCTTGACAATTTGATCAGCAATTGTCACATTTCTAATATAAGTATTTCTTCTTGACTAAATGTGCACTCTATATATTCAGTTTTTGATCTACTAAAATAAAAACCTTTAGGTTCTAGAGCATTCCTCCAAAGCTCTAATTTTGCTTTAGCTTCCTCTTTAATTTTCTCAATAAGGACAATATCATCTGCGAAGAGCATACACCAAGGCACCTCATCTTGGATATGTCCAGTCATGACTTTCATAATCAAAGCAAAAAAATACGAACTTAAAGCCGAGTCTTGGTGTAATCCAACTGAAATAGAAAAGTTCTTAGTCAAACCTCCTTGTGTCCGTACACAGGTAATAGCTCATTTATACATGTCTTTAATAACTTGAATATAAGCAGTACAAATTTCTTAATTTAATTTCTCTATAATTGACACAATTCTGTACATTGCTTTTATTTTTATAAATAGGTAGTAATATATTCTTTCTCTATTTATTTAGCATCCTTTTAGTCTTCAAAATCATATTAAATAATCTAGTGAGCCAAGAAACTCCTTCATCTCCTAAGCACTGTCAAACGTCTATTGGGATGTTATCTGGTCCTACTGCTTTTTTATACTTCATCTTCTTAAAGCTTTTCAGAGTTCAGCTTTACTAATATGTCGAATGTAAGAGTAATTTTTATTTTTTTTTGGGGTGCTGAGTTCCGTAAGATCAATTGAATTTTCACAACTTTCATTGAAAAGCTGTTGAAAGTAACATAAGCTCTCTAATAATTGAAACTTTTTTTAAGAAATTGCTTTAGTTAAGAAATAAAATTAGGTTAATCGTACTCATAAGATCATTTAAAAAATATCCTAATAATAATTAATATATGCTTATACATAAGCGATAAAATAATTACAATAAATATGTAAATATATTATTTATATTTAAAAAAATAGAGATAGAGCTAAGTTGATTCGATCTGACCATATCTCGCAACTTGGCTTAATAAATTCGAGTCGAGCTCGATTCAGACTAAATATCAATCTGAATATTGGGTAATTATCGAACTTCGAGCCAAACTCTTATCCCTAATTAGGGCATTCAATACATAAGGAGATGTTGGTTTTGGGGAATTCCTTTTAACTCATTGAACACTTCGATTGCTTCCAACAACTACCATCTTCCTTATTCATTCTAAAATAATTAAAGCATTTAATTGAAAGAACAATCAAGTGTTCTAAGGCAATTAAGGCGTGTTTTGATCTCAAGTGCTCAAACTTTCCATCCTTTCTTCTTTTAACCTTCAAGATTCAATCATAAAGGAGAAGAATGAGTGATTTTCTTATATTGTAATATTTTGCTTTTTTTTGTCTTCACTTTATATATGAAGAGGGCCTTCAAATAATAATTAGAGAAGGTGAGTGAGTGTATCCTTACTTAAAAATGAGAAAGGCCTCCTATAAGTGACAAAAGAAAGATACGAGTATGAGCTTCCCTGCCTAAATCAAAAAATACATTATAATGAGATTTTTTCTATCAAGGCGGTGTAGATTAGGCTCAAATTTAAGCTGAATCATGTTATATCATGTGTTTATTATTTGTAATTTTTTTTCTTACTTTCATTTATTATTTATTTTTGCTTGTGTTATCTTTTTTATTACTTGTATTATTAAGTTATTGTAATAACTATTTATATTAAATAAATTAAATCTAAAATTTTAATTACCCTCTTCTAGATGTTATACTTGAGCCTATAAACTATTCTTCACAAGATTTGTAGTAGGCCTTGTTTGGTTCGAGAGTTAAATTTTGAACAAGAAAAAAAAAATATTTTATCTTATAGATTTAATGGGAAAGAAATTTAGTTTAATATTGAAAAGTGTGTAAAATATGAAATAAAATTAATTTTAATGTTTGTATTTATGTTTGATGTGAATTAAATTTAATTTTTATAATTGAAATTTGTGTTGGGTTGAAAAAAATGCCCGAGTCAAACGGGCTCGTAGGGTAGTCTAATGCTGAATTGCTGACTTTGTTGGATATAAAATCAATGAAAAAATATATCTAACACTTGCTAATTTTGTTAGCAGTGCTTTAGTGTCTTGGTCTAAGTAAAAGCAAATTTTGATTGCTTTTTTTGAATGCGAGAGTGAATTATATAGCCGCTAGTAATTTACATATATATCACATAAAATTATAAAAAGTAGATATCATCAAAGTTTCTAAGATCAGTGAATAATAGTGGATAATATCAAGTAGGTTTATTATTTTAAAATATTTCAATAAATTTCCTAAAAATTGCATTTATTTTTAATTAGATTTTTTTTAATAAATTTTATAATTTTTTATCATTCTTTAAACACAGTTTACTTTTAAACTAAATGTTTATATATAAAATAACAAAATTATCCTAACTCTTCTCCAACCCATAATTGCTGCTGGACCCGCTGTTAAGCCTTTCATTGGGTTACGACCCATTACAGAGTCAAGCGTGGCTCATATGTGAGCACTGGGCTTCGACCCTACTCGACTGCCCATGCGCACAACGACGCCCCTACTCGGTCACCCTCGCCGTCAGCCCTTTGGTGAGAGTGGGGAGATGGGAGGAAGAGGAAATGATATAATAATTTTTTTATTATTTTTAAATTTTTTTATTAATTAAAGGATTTAATTAAAATATTAATGTCAATTTTAAGACTTATAAGATTTTTGAAATCATAAACTAACTTGATATTACCATCTAACTTTAAGGACCTAAATGATATTTACCTAATATTAAATATTATATTCTTTCAAATAAATGCTAATTTATAATTTAAATTTTGTAAAAATAGTGGTATATAAATAATATTCATAATTTTTGTAACATGTATGTAGTTGTTCTTATTAATTTATTTAAATAAAACATAGTTAAATTTCGGGACAAACCTAAGGGATTAAGAACAATTTTTTTCTTTTTTCAAAATGGACCTATCTACAATAAAGTATAAACATTAGGGGCTANCCTTCCCCCTTCCCCCTTCCCCTTCCTTTTCGATTGTACGCTCAACACGGCTTCTGTAGCTTCAAGTAGCCGCCGGACTTCGGTTCTCCTGCTTGTTGCAAACTTGCAATTCCTCCAATTCCATGTCCGAGATCGCCAAGAGCTTCCTGCGGCCGATTGATGATCTCGCTCTGATGAACTGTATGTTTTGTTCTTCACTGTGGAGTATTTTCCAGCGACATTCAATTCACGATCGGCAGGTTTTCTCGGCTCCAATTCCATACTAGGGTTTTCTTTTGCTTGGGACTAGATTGTATTTGCGGTTAGTTCGATCCAGATCTGTTGCCTTGATGAATGGTTTTTTATTTAATTGATGATCACATAGGGTTGGAGTGGTAAATTTTGGAATAGTTACTGCTTGTTGAAGCTTTTAGTGCTTTGTTTTCAATTTGGATTTTGGCATTATTGAGATGATAGCTGTTCCCATGTTGCTTTCGGGTTTTGCTTAGGATAAGTTTGAGGAATCGTTGGGGATGGATTGGTGCTAGCATCTGGCATTATGCAATAAGTTTATCAGCAATGTCAATTGTCTCTTATACTCCTCGTTGTTCTGATTAGAATCGTGTAAAAATTGACTTTTCTTTTTGAAAGTGTAGCTGTTTTGAATTCTTGCGTTTAGAGTTGATGCGTTGCTCATTTCCCTGAAGTAGCTGAGTTGGTGTAAGAAGCTTCAATTTAAATCAAATGATACATGGATCGTCTATTGCTGTTGCGGTTGAAGAAACAACTCTTAAACCTCATTGAAGTAACTTGATTGACAAAAAAATTCAAACGTTGAAAAACTTCAGAAATTTTCAACAACAAGACTTGGACTGCAGTACAGAAGAGTAAAACACAGACACACCCATCTAGGACATTGCATAACTTACAGATAAACGCTTATGGGAATTTACATGGGTGAACTGAGAACCCAAGGTTGCGATAAAAGATGGGATTTAGTTTTAGGTGGCTCTCTTTGGTGACTCGTTAAAGAGTTACTAAGGATTTCTAGTGGAAACGGAGTACCTCTGTTTTTCTTCGTTTCCAGCAATAATGATGGTAGAACTAGAAGATTTGATCGCCCTTGCTCAAATCATCAAAGTTGAACTTCTCTCTTGACTAAGGATCTCCTGATGCTATCTCGATGGTCTTTTGGCTTCCCTCTGGCAAAGTCTTCCCCTAGCAGCATCAACCACACACACATTGTTCTTCTCTTTTCCTTTTATAGGCACAGAAAGGAGCATTGTTTTTCCCTAGCGAATTACCGAGAACGCCTTACACAGGCAACATTTGTTGTTTAGATTACATACACTTCACTTGGCAATACAGTAATGAGTTGACATGGCCACTACTCCACAACTGCCTGACAGGTTAATAAAGCTATTTCTATAACTACTTGAGATTCTTTGACACTAGGAACACTTGTTAATTTCTCAAAGAAAAGCCAAAAAAGTAGCTTCGTTCGAAACAAGTCCTCTTTACCTCGATGTTTCTCCTCCTCGAATTTATTTTAGATTAGGTTTGCCATTTCTTGTCTTGGTTGTCAAAGTTTTACTTGGCTAAGGTTTGGTTCTCAGTAGAAATGAAACACCAGTTCGATCGATGCTTACCATACATCAAGTTGACCATCCTTGACGAAATTTGTCAAGTCTCTTTAGCAGAAACTTCGACGATCTTTCCTTCAATTTTACGTAGAACTTCCTTAACTCCATGGGATAGATGATGCGGGATAATATACGTGATGCAATCCTAATTAGAGATCAGTAAATAAGTTAGCAGATGAACATAAGATTTATTCAGAAATATTGCTAGCGATAGTTATGTAATAATTAAGAAATCACAGGTTCGAGAAGTAAATCGATTTCAATATTTAGAAATAAGCGCAAATGATATCTAATAAATTTACCAAATGATTTAGGGCAACCATATCTCAACAAGTCAAAGCCAGGGTACACAGTTATATGGGTATCCTCACAATGTAATATTACCCAACAGCAATTTAATCACACAATAATGTTCAGGTCACACGGGTGAGCAAATCAAGCAGTCCCAATAGCAGACGCCACTACAAGATCTCGCAAGATATTAGAAATATTCAGCTGATGTTCAGATTTACCCCAAGTCGAGATTCCAATACCATAGGGACGAGTCAAGGCATCCAAAGCGGATGGTGTCAAGGCAGACGAACCTAAGCTGAGCGGGCAGTGAGGAGGTGATAGAGCATGGGAGGGAAGGTGACGGAGCGGCGGCGGGAAACAAGGCGGATAGCGAGGTCGAACCGAGCGAGGGCGCAGAATCGCAGAGCACTAGAATGGAGGCAGCTGGAAGCAGGTGCTCGAGGCCTGCGCAAGATGAAGGGGGCCTGCGCAGGATGAAGGGGGCCTGGCAGGTCGTCGGCCTGCGTGTGAACAAGAGGCGATGCGGGGGTACGAGTGATCAGAGTGGCGAGCCGAGAATGCGAAGGTGTTTCACGAGGGCCGGCGAGCTCGCCGGCTAGCGGCGAGGCGCGGCAGATGCGAGNCGATGTGAGCGGCGTTTTCCCGAGCCAATAGTGAAGATGATAGGGAAATAAATTTTAGGGCTGAAAAATTGCAAAATGGGGCCTGGACTTTGATTAGTTTGAAACTGAGAACTGAGAGAGGAGTTGAGAAATACTTTAAATGTTTTTAAGGTATTTAGGGATTTTCATTTAAGGTCCCAACCCTTCCCTTCACCGGAATACAACACACAGTATTTCAAACACAGTAATTTCATTTCAGGATTAAAACAAATAGTACTAGTTCTTGCCATTATATAGGCGATTACAATCTAAATTCAAATTGCAGAAATAAATGCGGAAATAAAAACTGATTATAATATGCCAAATGCGAATATCTAAAAATAGAAGGAAATAAACGAGATCAGCCCAAAATTTGGAATATTCCTATTCAAATCAATAAATTGATTTAAATGGGGATTTTCAATCCACTGATCAGCCACCAATCGTGCCTGTTGCCAATCTGCAGATATCAATCCTCCATCCAGATCGACGCCATATGGTAAGATCTCGGACGTCGAGTGTAGATCCTGCCTGGAATAAATCGACGGTCCGATGTTGTCGTGTCCACACCAACTCTCCCTGGGTGCGAAAAACTCGACCCCATCGAGTAAGGGTCAACTCCGCTGCAGTACCTCTCAAGCAAGTCTGGATCAAGCTGCTGCAACTCATCTCTAGTGATCCAAGAATCCTCTGATAATAACAAACCTTTCCACCTGATCAAATATCTCTGATATTCGCGATTTCTAGGCTCAATTTGCTCTTTTTTGTAGAAGGCTGTAAAAGTGGACACTCAGTGGTGAGTTCTCTCTCAATGGGGGAAGAAGACTCGAATGGATCACTGGGTATCGCTATTGGTTTTTTGTAAGCCATCAAATCTAAAATGTTAAATGTAGTACTGATCCCAAAATCCGATAATAAATCAATCACGTATGCATTTGACCCGAGTTTCTTTAATATTTTAAATGGATTTGCCCCACGAGCTTGTAGCTTCTTAACAACCCCTGAGGGCATCGCTCAGTTCTAACCTGAATCATCACATAATCACTTTCAGAAAATTCCTGTAATCTTTTATGAGCATCTGCTATATTTTTTATAAATCTCATTATTGAGATTTATTCTTTTTGAAATTCGAGACTTATTCTTTTATTGATCTCTTGATGCAAATGCCTAATATACTCAACAAATGATTGTGCAGACTCGAAAACTCTATGATGTGGTAGGGGAATCAGGTTAGTGGGGGTTCTAGGTTTATAATCATGCACAACCTCAAATGGACTCATACCTATGATATTAAAAGAAAATTAAATGTATGCAGACTCGATTTATGATCTTACTAATGCCTACTGGATAATTAATTCTGATTATAAGCATGTGGAGAATAGGTTAGAGTCACGAGAGACGCGGTTCCTAATAGGTGCCATAAAGTCTTCCAGAAATATCTGGCAAACCGTAGAGCATACCAGTTAGATGTTCGCGTATTCAACCACTCAGACTCATGTGCCACCTGCCTATAACAGTTTATAGGTGTCGAGTTTTTACTAAGTCCAGGATATGCATAAGTAAGCTTAACTAGATTTAACCTATTAACCTCACAATGATTGTGGCCTATAATCATCTCAATGTGATCGATAGTGTCATCAATACAGTAAGATGATTTGGTAGTCTTTATCGAATCTATGATCTGCTTTCTTTTATGACTCAGCTCTATGATTATTTTCTCAACTTGACTTTCAACTTCTATCCTATAACTATCCCCCTCGTGCATCTCATCCTCATTCTTTTCGTATTCTTCCGCATGTGTGGGATCAACTATATAAGTCGGTTCGATATCCTCAGCAGATAGGAGGGTATCCTCGGGGACCTGCTTTATCATCAAGGCATTGGAGGCGCACTCAGCAGTGATGTGGCCAAAACCTTGGCACCGAAAACATCATAGTGGACATCCGATATTTTCATACGAGGACTCAACAACTACAATCTTGTCCTTTTCCTCTTTAGAAAGAGGTGGGCGGCTAACATGAGCAGGAGTCGCAGAAGGCTTGACACCCATAAGGGTTGGCTTAGAAGAAGTATATCTTTCTCGAATATCAGTATGTCGGGGAATAAAAGACTTCTGAAATCGCTTGTAGTCTTGGGCCATCTGATAGGCCTCTTCGAGTGTAGCAACACGACGTAAATATAACTCGCATTGTATATCTTCTTTTAGTCTCGCTCTAAACCTGGATAAGGTCATCGTAGGACTCTCATCTTCACCACATTGTATCATAAATTCATCAAATTTAGCGATATATTCGGTCACAGAGTGTGTTCCTTGAGTCAAACGCTGCCATGGATCAAGGAGTCGATCACGATAAGTGATGGAAACGTACTTTTCCCTCATGATCGCCTTGAATTCGTTCCAGTACTCAATTGGCTCTAGGCCACGACGCTGGCGCAAACTCTCAACATTGCTAGTGAAAAGTCCAGCTTGCCAAGTGAGCTTCATTTTAGCAAACATGATTTTTCTTTGCTCACTTATAGTATACCATTGAAAATAGTGGTTCATACCATTCTCACACTCTAAGTACGCCTTGGGATCTAGAGTCCCATCGAAACTAGGAGTTTCCACTTTAATACTACGCAAGTAGTTCTCATCAAGATCACTGGGCTCAAAAACCTGACCAGCAGGCTGGTAGGCAGTCCTCCGTATCTCCTCTAGGCTGATCGACCTCAATTTCTGAAGTCTGGGTGCTTCATTCAATCTCAAGGCAGGCGACTCGGTCACTTATCTTACTCAATTTAATTTTCATATCATCCAGACAATCAGTCCTAACCAAGATAGTGGTCAACATAGCTTCTAATTTGGGATCCATGAGAATAGGGGAATTAGATCTAATGTATTCTAAATCAGACCTAGTGGGCATATGCAAACAGAAATAAATATGCCTAAATGCACCCTATTCCAACCATGCTCTGATACCAGATGATGCAGGACAATATACGTGATGCAATTCTAATTAGAGATCAGTAAATAAGTTAGCAGATGAACATAAGATTTATTCAGAAATATTGTAAGTGATTGTTATGTAATAATTAAGAAATCATAGGTTCGATAAGTAAATCGATTTCAATATTTAGAAACAAGCGCAAATGATATCTAGTAAATTTACCAAATGATTTAGGGCAACCATATCTCAATAAATCAAAGCCAGGGTACGCTGTAATATGGGTATTCTCACAATGTAATATTACTCAACAACAATTTAATTACATAATAATATTCAGATCACACGGGTGAGCAAATCAAGCAGTCCCAATAGCAGACGCCACTACAAGATCTCGCAAGATATTAGAAATATTTAGCTGATGTTCAGATTTACCTCAAGTCGAGATTCCAACACCACAGGGACGAGTCAAGGCGATCCAAAGCGGATGGTGTTGAGGCAGACGAACAGTGAGGCAGACGAACCTAAGCTGAGCGGGCAGTGGGGAGGTGCCAGAGTAGGGGAGGGAAGGTGGCGGAGCGGCAGCGGCAAACAGGGCGGATGCGGGTGCGGCGAGGTCGAACCGAACGAGGGCACAGAACCGCAGAGCATTAGAACGGAGGCGGCGGAAGCAGGTGCTCGTGGCCTGCGCAGGATGAAGGGGGCCTGGCAGGTCGTCGGACTGCGTGCGAACAGGAGGCGATGCGAGGGTACTGGTGATCAGAGCGGCGAGCCGAGAATGCGGAGGTGTTTCACGAGGGCTGGCGAGCTCGCCGCCCAACGGCGAGGCGTGACCGAGCGAGGCAAGGCACGACAGATGTGAGGTCGACGCATTGATTGACAGGGCGGAGGTAGTAGAGCCGCGCGGTCAGAGAGGCAGCGGCACCGCCGGCGCTCGCCAATGGTCGGCGGGCCGGTTGGGACGAAGGCGTGGCGGGCGGCGGAACGGCGGGCGATGCGAGCGGCGTTTTCTCGAGCCAACAATGAAGATGACAGGAAAATAAATTTTAGGGCTGAAAAATTACAAAATAGGGCCTGGACTTTGATTGGTTTGAAACTGAGAATTGTGAGAGGAGTTGAGAAATACCTCAAATTTCTTTAAGGTATTTAGGGATTTTCACCCAAGGTCCCAGCCCTTCCCTTCACAGGGATACAACATACAATATTTCAAACACAGTAATTTCATTTCAGGATTAAAACAAACAGTACTAATTCTTGCTTATATAGGCGATTACAATCGTAATTCAAATTACAGAAATAAATGCGAAAATAAAAACTGATTACAACATGTCAAATGCGAATATCTAAAAATAGAAGGAAATAATTGAGATCAGCCCAAAATTTGGAATATTTTCATTCAAATCAATAAATTAATTTAAATGAGGATTTCCAATCCACTGATCAGCCACCAATCGTGCCTGCTGCTAAATCTGCAGATATCAATTCTCCTGTCTTTGTCATTTTTGATAATTCTGAAATTACCAGGCATGTAAGTCTAATATAATTCTCTTTAGCTTACTACATGGTTCGACGCTTTGGGGCCTACGCTTATACCATGTCTTGACAAGCTAAGCACTCACTCATATCTTATATAGCCGACATTACGAGGAACTTCTTGGTGGAGATATGAATTAGCATTGAATTTAACGGTCAGGATGAATTAAAATTCAAATTCAAATTGATTAAGGCTAACTAGAAATTTTCATATTAGCTTTATATTGATTTGATTTGATTTGATTTAAAGCATATTTGAGAGATTTAAAGACTCGCTATGTTTGAAATTTTTTTTTTTAATAGCATTGGTTCCATATTTGTTTATATTTATTTGGTATTTTTATTTTCAGTATTTATTATTATATTTTCAAATTTTATTATAAGATCTCTATATATAAAGGTCCCCTTGCATTGTAAAAGGAGCCTAATTTGGTGAATGAAATTATATTTGAATATGATTAGCTTTTGGTGAGAATTTTCAAATAGCCTCGTTATTCAATTTTATTATATAAAAAAATCATTCCCTTTCCTCCCTCCTTGCCATCCCATCAAAGTCTTTACGTGCGGCACGTCTGGTGTTTCTTCTTTATTCCCCCCTACACGTCCGCAAGCATCAGCCAACTACACTCGCATCACTGCGCCAACACCCAACGACCGAGCACCAACATCCCATGCCCCACTCCTTCGCCGACCCGTGCGAGGCAACTTACCACTTTCTTCGTCACTCGATTTGCTGCCACTCTCATGGAACGTGTTGCTTGCGCAAGCTGATTGAAGCTGCCAGCGTTGCTGACCAACTCATGCATCCCCCTGCACAGTCTATGCACGCGAGTTGCTCGCATCCCGCACACGTGTTGCACGAGCAACACGCGCTAGACTTAGTGCTAGTCCGCACTCTTGCTACGCCCATGTGCTTAGAGCACCTTCCCGCATGTGTGGCGTGGACAACCAATAGGCACATGAACATTTCGCTCTGCCTATGCATGCCTGTACGAGCAACCTTGGTCGTGCCTGATTCTTTCGTTTGTTGCACCCAATTCATCTGCTCAACCACCTCGCTCAGCCGCTTGCTCGAGTTCGCTCATGTCGCATCACCCGCACTTGTGACAAAGCCCAATTGCGCTACTGGTAGATCAAATGCACTTTGGTACTCAGATTCTTCAACCTTGGTATTAATTCCTCTGAATTCATTTAATTACTGAATTTCAACTTAATTGAAATTATATTGCAAACTTGATTATTTGATTTGGTTTTAATTATTTGACCAAAAATTTAAATGTGAGAGAAAATACGGTTGGAATTTAATTGCAAGATATCTGTCCTAAATTTCTGAATCTCAAATCTAATTTGTTGAACTAAAATTGGCGCTCTAATTTAATTTGACAACTTCTTATTTATCAGACGGTCTGATTTAATTTTTATTTTAAAATAATTTAATTTGTGGGATTTAAAATTTGATTTTTCATAAAATGATATAACAATAACAGCAACAACAGCCAAGCTTTAATCCCACTAGGTGGGGTCGGCTACATGAATTCTTTATTTTCATTGCGCTTTATCAATTAACAAATTCTTATTCAAGTCTAAGTAACAAAGATCACCCCTATAGTTTCTTGCCATGCCTTCTTTGGTCTCCCACTTCCTCTTTGTACATGGGCAAAATTCAATAACTCAAATTTTCTAACTGGAGCTTCAATCGGCCTACGATTTATTTGTCCAAACTATCTAAACCGACTTTCTCTAAGTTTATCTTCAATTGATGCAAAATTGTCTTTCGAATATACTCTAAAATTGATGCCCTAGTCTAATTTGATTTATCATAAAATTATAATTTAAAAAAATTTGCGCTTACTTAAAATAATTTTTTAGTTAATTATTACTAGTCATTAATTTAAATCTTATTTCCATTCCCTTTTTGCATCACTTATCTTCAACAGCTGAGTTGATGGTGCTCCAAGAGGTAGTTGTGGGTCTGCCCTCTTCGTTCTTTTAAACCTATTTAATTCTTGGAAATCCCTCCTCAAATTTCCTGGCTTGCTATAGTAGTAAAATCTAAACCTCTTTGAGGAAGGATCTTTTTTTATCCGCCTCCTATGAAGCATGGACACAACATGGCAACACGAGGATATGACACGATATGATACGATAACACAATAATTTTTCAAAACATAGAACATGGACATGACATGACATGTCAAATACAATAATAATAATAAAATTAATAATTCATACTTAACAAAATATATAAAATATAAAATAAACTTGAATTTTTAAATATAAATAACTTGTGAGTAGCACAAAAATCTCATAGAATTAAGATAAGAATTGAAAAAGAAATGTTGACATTGAAGAGACTTGGGATGTAAATTTATGGTTTATTTTGCAAAATAAGTGAGAAAATAAGAGAATATAACTTTTGCTTGCTAGGACAACCACGACGTGAGTTACAATAAAATGAGGTAAGAACTCTCAGCATGAGGGATGAAAGAAGGACACGTGAAGCTAGAATTTTAAATTTTTTATAATTAATTCATTTTTGTGAGGCTCGAGGACAATAAGGGAGAAAGAAATTTGATTTAGCTTGGGTAACTTAAAAGTTTAGCTTATATTAAGTAAAATAATAATATTAATAATAGTAATAATAATAATAATAATAATATTAATAATAATAAAAGATAGATTTTTAATTTTATTATATAAAATTTTAACAATAGTAAATTTTTTTTAAATATTAATAAAAAGAACAAAGATAAGGTATATGTGTCCATAAGTTTTAGTCTTATGTTTAAAATTATTAAAAAAATATAACATTAATAAATAAATTTAACATTAATATTAAATGTATCAAATCTATCTCATATATGTCTAAGAAGTGTCTTGTGCTTTAAAGTTGTCATGCATCTCAAAAGTGTTCTACATCTCAAAAATATCTTGAATGTGTCTCAGAAGTATGTTAAAGTATTCAGAAGTGTCCTCGCATCAAGAAGTGTCCTCGCATCATGAAGTGTCATGTAGTGATTTTAATATTATTTTATTAAGACATGCCATATGGCGTATTCGACACATTGTCGCCGCGTGTCCTTGTGCGTTCCTTCGTGCTTGTGTATCCAACACAGACACAACGTGATTTTTTGAAGTGTCCATGCTTCATAGCCTGCCTCTCTCCTGGGACTTTACTTGGCTTCAACTTCTCCCTCTCTTTTTAGTGAATAGTGCCTTACTGCTTGAAGATCCTTGAGACTTTCTTCATGTTTTCTTGTTTAGCATACTTGCCATCATGAGCTTTCAGGAGAGAACCTCATTTGGCATCAAGTTTCTGAAGGAGACTACATGAGCTTCCCAACTTCTATAAGGAGCTTAGCAGTAGCCGAGCTTGCAGTTTGCTATTAAATTGTATCATCTTCATTGATGTAAGTTAGCTTACAACAATCTGCATCTCATTGGGGTATTCGGAGATAGAGACCCATTCTTGATGCTTCATATCCACAGGATTCTTGATGAGAAGGGATTTGTTTCCTGTAGTCTTTTTACTGTGCATGCCTTCCAACTTCTTCCATAAAGAGTTGCCTGATACTCTTTCTGACTCTAGATGAAATATGCTTTGATTTGGGCTCATCCAAATGCATGTTACCATGTTTTGTATCTAAGTCCTTCCATACCTCCATTTCCATCTCCATTGGCTTCTTTTTCAAGCCTACCAGATGGAAGTGTAGATCCTTCCATCGAAGTAAATCCAAATCCTTTGCTTCCAAAGCTCGTAGCTATAGCCATAGAGGCTAACTAGCTTGCTAGACATCATTGAGTCTGTTATCTCAAGAAATAGGCATTCAAGGCTTTTTGTTGCTGCCAAGGCTTTGATGCTACTTATTGCTACGTCAAAGGAATAACTCTGAAACCTCATCGACGAAGAAAACAAATGTAAAAAAACTTTAAATTTTATACCACAAAACTTCCTCTGCAGTTTAAAAGTGAAAAAAAAGGAAACACTTTTAGAACCTTGTACAAATTAAAGACAAATGTTATGGATTTTGTGTGGGTAAAGTGAGAACACACGATTACTATTTACTACAAGACCAACAACTAGCTTGAAATAGAATTGGGTTTTGGGCAGCTCTCTTCGGTAACTCATCGAAAAGATATAGTTTTTCACCTAAATCTATGTAGGTGGAACCTGAGAACACCTTTGTTCTCTCTTTTATTCAGTGACGACATGACTGGATCACTTTTGCTCAAATTATTGATGCTAGACTTCTTTCAATGAAGGATCTCCTAATGTTTACTCAGTAGACCTCTGCCTTAACTCAAGTAGAGCCCCCCTAGCAGCATTGTTCTTCTCTTCCTTTTTTTATAGGAGAAGAAAGGAGCAAAGCTTTGCTCTATTGAATTACTTGTAGTCACTCCCCTTTGCATCTTAGTAATGGGCTGGCATAGCAACTACTCCACAGCAACTTGGTAGGACGACGTGGCCATTCCCATTGCTGCTTGAGATTCCCTGACACTGGAAACACTTAATTAGTTTGGCAAATTGCATTCCTTTAGCCTGAAAGAAAAGTTACTGGATCAAAATAGGGTTGGATTGCCTTAAGTTGAATTTCCTAAAGCTCTTCCTTCAGCCTTTAGCGACTTCAACTAGCGGTTTCCAATACTTCTTAGCAACATAATCAAGGATCCATTTTGTTACTTTTGTAGACATGTTGGTATCCTAGCCTATACAATTTTTTCTTCAAACATTTCCCTAATTGATATGAGAACGATTCACTTGCAATTCAGTTGAATAGCTGGCAGTCTTTTCAGTTTGATATTTCTCTTCCTCGAAGTTATCTCGGACAAGATTTACCAAATCTCTTCTTAGTTGTTGAAGTTTTGCTTGGGCCAGGGTTTGCTTCTCGTAGAAACCAAACCTCGATTCGATTGATGTTTACCAAATATCAGGTTCACTTGCCTTGATGAACTTCGCAAGTCTCTTCAACTAAATCTTTGACGAAATTTTCCTTTGATTTCTTACTGAAGTTCTCAATGCCATTGGATAGACTACAATGGTTCAAACCTTGTTTGATGTTTTTATGCTTGTCAAAACTTCAATGGTGCTCTTCTTTGATGAGTTCCTTCGAGAAGCATTATTTGACGGCCTTCTCTATTTCCTCCTTGTCCTTGTAAGGTCAGATCCCCAACATCTCTTTGGGGAGTTTATATGTTGTCTGTCTTTTTTTCTCTCCCACAGATCTAGTTAAGTTCCTGCAGAAGCTATTCTTGATCTATTGATACAACTTCTTTGTTTAGTTAATTGGAGTGCGGAAAAGAGTTAGTTGCTCATGGTTATTTCTTTTCTGTTGCTTTTGTTTTCCTTTGGCAGTTTCTTTCCAGTTAATGTGAGATTTTTTTTCAGTGCTAGAGTTGCATGCTTAAAATAAAAATTTGCTTGAATGCAGATCAAGTTTAACAATTCAGGCTTTCTATATGCAATTCAATGGGATTGGGCAAAATCTTAAGGCTAGAGAGATTGCCATCATCATTTAGATTTTCGAAGGTGACTATTGTTTTATTTATTTCTCTTTGCCTCGTTAGTGTTTGGGTGGTGTTGTCATCGACGGTTGGACCTGTTGAGATTTTTCCACAAAACATTAAATCTGTGTTGAAAAAGCAATTTCCTGTTAGTGATTCTAGGCCATTGGAGGATGACTCTGGTGATACTCTCAGTGAGACAAATGTGAATTTTTCTCCAAAAAATAAGTTGGGTGAGACTGAAAAATCCCGGGTTAAGACTGCAGAAGAAAATGCCAAAGAGAAGGAGAGTATTGAAGATGTAAAGACCATTAATGAGCAGGATTCAGGCGTGAATGCCATTGATACTGCAAAATCTGAGCACGAGATTACAAGTCAAGAAAAAAGTTTGGAGAAAGGGGAAAAATCTAATGGTGACAGAATGCAGAATGGAAACAATAATGCTTCGAAACAAGATGATGAAGTCATGGCAAAGGATGAGATGCTTCCGGATAGGGAACCTTCAGAGCTCCTAAATGAGACCAATGCCCAGAATGGGGCATGGACAACACTAGATCAGGAATCAAGAAACGAAAAGGAAGTGCAAGCATCTTCATTACAGAGAGGAGTTGTCAAATATGATTGGAAACTATGCAATGTCACTGCTGGAGCAGATTATATCCCTTGTCTTGACAATGAGGAAGCAATAAAGAGACTGCCTACTACAAAACATTATGAACATCGAGAGAGGCACTGCCCTCATAAGCCACCAACCTGCCTTGTATCTCTTCCAAATGGGTATAGAAAGCCTATTAAGTGGCCCAAGAGCCGTGATAAGGTATGAAGCTTCTTTTCAGTGCGTACCTTTCTCAAATCTTGTTGCATGACTAACTGTTGTTTGATGCAGGTATGGTATTATAATGTCCCTCATACTAAGCTTGTAGAGTATAAAGGGCATCAAAATTGGGTTAAAGTTTCTGGAGATTATTTGATTTTTCCAGGAGGTGGAACTCAGTTCAAATTTGGTGCTCCTCATTACATCAGTGTTATTCAGGAGGTTTATATCTGACTAACCTATCCCTCTAAAGCTTTTTCCTTCTAAAAGTCCCTTGTTATCGTAGTGCCTCTCTGTCATATTCATGTAGTTATGTTATTATTATAGGAAATTTATTGTCAAAAGGTTTCCCGTTACTGATTTTCTTTTTAAAAAGTTTAACTTAGGACGGCTCGTTTTTCAGTTGATAACTTGATATTTGCCTATGGACTATAGATTATAATCGGTCCATGTTCTTATTGTGTCTTCTGTGGTCAAAATTTCAAATCTGTGCAACTTTGTTAAATTATATTTTCATGCATGCCTGCAACAATTCTGTGCTTTATTTATGCAGTCATTTCCTGATATAGCATGGGGAAAACGAATTCGAGTAGTTTTGGATGTTGGGTGTGGAGTTGCAAGCTTTGGGGGCCATCTCTTTGATAAAGACGTTTTTACAATGTCATTTGCTCCCAAAGATGAACATGAAGCACAAGTGCAATTTGCTCTTGAAAGAGGAATTCCAGCAATACTCGCAGTTATGGGTACGAAGAGGCTTCCCTTCCCTAGCTTGGTTTTTGATGTTATTCATTGTGCTCGCTGCAGAGTTCCTTGGCATATTGAAGGTACTTAGATTCCCGAATTACTTCTTATTCAGTGAAGATACGGACTTTCAAAGAAATAATTTGCAGGTGGCATGCTTTTGCTCGAATTGAACAGATTACTGAGACCTGGTGGTTTCTTTGTGTGGTCTGCCACTCCTGTTTACCAGAAGAAAAATGAAGACATTGGGATCTGGAAAGGTGAATTCTTCACTGTTGGCTCCTTTCGTTCATGATAAAAAAGAAAAAAGAGTAAATATCATCAAGGTCCTTGAGTTTTGGGGTAATATCAGATAGGTGTATGATTTCAAAAATCCTTCAATCAGGACCTGGGGTTGACATTAATATTTCAATCAGATTTTTTGTTTAATTTAATATTTTTATTTAAATATAAAATGATAGAAACACCCTCCTCCCCTCACCTCCCATCTCAGGCAGGCTACCATCGCCACGCTCTAGTGAGCAGCACCGTCGGCTTTGCACATGTGCAGACACGATGTATGTGCAAGCTAGGACACCTGTGCGGCCCCTTGCAAGAGGGGCCATACACGCAAGCCTACCCCACGTGCAGGGTGTCGCGCACGACCACCTACATGAGGGGTCATGCGCGCAAGGCCATCCTGTGCTAGCGGTTAACTTGCACCCATGTAGAGTATGTGGCCTGCACGCACAAAGCCAGCGAACTATGCAAGTAGAGCCTATGGTGCTGGTCACGGGAATGCAATTGCGATGGCTGACCTGAGATGCGAGGTGAGGGGGAGGATATTTTTGTCATTTTATATTTAGATATTTAATGTAAATATAAAATCTTTTTTAAATTAAAAAAATATTAAATTAAGCAAAATAGATTTATTGAAATATTAATGTGGTTGCTTAGGACTTAATTGAAAGATTTTTTAAACAGTGAACCTATTTGATATTACCTCAAAACCTTAGGGACCTAGATGATATTACCTAAAAGAGAAATACTACAAGACTATTTATTTATTCGAAGCATTGTTGATGGAGAAAGGAATGTACGAGTCCGGAGAAGAAAAAGGGAGTTTTCATATATAGAGACTCGTTGCAGCGTTTACTGTAAAAGAAAGAGGGAAGAAAGCAAAAGCGAAATAACACATAGGTTTATATGGTTTGAAGAGATCATCCCGTGTTCATAGACCATGCCAAATAAATATTCTACTAATTGTCGAAGAGGGGAGATTATAAGGATTTGTCTTTCTAAGAAGAGTTGTTAACGTGTGGAAAGGAGAGACGAAAGAACAGGACATAGGCTCAATAGCAGGGAGCTTCTAGGCTTATTTATAGGAAGAAAGATTGGCTGATTTGGCACTGGCAAGCTGTTAGGATATCCGCCTGCTAATAGTCGCCTTCCACCTTCCCACGATCACCACGAGAATGGGAGTGGGTGATATTGACGAGTTGGCTGCTTTTGAGGTGAGGATTGAATATCCCTTAAGACTCTTAGATGATCGCAAATTAAGTCTAAAAGACCATGAGTGAGCATTTGCATAGGCTAAGGGTGTCATCCCATTGAATAATTGAAATTTAAAAAGTCTTCACTTGAGTTCTTCTTATGAAGGGTGAGAACGATCCAAGTTCAATCTAAGCCAAGGTTAGCTCGACCTTGGATCAGAAAAAAAAATTGTTAGCTTGAAATTGGCTCGTAGCTCGAGCCATTTCAAGTCAAACTTACCCAAGTCGCTAGTTGGCTCGAGCCTATTTCGAGACAGCTTTCTTTTATTTTATTAAGGTTTTATTTCAATTTAGAAGAAGCCACCTTGCATTTTTATAGACCTTCCTCTTCAAATTTTCAATGTGCAACTACATTATGCCACTTTTAAAATTTTTGATTTTTGAAAAGAAGTGAGCATTTTTTAAAAGATGTTTTGAACCCCATCCTCCTATAACATGACCAAGTTCCCATCCAATGGGCCAAGCTGCTCATTACAAGTAAGGTGGGTTAATTATTTTAGGGACATTTACATGGTGGATATAGAAATTAGGCTAATTCACGGATTTCACCTCAAAATATTACAGATATCACATTTAAAACAGCTATTTTTTCGTTTTTCACATCCTGTAGTAAATTCTATCAGAAGATTTAATCATAGTTAAATCTCAACAAAATCTCACTCATTGATCACATCATTTAATTATCGACCTTCATGTTAGGGCATCGCGGAGCTGCATTGGTTCCGGCAATAGCGTATTCATGCGATGCGGCAACATATTCTCGCGAGGCGATAGCGTATTCACGCGAGCATCACTCTGCTATTTGCATCTTCTTCTTACACGGGCATCGCGAGCGAGCATCGGACCTTTCTGTAGCTTCAGAGTTCTGTCGCCGCCCAGGTAAGAAGAAGATGCAAATAGCAGAGTGATGCTCGCGTGAATACATTATCGCATTGCGAGAATACGCTGCCGCCTCTCTTGAATACGCTGCCGCCGGAACCAATGCAGCTCCGCGATACCCTAACATGAAGGTCAATGGTTAAATGATGCAATCAATGGCTGAGATTTTGTTGAGATTTAACTATGATTAAATCTTCTAATAGAATTTACTGCAGAATGTGAAAAATGAAAAAATAGCTATTTTAGATGTGATAACTATAATATTTTGAGATTTATGGTGAAATCCGTAAATTAGCCTAATTTCTATGTCTATTATGTAAATGTCCCATTATTTTATATATCAAACATTTATGTAATATTATAAAAAAATGATCTTAGTTCGAGTCGGCTCGATCTGATCCAGTGTTAGCTTAAACTCTAAACAAATCTTTTAGCCAATAAAATGGCTTGTGCCTCGGCCTGAAAAATTTCCATTTGAGCTTGATTTAGGCTAAAATAGAGCGATTTTCTAGTGACTTTTGATCTTTGAGTTAAACTCTCACCCCCTACTTGGGGTACTCGTGGGAGAATAGGTTAGCTGCCACAAGTAAGCTGGGTGGAATACTGTAAAATACGGATGAATGGACATATGTTGGATTTTGATTGGATTGAGCTTGGCTTGGCACCTTGATTTGGTCTTCTAAAAGGCTGGTCTGGCCTGGGCAAATACGTGGATGGCCAAGATTGTCATGCTGGCCACCCCATAAACAAGCGTGCATCTAAATCTTTATGTGGTTCAACGTTAAGTTTAGATTTTATCTCAAGGACTGAAGTCAATTTTTTAGCCAATCCTAACTAATTTGGGATTAGGTCTTCTGGGTTATTAGTGTACAACTGATGGTATACAGTAAAACAGTATGAAAATCTATCATTAATCTATCACTAGCAAACTCATATGGCACATAAATTTGACATCTGCCTCTTCTAGGAGCCTTAAACTTCCAGTAGTTTGATTTGATCCCAATTGTAGCATTACGATGCATATATTATAAATTAAGACGGAAGCGGTTCTCTGTTACTAGGATGGTACAATTAGCAATTTAGAAAGATATGTGCTTGAGTACTATGTCAAATGATGTGATTCATTCCAAGTTCTGACTCATTGTTTATTGCTACCAGCTATGTTGGAGTTGACAAAGTCTATGTGTTGGGAAATGGTGAGCAAAACAAAGGATTCGGTAAACAAAGTGGGTTTAGTCATCTATAGAAAACCTACCAACAATGACTGTTATGAGCGAAGAGTGGAAAACACTCCTCTCCTGTGCCAAGAATCCGATGATCCAAATGCTTCTTGGTATAATTTTTTTTGTTCCATTTATGGTTTACATTTCGCCAATTCATGGCAGACATCTCTGTATATATAATTTGAACTATTTTATGTGGCACTTGGCATTCTTCTTGATTGCCATGTGGCTCTCATCTGCTTTCAAATTGGATTTATCCAATACACAATAACTAAACTAAAAATAAATGATCATCAAAAGATTTGAATAAATAATAAACATGGTATTTTGTCTTTTATTAGTTCATATATATACTTGCACAATGAAAACTTGTTTTTTCTTTTGATGAAAGAAAACTTGTTAATTTTTAAAGAAATGATGTTTCCAAATTTTAGTTTCTTATAACACACACACACACTAATATATAATAGCATCAAGATTGTAGTATATACTAATCAGTCACAACTAAAGTACATCTATAAATATTCTCAATGAAGTTCTAGCTGAACATTAACCTATGTATATCTATAACATCCAATCTTCGATTTCAATGGTTAATTAAGGTTATATTAAGTAGGCTTCTTTTTATTTTTACCATGACCTTTGTTTCTTCTTATTATTTTTATTAATTGCATATAGGTCCCTGAGTTATTATGATTTTTTCATGCTGGTTCAAAAATTTTGAATCATGGCACTTAGTTCCTTGAGGTCTTAGAAGTTTTGCATGCTGATCTACAAATTTTGAATCATAGCATTTAGGTCTTTGAGTTCAACGATCTATTGCCATTTGGTCGCAATGCATCTTAACATATTGTATGTATAGTCCAAATTGAATGCAACATTGCAGGTGATAGAAGGATCATATTGCAATAAATCACTAATCTTAGGGATCTAAGTGGTATTACTTAAAATTTGTGGACCAGCATTAAAATCTCTGAGACCTTAGGGACCTAAGTGCTAGATTTAAAATATGTGAACTAGCATGCAAAAATACTAAGACTTCAGGGACTTGTATGCAATTTACCCTAAATATTTTTTCCATCATCTGTTGCATCTAAGGACATGAGGATAGTTATCAATAATATTTTACTTCATTTTTCTTTTTCAGCCTATGTCAAATGATTGCTTTATATTTGAAAAAAAAATCCACAGGAATATTCCTTTGCAAGCATGCATGCACAGAATACCTATGAATCCTGTTGATCGGGGCTTCTATTGGCCAGGACAATGGCCAAGGAGACTCGAGACGACGCCTTACTGGCTAACCAAGGCTCAGGTTGGGGTTTATGGTAAACCTGCTCCAGAAGAATTTCAAGCAGACTATGAGCATTGGAAACTTGTCGTAAGCAGATCATACCTGAATGGTATTGGAATCACCTGGTCCAGCGTGAGGAATGTCATGGACATGAGATCTGTATACGGAGGGTAAGCAAATGTTTGCCTGAATGTCTGGTTGTTTGTACATGCCATCGTTTTCTTCATATTTTCATTATGACCCAAAGATGGTTCAAAGTATCATATTCTGCCATCAAGTTAAATTTGGTCAGACAAGTTAGCATCTTAGCTGAATATTCATGTATGTTTTAGAATTTATACTTGGTTTGGATTCAATTTTAGAATTTATACCCGGTTTGGTTTCAAAATACTTATAAATTATGCCACCAGCTCACACCTTTTAAGCCCCGCCACGCACCGGCCAATTATTTGAGCCTGTATGGGTTCACTGTGTCCTTAAGCAGCGAACTAGCAAAGAGGTAAAATAGGTTGGAGGATGTAAAATAGGTTGAACGTCAGTTTTCCTTAAATGTAAAGCTGGTTGGTTTTGTTGATCAATGTAATTATGATTTGAAATATTCTTCCCTGTCTATTAGTATATCCCTCAATCATCATAGTTATGATACTTTCAATGCTGCTTTTGTAGATTTGCAGCAGCTTTATGTGATCTCAAGGTGTGGGTGATGAATGTCGTCCCAATCGATTCACCAGATACACTCCCTGTTATCTATGAGCGTGGCCTTTTTGGAATATACCATGACTGGTGTGAATCATTCAACACATATCCGAGAACTTATGATCTTCTCCATGCTGACCATTTGTTCTCAGGTCTGAAAAAGAGGTGAGCACTCTGTTTACATGCATGCATATCCTGCTTATTCGGAGTTCTATTTCATACGCTTCTCTATGATAATGCTTTGTCGTCCTTTTTGCACGTGAATTTGATCAAAAATATGATTAGAAATATTGGTAGTGTTTGCAATGATATAATACAATCATACTAGCTGTAATCTTGTCAGTAGCATCAATCGCATCTGCATGTAACCACTTCATTGGTTAAACTTAACCTTGTTAAAATCCCCAAAAAAATTTTGCCACAAGGTTTCTGCAAATTTTAAATTAAGCTGAGAACTAAAAAAAAGCAAATTTGCATGCAAACACCAAAGAAAGTTACTTCAAAAAATAAAATTCTTTTTAGGATTGACTTTAGCCAAATCAAACATAAGCTAACAACCTAGCAGAGTTATATTGTTTGATACATCGACTGGTTTCAATATAGTGGGGTATTCAAATGAGTAATCGGGACTCAGTAGTCAATTTCAAGCCTAATATATCCAATCTGTTAAACTTCACTCATAACTGGGGTTGCTTTATAATTTATTCTGAACTTTGGATTTTTGCTTGCTATAAATAATATTCAGGTCAAGCCAATTCCAATGAAAGCAGTTTACAGCACAACTCATGTATATGGTTATGTATATATGGGTATATAAAAAAATGTATGACAATTTAAGTCAACCAATCTACATGGCTGTAATTTTGAACAGACATGATTCAAAATCGGTCCCATGAAAAAGTAGTTGTCTGGTTTTGCATCTTCTGTATCTTCTGAACTACATAAAGACGAAAACTTCCAGTTCAACAATACATAAACTCTGCTGCAGGTGTGTGCTGTTTCCGGTGATCGTTGAGGTGGACCGTATTCTGAGACCTGAAGGGAAACTGATTGTCAGGGATGAGACGAAGACAATCAGGGAAATTGAAAATATTCTAAAATCTCTTCAATGGAAGATCACCATGACCTACTCTAAAGAGAACGAGGGTTTGCTTTCTGCGAAAAAGACGAATTGGCGGCCCCAAGAGGAACAGCAGAACAGAGCTACAATGTCATAGCAGAAGATTTAGGCGAGTTGGATGCAGGTTAGTTGTTTTTGCTTAGCTGGTTTTATTAGTATGTTGAGCCATACTATTTCCTTCTACTTATTTTGCTGCTGCAGGTTTGGTGATATTCATTATTTTCAGATTGTTTTTTTTTAATGAAAAAATTTCAGATTGTTAACCACTTCTTATATATGGGTAAAATTTAAAGAGTAAATTGCATTTGGTCTCTGAGCTATGAGCTGTCCCGATTTTTGAAGTTGATTCAATGATGTTATTGAGTTTCTTAGGTCATAAGTTGAGTCCTACAATGGAAAATCATTGAAGTCCTTGCTGTGTATGAAAATGTCTAAATCTATGTAAATTGATGCTATTATATATGCATATCTTGAAATAGTTATGTATGTATATGTACTTCTATATATGGGGATGCATGTATGTATGTGCATATGTTCGCATAAATGAAGTTAGGATTTAGTTTACTTTCATGTAACAAAAAGCTTGGTTATTTATATTCTGAACATCCTAAAATTTTCATTTGCATATAAAACACTTCTTTTATTTACCATCTTTTTTTATTAATTTAAAAATTGTGTATCTCATTACATGCCAAGTGCATGAGTGAATTATTTTAGAGTGTTTGTGAATAAATTTTAGGTTTAAATGTTTTGTGTAAATGAGTTTTTAGTCGGATAGAGCTCTCTCCATAAATCTTCTCACCTATAGCCTGTTGAACCTTAGAGGGAAACAACATCACAAGGGGTTTTGAGTAATGAGACTCTAGTTGCTGAAAGGATATGTAGAAGATAGAATAAAGAAAGTTCCTAGAACGAGGCAAATTTGGATGAAAGTTAGTATCTTTGAAGAAAAAATTCAAAGTGCTTCTACTTCAACAAGCCAGGGAACTTGAGGAAGGATTGCTACAAGTTGAAAAGGGACAATAAGAATGAAGAAGGAAGACTCAGAACTTTCTCTTTAGGCACTATCACCACCACCACCACAGTCGGAGATAAGCTCCTCGTGATGTTAGCTATAGAAGTTAACTTGCAAAGACATGGTATAAGCTGTCAACTCCAGAGCATTATACCATGTGACAAGTCAAAAAGAATCTTTTTTTGACCTATATGCTGTGCTACTTCAAAGTTGTCAGGATAGGCAATGGGAGTTAGATTCGACACATCCATGATATCCATCTCAAGTTCTCCTCCTGGATGAAGAAAGGTACATCAGTAGCTTTGGCAATGGCAAATGGAAGCTTTCTATGGATGCCTTTATCACAACAAGAGGCGTAAAGTGTTACTCGTGTATAAGATTAAGACTAGAGTCTGGTGCGATTCTCTTGCAAGAATTACAAAAGGAGAGTAAAAAAAAATTTTGTAGCACAAAGACTAGGCCATATGAGCGGCGTCTCATGCTATCTCTCAAAAGTAATTTAATCACTGTGTAATTATCTTGCAGAAAAGTAGACTATTATTTCATGAAGTTACCTTTAGAGAGGAAGAAGAAACCATTAAGAATGTGTACTTAGATGCTTGAGAAGTAAGCGAAAGATCAATTGGTGGAGCTTCTTACTCCGAGATGTTTATCAAGACCACTCCAAGAAGCATTGGAACCGCGACAAATTCAGGGAGTTTCAACTATGAGCAGAGAGAAACAAAAATGTCTCTCAAGTGCATGTACATGGCAATTTTCGACAAGTATTATCAAACGCAAGGATTTCAATATGAGAGGATTGTGCCAAAAGAGTTCACCTCAGAAAGATGTCACTGAGAGGGTGAACAGGACTATTGTCGAAACACTCTGAAGTGTATTGTCGAAGATTCCAAGGTCTTTTTGACAAGCCCATCTTCGTCAACAAGATAAGTCTTTCGATGAGGTTTTTGTTGACATCGATCAAGCATGGCTCAATCTCAACTTGTTTTAATTCGATTCGAGTTCGAGCTAGCTCGTTTGAACTTCGAGCTGGCTCGCTAGCTCAAGCTTTAATTGAGCCAACTCATGCTCTCCAAGAATTGATTTGTTAAAAAAATTTCTCTGACTGAACGTAAAAATTAGGTTAATCATACTTACAAGATCATCTAATAGATATCATAACTACAATTAACATATACTCATATACAAATAATAAATAATTGCAATTGATATTTGAAAACATTATTGATATTTAAAAAAATGGAGATCGAGCCAAGTTGATCTGATCTAACCATGGCTTATGGCTCAGCTTAGAAACTGGAGCCAAGCTCGATTCAAGTTAAATATCGATCTGAACATTCATAGTGCTAGCCATAACTATTATAATGTTATTAGCAAGCAATGACCGTGGATACTAATTCTGCAGATGGACTTATTTACTGGAGATATTACAAATAGTAGAAAATTCGATTCGTTTCATTAAGGAAAAAAAAACCATCAATTAAATAGTCTAGAACTGAATTAATTTGGTCAGCTGAAACAGATAGAACAACTCCCTGACCTTCCTCGATTATGAATTCTACAGTGATTAAGCAAGGAAAACAGAAGTTTATCACCACAAAAGATGAGATTTAAGAAGATGATTAACATAGAAGATGATAACATCGCATCACACCATTCATGATTCAAGATATAACATGCAGATGAGATGAAATAATACACCAGGAGAATCCAAACAGACACATGGAAGTTGGAAATCTACAGATTATATAGAAGACATAAAACATAGAATTTCTGAGATCAGAAGAACTGCTGGGATTTGAAATCAATTGTTTCCTAAGGAAACAAATGAAAAATACCTACAAATCGAGGCAGTGAAGGCGTTGGTTCCGTGCTGTGTGGTGGAGCGGCGGCGTCCGTACGATGGGACGGCGGAGTCCGTGCAGCGTGGCGGCTGCGGCAGTTGGAGGAGATGTTCGGACGAAGACTCCGGAGAAATGCGAAGCGAGGTGGGTCGGTGGGCGGGCGGGCGAGTGGGAAGAACGTTTGGGTTCTGTTAGGTTTAGAATAAAAATTAGGGTAAATTACATCCAGGCTCCTGAGATTGAGAGGATGTTGCGCAATGGTCCTAACTTAAAAAAATGTTGGATTTTAGTTGCTGCAATTTTGGTTTATTTGTTAAAATTTTATATTTTTGATGATGGAAAATATGAAATTTAATTACTTTTTATTAATTTAAATTATTCACATATTTCAAATGATTACTATGTCTTTCTATTTTTATTTTTATTTTTTAAAAAATAAGATTTAATTTCTTTTATTTTTTATTTTTTCTAAAAATTAAAAAAATTAAATATTAATATTAATATTTTTAAAATTATTTTTTTTTAAAAAATAATTAATTAATAATCTTAAATAATTTTATTATGTAATAATAAAAAATTAATAATTATCTTAATTAGTATTTACATTCTCATGGCCCAAGTCATGTTTTTTAAAAAATTTAGATTAAGGGGCCGTTTGGTTCAATGTTATTTTAGTGTTATATTATACGATCTAAAAAAAGTAATTATTTGGTTTAATGACATCTATAAATAATTTTTAATTAAATTATAAAATTATAAGTCAAAAGATGACATCTAGATTATATAACATTAAGATAACAACGAACCAAATGATCACTAAGTTTCAATCTCCTCATGCAATGTAGCCTAAAAATTAATTAAATATTTAGTTACAACATTTTAAAAATAATTTCATCCAAAATGTTTGAGAAAATCTAACTAAGAGATTTTTCAAAATTGATGTCATAATTACGAGGCTCGAAGAAATTGTCATCTAGTAGAAGAGGTTAAGGATAAGCATTAAAAAATCCCGAAAAGAGGAGGTCTAAATTACGAGAAATAATTGATAAAGAACAGCAATAAAGCTAAAAGAGTGGCAAAAAGTGCATAAAAAGAGATGAGGCACCAAGAAGGGACTAAGAAACCGAGAACTTCAAAGCAGTAGCAACTTGAACAAATTAGCCACAAGCTGCGTCAGAATACTGAGGCTATGAAATAAGAGAAGCATTTAAGGTGTGCTACCCTTATTCGAGCCCTCAGAACCAGCAGTACTTCCAGGAGACGATGAATCCACGTCCCTAGGAAACCTCAACCGCACTCCATCCTCCTCTTCGTCCTCTCTCTAATTAATATTACTATTTGTTAACACGTGGTTCCAGCGCTGCATCTCAGCCGTACACGTGACGCTCTGGGAGCACTAACCCTTTATTATTATTATTATTATTATGATTCTCGCAAGTATCAAATCTCAGCCATGAGGGTTCGACCGAACATCGTCCATGATGATTCAAGATCATCTCCCAGCAACATCGATGATGATGTTTCCCAACCG
Organism: Apostasia ramifera; assembly: GCA_019297695.1. NCBI lineage: Eukaryota > Viridiplantae > Streptophyta > Magnoliopsida > Asparagales > Orchidaceae > Apostasia > Apostasia ramifera. Next base: position 230,409 of record JAEMOT010004191.1, on the reverse strand, counting down.
CACCTGTCGTTGTTGGCGTGCTACCCGCACCGTTTTCAAGCAACATGCTTCTTTCAATCACGCAAACTAAGTGCCAGCATGCTCCAGCCACCATGGACCCTTAGAAGAAATGCCTAGATCAAGAAGCCAATCTTTCCTTCTACTACTTTCGGCTCTTCCGGTTGCCGACAACGGTGGGGCCACCAACATGGGTTTAGCATTTGTTTACATTTTCTCCCTCTGGAAACCCGAATTAAGCTCCACTATTTCCTACCTATAAATACCCTTGAACAGGCTTCTAGGAGGGGGGCTTTTTTTGGGGAAATCGCAGGATCTCTCTCTTCTATCACCCTTATATTAAGAGCTTGGGATAAAAAAGCTCTCTCTTCTTTTCGCTCATTGTACTGGTCTTTTCGACCATCTCTTTTCTTTATCTAGTGAAATTATCTCTAGCTGATTGCTCGGTGAACGTAGGGGATTTCCTTCCTGAACAATCTTAAATCACTGTGTGCTGTTCTGGATGCTTATTCTTTCTCATTTAAGCCTTAACCGTCAGGCTTAGCTCCTGCGTACCGCTGTTTCTTGGGACTCCTCACGTCAATATTTTTGGTGCTTTCATTGAGACTCCGAGAAGATAGTGGCCAGGACACGCAGAACCAACTCCGCAGTCCGCAGCACACATGCAGGTGAACCTTCTGTCAGGGTGCTCGGTGATGAAGCTTCAGCTTCAACATCCCGGCGTCGCGCCGGATCTACTTCTTCCTCCAGAGGTACCTGCATTTCAGAGTTGCAGGGGATGTTGGCGAACCTCACCGACCTAGTTACTGGCCTTACAGCCTAGCAGGCCATGATTCTCAAGCAGGCTCAGCTAGTTTGCGATGCCATACTGCCGCCTGCACCTCCCCCGCTGGTTGCGGCACGTGGTCCTCTCCCGCCGGTTGCGGCACGTGGTCCTCTCTCGGGCCGGTTGCGGCGGCCCGTGCACCTCTCCTACCGGTTGCGGCAGCTCCTGCACCTCTCTCGCCAGTTAAATGTCATTATTTTTAAATCATATGATAAAATATTTAAATGTTATTTTATTTAAAATTTTATTTTTTTAATCCTAATAATTTATGCATTGTGTAAATCCAAATTTTTAGACATTTAATGCATAAATAACTAAGGTTTTTTTCTTTCACAAAAAAAGTTTTTTTTTAAGTCATACATAAATTTTCTAACATTAATCTGAATCTATCTTCATTTTATTCAAGTTCATGATTCAGAGTTTCAGGTTTGTTCTAACTAACTGATTGGTCAAGTTAATGACGTGTTTCAAGTATACTAATATAATAATATGACAGAAAATTAAACATGTATATTGCATCAAGCATCTGGCTATCAAGAGTTAAAATTATACCTTTTATTTAATTATTTTTCTCATAAAACTTAAAAAATTTTAAAACTATTTTACAATAATATAATATATTTATATAAAATTTTATAATTACAAAAACAAAAAATCAAAAAAGCAAATTAATATCAAAATATTATAAAAAATAAAAATAGAAGGTATTTAATTCAATATTATTTTGAGATATGCGAGGGATGTGATATAAAATTAGTTATTATATTGAGATATATGTAGGATATGAAATAAAATTAATTTTTAATATTAAATTTTATATGTGATGTGATGTACCTATTTAAAATTAAATTAGATTAATTTTAAGATTAATTTTAAGCTGTTAAGCAAACAGGAGTTAATGTTGGATTTTTAAAATAGTGGACTTAATTGATATTACCTTTAACTTGGGGTTCTGAATGATATTTATCCTCTTTTTTCAAGCCTCTGAAGCTGTTTGATTATGCGGTACCATTCGTCAGAGCTAAGGGTAGGCGGGGAGAGAGAGAATGTGGTGCCATTCCTGCCGAGAGGAGTACGACGAGGAGGACGCTGGGACGTGCAAGGAGTGCTACGAAGAGGCGAGCGAGACGGAGGAGGAGCTCAAGCGCGAGATCGAGGACCTCAAAGCCAAGGTCGCCTTCCTCCGACTCAGCTCCCCTCTCGATCCCCACCTCCCGCATACCTCCTCCGCCTCTGCCGATCTTCTCCTCCACGCCGCTTCCGACTCCCAAGAAGCCTCCGCTTCTTCCCCCGCTGTGCCCGCCCACCGCGCCGTTCTCGTATGCTTCTCTCTCTCTCTCTCTCTCCCTCAATTTTTCTGTCACACTGAAACTTAGGTTAGCTGAGGTTTAAGATATTCGAAGCAACTTGAAATGGATTCGCTTGAAATTCTGAAGCTCTTAATGTGGCATAATCCTTAAGATCTGTCCTCATTTTAGACATTATTCCTGCATCTGGAGATTCAGCTAAATCATTTCTATTTCCACCTTTACATAAAGAGGCTAGTTAGAGTTTGGGGATTTCAAGTTAAACTGAGAATTTTGTGACTTGTGAAAGGATGCTTTGGTACTTATAGATGATAAGATGGATAAAAAATTAAGGCGGATTGATCTGTTTTGATGCTTCTGTTCCTAACTGCGAGGAGATCCAATTCGTTGTGTGCGCTCATAGTCATAGAGATAGTTGCCTTAGAGATGAGATGGAGAAGAGAAATCCATGCAGCGGATTCCCAACTTTTTGTGGTTAAGGGTTTGTTTCTGTTGTTTTTGTTCTTGTTGGCATTGCAATTGAAGCATTTTCTTATAGTTTTATCTGTTAGTTTTCAGCACAACTACTTGTAAACGTAGGATGACTAATCTGTCCAGGAGTTAAATGATCGTTAGAGAAGATTAGAGATCTGAAACATGAAACCCTGTTTTGGTCCTTATCCTTCTGACAATGCCCTTCAATCTAGGTGTCAGTGATGCTGTATAGGGTTTTTTTTCTTTCCTGGAATGCAAATTTGGTAAGATGTGTCACCTTTGCCCATGTTACTGAAAAGTTACACACTAAATTTTCTTCAATGATAATGATCTAATACAGACCATTCACTCTTTTGTAATGGTCTATGATGGTCGCATTTCTATCAATTGAAACTTGAAAAGTTCCTAAATGATTCAATTCCATCTTCAATTCAGTCACTAGATTACCCGAAGAAGAACTAGATGTCAAACTAGTTGAAACACTACCAAAAATGTGTGGAATAGAATGGTAAATAAAATCTTAAACTAACACTAGCTTTCCAGACCCGCTAACCGGACTGGACCAGACCGGTAACCGGACCTAGAACTGGTCCGGTCTGGTTCCAGCTGGTTCCAGATTCGGTTCGGAACCAGTTAGCCTATCTTGGATCCGGTCCGAGTCCGGTCCAGATCCATGTATTTGGGTTGGGTCGGGTCAATCGGGTATAATTAATTAAAAAATATATATTTTAATATATTTTATAATTTTTTTTTAATATTTTTAATATTTCTAAAAAACTTAACATAAGAAAAGAAAAAATTTCTAAAAAATGTTATTAATATTAATAAAATTTTTTATAATAAAATAATTATAATTTGTACAAAACTATAAATATTTTGTATTATAAAAAAAACTATTCGTCGTAATTACAATGAATTCTTCTTGAGTAGTCTTCTTCTTCTTCTGAACTATTATGCTTGAATTTGTCCACGAAATTGTACTGTTGATTTCGTGACTCGGTAGCAAATCAATCATGTAGACAAGTAAGCATGCAAAGGATTGCTGCAAATAAATTACTTCTGTAGTCTCCTATTATTCTTCCTGTGATGAAAAAAGCTGATTCAGAAGCTACAGTTGACGCTTGGGGTGATAGAACATCTCGTGCCAAAGCAGATAGAATAGGGTATTATTTTGATGAACTTTTCCACCACTCCAATAAGCTCATATTATCGTCAAATTTCTCCCTGAGGTGTAAGTAAAACTTTAACTCGTTCAACTTTGCAGGAGCTTGACTCTGTGTTGTAGATTGTTCGCCAGCAGTTGCTTTTCCTTTGTCTGAAACAAGAGATTTCTTCACCGCTGCCAGCCTAAGAACATTAAAAATGCCTGACTTTTTCTGTGTTCCTGCTTGTATTTCTACACGTTGCACACTTCTACTCGCAACTTGCTCACTATAATAAAGAGAAAATAAATTTTGGAGAGTTGTAAAAAATTTATGCTTTTTCAACATCAGTATTACTCTTCAAGAAATTAAAATATTTTGTGTAAAAAGTTTCAATAGCTTCGGTCCCTTGGCGGGGATTAAGCATAACAGCTATTGAATATAAAAGTGAAATTTTTTCCCAGTATTTCTTAAATTTTAATTCCATATCAGCAATAAAAGTTTCAAGAATTGGATCTGATCTAAACTCTAAAATTTTTTTAAACATTTAAAAAACGTAAGGTAAAAAAATAGGTGAAGTTGGATAATAACCCGAAAAACTTTCAGTACACTCCTTAAAAATTGATAATAACTCAAAATTGTTTTTCAAAAAAATCTAATCATAAGAACAGAGTTGAAGGTCATCGTTAAGTGTATACTGATTGTAAAAAACAATAAGTAAATTTTCGTATGGTAAGAGCGATTCAAATAAACGATGAAGTGAATTCCATCTAGTTTCAACAGGTAATGAAAATTTTATACAATTTTTTTCCTGCACTTACACAAACACATTTCATTCTCGCCTAACGTTTGAATTTAAGCGAATTCATTTTGCAACATGTTTAAATTTATTAATAATCAAATGTTCAAAATTAAAAGCATTAGAAATACATAAGTTTATAATATGACATGCACACCTAACATGAAAAAGGGAACCATAAAGTGGAGGTTTTAGAAATTACTGTAAAAAATTAACTGTAGAATTATTATTCGAAGCATTATCTAAAGTAATAGAAAAAATTTTATTTTATATGCCATAAATTTTACAAATATTGCGAATATAACTAAAAATAGTAGAACCTGTATGGGCTTCATGTAATACATCTAAAGATAATATGTGTTTTTGCATTCCCCACTGTCCATCGATCCAATGACAAGTAACAACTAAATAACTTGCACCATTTATGCTAGTCTAAATATCTGATGTTAAATTAACTCGACAAGTAATGTTACTGAGGTGTTGAATAAGAGAATTTCTATATTCAGAATACATTGACATACAATTTTTTTTAAGTGTATGCCTAGAAATACGGTTATATTTGGGTTGTAAATACTGAATAATATATTCTAAAAATATCTCTTTTTCACATATTGTAAAAGGTTATTCGGTTCGTACAACAAATCATACTAAACCTCATCGTGCCTTATCATTTCTAAATAATTATGGCATAAATCCACTCTGTGGATTCAGTTGTGTTTAGGTTAGCTTTACAGTAGTAGGTTGGCAAGTTTTTTCATCAAATTTGTGAAATCTATTTAAGTGCTTCTTAAACGTGTCGGTCCCACCACCTGTACAACCCTATTTGTATGAGTACTGATTTTTACAAATTTTACAAATAGCAATATATTCGGGTCTCTCTGAGCTGCTGTTAGGTTTAATTTGTAATTCAAAAAACTTTCATACCTTACTGCATTTCATTCGAGACTTGTTGGAGACACTTGAAGATTGAGTTGATGGGCCAATGCCGGTGCCAACATCTCTACTTGCCTCCAGATAATGTTCTGCAGATAGATCGAGATCCAGTTCTAAAGTTTCGTCAAAGTTCTCACCGAGTGGAGGAAGATGATCGAGTTCCGGAACGTAATTCCGATCCACATTTCGTTGGCGATTTGAAGAAGAAATGCCAGTGAATCGACGTTGGGAAGCCATTAAAATGTGTTTGCAAAATTTTTGAATTAGCAGAAGAACAAAAAATTTGATGAAAATTATAGAAATAATACATCACAAAACTTCTATTATTTATAGAGAATTTAACATATACTAAAAGGTCCAAAATGGCCTTAAAACGGTCATTACCAGCAACGGTCAAATGATCGTTTTAGTTAATTTTTTTTTTTGTTTTTTTTGTAATAATACTGCAGCTGGCAGTAACGCCAGCTGGTTGCAGCGCTAACGCCAGCTGGTTGCAGCGCAATTCATGGGGGGCATCGCCTACGCGCGCCCCGCCCACGTGGGGCGCTGCCTCCACTGTTTTTTTTTAAATTAAAGAACCGGATCGGTTCAGCGGAACTGGTCCGGTTTCGAACCGGTTAACCAGTTTCGGCGGCGAAAAACCGGTTCGGTCCGGTTCTACAGCCCGAAACCAGTCAGAACCGGTCCAGTTCAACCGATTTTGGACCGAACCGGTCCTTACTGGACCGGTTTCAGACTGGTTCCGGGTAGAACCAGTCCAATAAGCAGGTCTATAGCTTTCTATGGCTGTGCTATCATTGCTGATGAAATAGCTTCAAAAGACTATACTGCAGTAGTTTAAGCTTTGCGAGGAGTTCAGGAGGCAGTCCACAACTGTTGCTCTTTTAATAATGGTCTATTTTTGGCCACATTGCTACCAATTGAAAAATGAGAAATTCTAAAATAATTCAATTTCTACCTCGAGTTTGATTTTAGAACTTATCGAGCTCTGGATATCATTTTAACTCATATTTCTATCTTAAAAGCTAACCTTGGGCTGTGCTGGTTTCACTCAAAAATGATTGGTAGTAACCTTTATTCATGTGGAAAGGTGGATAGAATGATAACAATGTAGACAATAGAATAGCTGTGTATAGTTTATGAGCAAGCTTGTTGACTGGAGTAAAAAAGAAACCCTTTGTTCTCATCTTCTAACTTGATTAAGGCTGAGATAATGAATGGATGTGTATACCTCTCTCTGCTCTTCTTTTGGACTACCACATTCAGTATTAAGGTTTTATTTTAATCCAACGGTCTTAGCAAGGAAATACTGTTGATGAAAGATTGAAATCCTTATGATGCTCCTTGAGTCCCTGCTTTGTTTCCAATCAGTTGAATTATAGCAGCAGTCATTTTGATATAGGTTCATGGCTCTGTGATTGAGTATACGGCTGGCAATTGTGTTGAAAACTCGAAACTCACTCTCCTATCCCGTAAGTTCATTCAAAAGGGATATGTTTTTCTCATGACTCAAAGTTTGTTCAATCTAATTGAAATCAACTCAATTCGTAATTATGTGATACTTGCATATACGGTTGTTAGTTTTTCTATAATGTACATTTAAGATATGTAAAGTGAGTAAATAGTAAAGAGTACATAGTATAAATACTCGTTAATGCATAAAGTTGAAATTCCATGAGACGTTTAGTTTAATGCTATCTTAATATTGTGTTATGTAATTTAGATGTCATCTTTTACATGATAATTTTACAGTTTTTTTAGAAGGTTATTTATACATGTCATTAAATAAAATAATTATTTTCTCTAAATAATATGATATAATATCAAGATAACATTGAATCAAATGCCCTATTAGTTTTTTTATCTCAAAAATGAACTTAAAATCGAATAAATTTTGTTGACTCAAGTTCAAAAACTTTGATTTTGCATTAATTCCAGCTCGCTTGAACTCGACTCAGGGCCACCCCTAATTGAATGCTTTCTTGTGAAATTCTATGTTGAGAATGAGAAGCACTAGTAATCCCTTCCCTGTATGCATAATGTATGTTGTTTTTTTGTTTTTTTGTGCTGTTGTCCTTTTGCTATTGATATTATAAATAGAAAGTGTGCTAATAAGAGCTAATGCTGTACTGCTGTGAATGAATATTCTTACGTACTGATTTCTTTTGTTGCAATATTCAGATGCCCTAAATATCTTGTGCAGTTATTGATGAATTTGGACATTATTTTAATTATGATTTATTACTAGCACCATATTCTTTATCTATGATGATATCAATCATAAAAGAATAGATTTCTCACTTTCCATTCGCTGGCTCACTGATAGGAATGGCAACGGGGCGGGTTTGGATCGGGTTTATAAATACCCATACCCGCCCCGCTATATATCATTTATTACCTATACCCGCCCCATACCGATTTTCGCCCCGCCCCGCCCCGCCCCGCCTTGCTTCTAATTTTCATAAACCCGTATCCGCCCCGCCCCGCCCCGTTTCCTCACTCAGTTAATGAAAATCGAATTATTTTATTCTATTTGAAACAACAAAAATCGTAACCACATGGTGTTAGTGACATTTTCTATAGAAACCATTCCTTGTATGTAAATATATGTAACAAGATCAAGAATAATAAATAACTTTCATATAAATTCTTTAAATTGCCAACTTTCTTAGCATAAATTTCTATATAAAGCAAGCATGTGACAATTAAAGAGAAAATCAAATATGAGGTAGTTATAAGACCCTTGCAGGCAACATGTATCAATTGATTGAAGAGCCAACTGGAAATGTCAACTATCACAAGTAAGAAAAACTTTACAGTAAAGAGTACATGCATTCTCTTTCCAAAGTACTGTTTTTATTTAGGTATTAAAATTTAAAATTTTTAAAATTTTTAAATTTATTAAATCGGGTACGGGGCGGGGCGGGTCTATATGATTCATACCCGAACCCGCCCCATTTCATAACGGGGCGGGGCGGGGCGGGTGTTTCGGTAAAATTTGAGTACCCATCCCCGTCCCATTAGGGGCGGGTCGGGGCGGGTTTATCGGGTACGGGTACAAATTGCCACCCCTACTCACTGCTACCACTACAACTGTTCCATTCAGATAAGCAGATCACCCGTCTTTAAAGCGATGTTGGAGAATGAAATGGCAGAAAGCCGAAGCGGAATGATCAAGATCTTCGACGTCTCGTACGATGTTCTTCGATCATTCATACATTACCTCTACACTGCCGATGTACTCCTCGACGAGCAGATGGCCTGCAACCTCCTGATTCTGGCAGAAAAATACCAAGTAAAGCATCTCAAAGCTTTTTGCGAAAAGTTTATGACCTCCAAAGTGAACAATGAGAATGCCATTGCAAGTTTTGCCTTCGCCCATCAGCACAATGCCAAGCAGCTAATTGAAGCTTCTTTGTCTTTGATAATGGATAACATGGCCACGCTGACTGAAAGAGAAGAATATAAAGAGCTTTTGGAGAAAGACCCAAGGCTTGTGGTACAGATTTATGAAACTTATCTCGCTAGGCAGGTCAACACTGCAGCTAAGAAGTTGACTTTGAAGTAATAAAAAATTAGGGTAAATTGCACGGTAAATTGCACAGGGGTCTTGAAGTTAGAATGACGCTGCAAATAGGTCTCATATTTTGAAAAATCTTGATTTAAGTCCCGAGTTTGTGTTTACATTGCCGTTTGATCCTTTAGTTTAAATATCTTTTTTTTGGATGGTCCAATTAGACAGTAACTGTTAAATTTGACTGTTAGTCATATTTATATGGACTAAAATATTTTTATAATTCTTATTTAATAATTTTTTTGTATTTTTTATCAATTTCAGATGCATGGCCTCCCATCAAAGATCAGTCTTTTCATTTCAAGCTCTTTATTTATTAAAATAAGGATAATAATATTTTCAATATTTTGTTAATTTAAGTATATTTTAATGTATATTTTATCTTCTATTTTTTTTTTAGGATGAGTTTTCAAAGTATTGGCTCTTCAAATAAAGATGATATATCAGAAATATGGACAATGGAGAAGATCGATGAAGAACTTCGAAATGATCTCCAGGAGTGATGGAAGAAAAGTCTCGAAATTATTTAAAATAACGTGGAGAATGAGTAAAAAATTTGAAGGTAAAATAGTAAAAGCTAGCAAGTTTTAGACTTCTTCTCACTTGGTACCAAATGACAGCGCAAACACAAATTCGGGGACTCAAATTGAGATTTTTTAAAATATAAGACTTATTTGCATTATCATTCTAGTCTTAGGAGCTCTTATGCAATTTACCTTAAAAATTAACTAATTTGATGCCATGTATGTAAAAATTAAACTTTCATGTGTTGGTGTTTGTAATAAAATTTGAAGTTGGTAGTCAGAAATTGAATAATTGAATGTTCTACGATTAGCTTAATTTAACAAAAGTAAATGTTAGGGATTATGCTAAGTAAATAATAAGGAGACATTATTTTTTATGTCTACGTTCTAATAAAAAAAAAAGAATTTATGTCTACATTTATGAGAGGAGAAAAAAACCAAAGTTTTAAAATTCAGTTGAAGTTTTTCTATAAAAAAAAAAAATTTCAGTTGAAGTTGTTGAAAAACTGTCAAGTTTCCATAGTTTTAAATCTGATTCAATGGAAACTGATCCGAAAAAGTGGTAGTTTTGGTAGAGTTTTGACTGAAATTGTTAAAACTTGATCAAAACTGTGATCAAAAATGTCAAAATTTGATTGTAATTATCAAAATTTATTTCTCTTTAATAAATAATATTTCATAAAAGCTGCCAATGCTAAAATCATGAAAACTATTGAAATTGTTAAAATTAATATTTCTTTCTTGTGATCAAAATTAAAACCGGGCTTTAAAATCTAGGAAAAAACATCTTCTAAATCATAATATGAACGTAATGAAAGAAGAAACTCAATAATGATTTTTGATACATTTAATATCAATTGCAATAAAGAAAGCTTTGAAAAAACAATTTTTAGAGAGATTTTAATTGAAAAATTATTTTTTTATTGTTGAAGTAGGATGTAGGAGATCCTAAGAAACACCGAAAAAAAGAGAAAGTCCTGAGAGACGGCGGTGCGCAGAGGAATAAGCATGTTAGTTGAGGTTTAAGAGAGAGAGAGTTCGGGGCATCCAGAAGAGCACATAAAGATTTAAGGCGGTTCAGGGAGGAAATCCCCTACGTCCACTGAGCGGTCAGCGAAGAAGTTTCACTAATGGGAAAAGGTAGCCGTGAAGGCTAATACAAAGAGCTTACAAGAGGAAGAGAGAGAAAGAAGGAGAAAGAGAGAGCTTTTCTTGTTCTCAAGCTCCTATTTTACAAGAGGTGATAGAGGAGGGATTCTGCTCTTCCAGGGCGAGTCCTTTCTCCTTTTCTGATCTGATCCGTTCTCTCCTTCTTTGAAGCCTATTCTTTGGTATTTGTAGGCAGCGGATGGCGCAGCTTTATCCTGATTTTCCAGAAGAAAAGGATATAAACAAGTCCTGGACCTATGCTGCTTTGTCGGCCACTGGAGGGACCAGTCAGTAAAAAGAGAGCTTGACCATTGGATCTCGGTACTGCTTCTGGGGATTTGTGATGGCTGACGCACGCGGGTTCTTGATTTGCGTGACTGAAAGAAGCATGCTGCTTTGGAAACAGTGCGGCCAGAGCACGCTGACATTGATAGGTATAACTAAGAAACATCGTGCCCGTGTGATTGGGAAAGCTATTTGAACAAGGGTCATGAGTGAGATTTGGGGCCTCCCAAACCTCGTGAGTGAGGTTTGGGAGGCCCCAAACAGCTTCAAAGGTTAATGCATGATGTTTCAAGATGAAGCACCATGTGTATGACTGTGATGTAGTGCTGGAGCCACATGTCAATACTTATATAATCGAAAACTAAAAATTACATTTAATTACATATGTTGTTGAAAAGATTTTGACCTTTGCTCCACTTTATTGTCCACTTAAGTGAAGCAAAATTCACCCTAAAAAAATAATTTTAAGATTTGAGCACCATTAATTTTAAGATTTTAACACCTAAAAAGTAAAAACAATGAATACATTTTATTCTATAAAAAAATAATATACACTTTTGTTAACGCGTGGCTCCGACGCTGCATCCCAGCCATACACGTAGCTCCCAGGTGGCACTAAGTTATTATTTATTTATTTATTTTCGCAAGTCTCAAACCTCGGTCAAACCTCGGCCACGCGGGTTCGGTCAACCATCGTCCACGATGATCCAGGATCACCCGTAGCAACCTTGATGATGATGTTCCTTAGCTGCACCTGTCGCTGTCGGCGTGCTCTGGCCGCACCGTTTTCAGTACAGAACGTTTTTTTCAGACACGCAAAACAAAGACTTACATGCTCTAGCTAGCACGAGCCCCCAGTGGAATTTTTTTTGGATATTTGTTATTACACCTTTCTGGTCTCTCTTCTGAAACTTCAAAACAAATGTTAGAAAAATAGTCGAGTTATAAAAAAAAAATAGTCAACTAGCCATCAGATTAGATTTTAATCGCTTCCACTAATTCTAAATTCATCATACAATAGAACTACTCCAGACTAGCTCCTTATCGAATCAATTGTGGGTCAATTCTTTAAGCCTTATTGCGGAACCAAAATAGAGTCAGGAATCGATTATATGCCTAGTTCCACTTAGTCGATTCCCCCAACAGGTTATTAAATTAGTTTGATACCAATTCCATATGTAACCAGGGCAATCTATTCAATTGGTCCTGAGCCTGCAGAATCAATTTCAGATTTAGATTAGATTTATCGAACTAGTTCTAAATCAGTAATGAATGGATCTGGTCCAGTGGACAGGGATATACGTAGTAGAAACATTATGTTGATGGAGAGAAGTAGGAGCTCCGAGAATCGACGGCACGCAGCGTGTTTAACTCGGGAGTCAGAGGTTTAATTATAAAGAGGTATAATGATCATTCAGAATAACACAAGAATCTAAGCTGGTTCAGGGAGGAATTCTCCTATGTCCACCGGGGTGTCAGCGAGAATGGTTCCACCAGGAACGGGGGGGTGGTCGAAAGACCAATATAAGATAAATTACAAGTATCTTTCCCGAGATTTCTCCAAGAAATTCAAACTATATGTATTTCTCGTCCTCTCTTTTCTGGCATGAATTGCCCGGAGGTATTTATAAGAGAGTGGTAGTGAAGTTCAATAGAATCTTTGGAGTGAGATATTTGAATATTTGTCTGTTAAGCCCATACCGATGGTCCCATTGTTGACAACTTCCGAAAAAATTGCTAATAGTGGTCAGAACACACGGTTTATTGGTTTACATGACACGTGGGATTTTTTATTCAGTGGATGCTATGCTGACGTGGCGCTCTGTTAGTGACAGCCAGAGCCAGACAAGCATCGTGCTTAATGTTGAGGGGAATGCAGTAGCTGAGTCCACGTTCCCGATGTTTGGGAGATGCTTTAGCTTCAATCCTTATAGCTGATGTTATTAGAAAAACTGTAGCTTTAAGCATCGTCTTAAAAAGTTATTTATTTCAGGTGGAGGCCAAAAACATGATAGCCATGACCAAAATAACAGGCTCATTAAAAAAACATAAATTTTCTTTTTATGTAAAATTTAATAAAATATTTATATTACATTTTATATGATTTTTAGTATATAAATTAATTTTATTTTACTTATTGCATAAAATTTGATATTATTAATATTATTTTTATCATATCTATTTTAAAAAATCAGAAATATTTTCATCAAAGACCATTTTTTCTGTGACCTTGCAAATAAACCTACAAGCTCTGTTTTCATTGAAGTCACGTGTTAGTTCACACACATCTAACTATAATCATGTGACAATGTTAGTTAGGATAAGCAATGCAATATACAATTTTACATTTGAAATATAGGGTTAATTAAAACTTAAAATAAAAACATGTTTCTCTATTATTGTTTTGTACTCCTATACAATACGATATTTTAAAGGTACAAGAAGGATTTTTTATTACAATAGTTACATGGACCTGTACACGCGAATCAAAGAAATATGTATAAATGAACGGAAGCATTTCAATATGCATATATTTATCTACAATGAATCGTATATTTTTGCAATATACTATGCAACATCAAAATAGGTATGTGTGGATTGGAGCACCATCATATTCCTTGTAGGTAATAAAATTGATTATTTTTTTTAAGGATGAGCATTTGATTCAGTATTATCTTGATATTATATTGATAAAAAAAATATTTTATTTAATGAAATGCATAAATAATGTTGTAATATATTATAAAATTATCACTAAAAAAATAACATAAAATATTAAGATATTTAAATAGCATGAGATAATATCAAAAAACTATATTATTTTGAAGTTGCATTAGTACGGTTTGAACTTAGGCCCCTTGATACCTACACAAGCTCATTCACTCGATGCACACTCGAGAAAGTATGACCACTGCTAAAGAGCAAGAGAGGTTCGGGAGAGATCGAGATAGAAGAGAGGAGAGAGAGAGAGAGAGAGAGAGAGAGAGAGAGAGAGAGAGAGAGAGAGAGAGAGAGAGAGGAGAGGGGGAAATTTTTGGTTATTTGATAAAAAATTAATTTAAAAAAATTTAAAAAATGGAGATATATGTACCAAAATATTAAATTTTTAAAAATAAGTTGAGTGATAATATATGTTAAATATAGAGACCTTATTGTAATTTACCCTATTTTTTTTATCGCAGTCAAGACTCGTGGAAACGTCCAAGGAGAAAGACAACGTCTGTCTCCGAGCTAAAAGCCGGCGGGCAAAATTGTCGACACGGACCCCGAGAGAATAAAAATAATGCCGTGCCAAACATTTATTTATTTTTTATTCTTTAAACAAAAATAAAAAAATATAACATTAATCATAATTTAATAATTAAAAATCTATAAACACACGGGATCACCGTTCCCGATCGTGACTCTCCCTCCTCCGTTATCTTTTCCTTCTCTACCAGATCCACTTGCTTCAACCCCGGATCCATTCCCCGCGGCTGCCGATGGCGTCACCATCGACGGAAGATGACTCACCGAGAGGCTTCGCCGCCACCGTCGTCAATGGAGATGACAGCCGCTTGGTATGCGGATCCGCCCTCTTCCTCAACCTCCCGGATGACGTCCTCGCCCTAATATCCGGCCACCTCTCCCCCCGCGACCTTTGCAGCCTCTCCATCTGCTGCCGATCACTCCGATTAGCGGTATGCTCGTCGGAGAAGGCCTGGATCTCCCAGTGCCGCCGCGCCGGCCTGCCGCAGCACCTACTCCCTCGGTGGCGCACAGGCGTCCGATCATACCTCGCCCTCTGCCGCTTTCTCACTGCTGTATCCCCCCTTCTCGGCCTTTGGGTTCACCAAAACCCTGAGCTTGGAAACGTCGTGTTCGTCCTCTGGGGCTGCCTCTCTGTCGTCGGTTGCCGCGTTATACCACAGGAGCTAGGCCCCCTTGGCCTCGCTGCCGGCCCCCTTCTATGGGCTCCCGTCTTCGAGATCCTTTCCGATTCCGACGGATCCGCAGAATTCTTCTTCCTACATGGTCGGGAGACCGATGATACGCTCTACCCCGGCACCGTCCACTCCATTCGCCCTGGCTGCAATGTCCTGCTACTCGAGGTTGACAACTTCCAACTTACTCCCCGCAGCTTCGCATCTTACGATAACCACAGGGCAAGGAGCCTTCGCCGCTCTGACACCACCATTTCGCCGGCCCTTTCGTCGCCGCAGCTGACGTTCAACCGATTGGCCTTCGGCGACCGACGGAGGCTCCTCGATCTGGTTGCCGGCAGAGTCCGCCTCAAGGTCCCATTGGATCTTGCAGCAGCTCCTCTATTCCCTCCTTGTTCGTCGTCCAACTCCATAGAAGAGGAGGACTCTCTGTTGGAAAAGAGGAGGTTGGCTCTAATCAAGATGTACAATGCCGGCGGCGGCCGTGTTGATTGGCGTGAAGCAGAACGACATCCATCATCGTCTAATTTTTGTAAGAAGAACTCCGACGAAGATGGAGGTTTTCCTTCTTCGCGCAGTTTCAGCTCTACTAGCAAAAGGAGGAAATTCTTTTCTGTCGCTGGGTATCTCCGAAATGGCCTTAGGCAGTTCATTGGTAAATCAAGATCTTCCTCTGCTTCC
The DNA here is from genome assembly GCA_019297695.1 of Apostasia ramifera. Lineage (NCBI taxonomy): Eukaryota > Viridiplantae > Streptophyta > Magnoliopsida > Asparagales > Orchidaceae > Apostasia > Apostasia ramifera. The sequence continues at coordinate 214,795 of JAEMOT010004191.1, read as the reverse complement.
TCCTTGATATTGAAAAACGGGGGTTCTTGTTCTTCCAATCAGAGCAAACATGTGCAGCTCCATGAGTTTCTGAGGGGTGGAGCTAACATAGGACTTAGCTTCTCTGCCATCAAAATGAGAATAACCACTTACAGGGCTTGGCCAAATATGCATGATAATCGATTTGCCCTGTATAAGCTTCCATTTCAGCCACCTTCAGCTGATCAGGAATATGCTGGCCTCTGGGGCGGCACCTTCGGCTGGCCTCCCGGGCAATCATCTGAAGATAAACCAGGAAAAGCTTTGTTCTTCTTGCTGCTTTCTTATGAAGAGGTTGACGGTCGTCTTCTTCTCATTGCCACCAAGATACTGGAAGGAACTCACTATGTTCTCCATCCCAATGGCTCAGCGATGTTCGTTGTCAAAGTCGATGAGCCGTCAAACGAGCCATTCCCATGGGAAACTTATGGTGACTCAGTTCCTGTGGAGGTCAAGCGAACTTATGCAGGGGAAGGAATTGCCAATGGTTATGGCTTTAGATATCCAGGATCTAAGCCAGGATCACTCTTTGAGATACAAAATGGGCATCTTGCATTTGTTTGGAAGGAGACCAAATCTGTCTTAACCCTTCAGCGGCTGGAGATTGAAGACCTCCTGAGAAAAGGGGAGAGAGTGCCTGCTCTGCCGCGGATTTCCAACTTTGCTTACTTGACCAAGTCCTATTCCAATGTGTTTGTAGGCTTTACCAACACTTCAAACGGCTCATCTCCTCAGAGGTTCAGTTAGTACATATAATTTACTATATTGGCATTGCTTATTAAGGTTGTGTTTTAGTGCTCTATAATCCGTATGGTGTTCGTAGTCTCCTGCAATCTCCCCTTCATATTTTAATGATTTATAAAATAATGGTTGCCATCACCCTTCTTGCAATGGCTGTTGTTATGCTCTGTTTAGAGCCTCAGTAGAGCAATGTCCTGTTGCTGCAGTTTGTTATACGGCTTTTGTTGTTGCCTATTCTAGGATGTCGATTCAATTCGTGCAAGTCAATGATTTTGAGTCGAATTTGATTCATGGATAAGAATCTTTGAATATTCGGGGAGGTACTGCAACGGTTCAATCTGTTCTTAGTTAATTCCCTATGAGTGACTTCATACCACCAAACATCTTAGAATTGCATTCCTGAGAGGTATTGGTGTCACTGGAGCTTATGGACAGCTAAATAGGCCCATATAGTTGGTTTGGATGAATAAAACATCAAAATTCGTCATCTTTAGCTTGGATATCCTGTGAGGACGACATGCTTTAACCCAATGTAGACCGGAGAGAGTAGATAAAAAAGAAAGAGAAGAAAAGAGAAAAATGAAGAAACATTACACTGTTACATGAAAAAACCCAATGTGGGCAAAATCACCACATTCTTGATGTAGGCAACTTGAAAGTTCTATTATTGTTATTGAATTTGGGTATAGAAAAAGATCTGCTGAGAAACAGTATCTTGAGCTTCTTCATATTTAGTGAGAAATGAGGAAGGGCAAGAATGATTATACAATAATACTTTATTGCTGTTAACACGTGGTTCCTGCGCTGCATCCTGATCGTACACGTGGCGCATGGCTGGCCTCCATTTGATTAAATTGATTTGCTGACTCATCTCTGACTTTGCAGGACTTTTTGACCAAGTCAAACCTCGGCCACGAGGGTTCAATCCAACCTCGTTCCCGATATCTCAGGACCACCCCTGATAATATCGGGCACGAGGTTACGGAGCAGCACCTGTCACAATCAACTCCACCTAACCGCGCCGCTCCCCGTACAAGGCACCTTTTCCCAGACCCGCAAATCAAGGATCCGCATGCTCCAGCCATCACGAATTCCCAGTAGAAGTATCAGTATTAAAAGATATCATCCTCCTTGCACAGCTGCAGGCCTCTCCGGTGGCAGACAAACGGCGCGAACCCAGAGCCTGTCCATCACCTTTTCTCCGGAAAACCAGGGTGAAGCTACGCACTCCAACAGCTACAAATACTGCTGAACAGTCCACCAGAAAAAAAAAAGAGTCAGGGAGGGATCAAAGAACAACCGGAATATAAAAAATTGCCTAACTTTCATTGTAGAGAGGCCCCAACTGAGGAGCTCTCCTTCTTCCTCTTCTTCTTCTTTTCTTCTAAACAACACTGTACAAGCCTTCAAGGCTACATTTTCTCTATTAGTGAAACTTCTTCGCTGACCGACCGGTGGACGTAGGGGATTTCCTCCCTGAACCACCTTAAATCTCCGTGTGTTTCTCTGGATGCTCTGAACTGATTCTCTCCCTGAGCTTTCATTAACAAGCTTACCCTTTTGCGAGTCGCCGTCTCCCGGAACTCTCTTTCTTTTTTGGTGTTTCCTAGGACCTCCACATCCTACGTCAACAATTGCAAAGTGGATACTAATGGAGAATTCCTTCTAGTCTAGTGGGAGAAGGAAAAAGAATGGAACTTTTCCTTCCGATGTGATAAGAAGTACCAGATTGTCCTTTTGGATGTGTAAGGAGTGCTGACTGGTTCTTGGATCCTCCTAGTGTGGTGAGAAATGGTCGAAAATCTTCTCTTCCGCTGGGGAGAAGAAGCAGCTAGAGTACTCTCTTTTGGAGGTGCTGAGGAATGCTGAGATGTCCTTCTCTCCTTATCCTGGTGAGAATGTTTGATTCTTGTAGGAATTCCTCCCTTGGATGATTGATGGATGGATGCCTTTTATAGATTTTGAGGTCTTGTTCTTGCTGATGTGCCATCAATTGATTGACTTGTAGGGTGGCAATAATAAATGAGGGGTTGTTTCGTGGAAAATTGATGATTGAACGCGAGAATGCTAGCGATCTTACCCAGTTCAGCGATAGTAAGTGAGGAAGGAGTACGTCCATATGTATAAAAGTTGTTAGTCATGTGCAGAAAAGTGATAATCATACTTAGGTTTAACGGATAATTATGACCTTACTTGGGTTAAGCGGCATCCATTGTATTGAGCTACGTGAGTGAGCAAGGTTGTACCCTGGTTATACAGAATGCTATCGGTTGGGTGCTAAAGAGCCTTTTTAGTAATCCCTAAGATTGGTATGATTGATGTCTCATAGCAAGCTTACAAGGAAGCCTTGTGTGTAACCATGAAATGGACAAAAATGAAGATAATAATGATGTATGGAATGTTTCCCTACCTCCTTAATGATTTGCAAGGTAGGTTGTGATGTAGTCTCGTGGCTTGCCTCATGATGCAGTTCTTAGCAGTCGATTTAATATTCCTTTTTGTTGTTGTTGCCTGATGATATTCCATATTATTGTGCTTTTATTCTTTTGAGTTGTTGTGAGTCATTTCTACTATGTGAGAGAATGGCTTGGATGGAAGTCTAGTGAAGATTTCATGCGATAGTTCAAGTCTTCTTTTGATTAAGTGATTAGTTCCTGATACATTGGAAAAATTGCTGAGAGTCAAAAGACAACTGAAGAGGTGGATGGAACCTCGGAACATCGAGGAAGAAGATCCAAGTCAATGGATGAACTCTTGAAGAGGGACCCAGAGAAGTCATCGAAGGAGATGTTTTGACAAAAGATCTTCATAGCACGACCAATATGAACCTTGGCCTCGTTTGTGCAATTCCCTTAACCTTAGTCCAAGTGGATCAATGACATCCACAAGTTGTACCTAGAATACCATGGTCCTTACCTGAGCTTTCGACCAACTGACCACAACAACACAATATTTATAGGATCTTGGAAGTTTGTTTAAAAGCTTGCAATAGAATTGGCCTATCAAGCATGCCCGTCGCTCCATGCCGCTAGATCTTAAAGGCACAATTACTTGGAGATCGGGTGTTAGTAATAAGGTAATTCTGGTTGTAGTTAGGGAAACCTACAGCCATAGATCCCTATGTATTTTCCATCCTTAGAAATGCGAAGCTTTGTGCATTTGTAAAGAAATTTTTGCATAGTCTTGAACAAAGTAGATACACGAGAGATTACAATGGTAGAAAAGTCATTATCTTTATTTTTTTATGGAGAAGAGTCGTTATCTTAATCCTCCTTTGTCTTCTCCTCTACTCCCATCCCACCAACTGTCACTTGCTTTCAACAAAAACCATGCAAAAAATCAATTCTCCATTTATTATAAGAAACCCTTGATTAGATAATGGCTGGTTGAGGAGAAAGTCTAGCGGCAATACAGATCAAGTGGGTATCAAAACCGCCCAAGTTTGAAGATCTCGTTGTATGTTTAACATCAGGAGTGCACACCAAAAGACCGAAAAAGAATTTCAAGTGCTCACTAAAAATCACCAAACAACTTCAGCACAAATGGAGACATATGCAATGGAAGGAGAAGATGACAACAACTGAAAAGAAGTGGGTGAAGGAAGAGGGGAGACAATTCGCTCCCACTTATACTGTGATACTCAAGTTGAATTCTCAGTGCCTAATGGACGAAGGGGTGGAAGTTATTTAGTCTTTGTGCTTGTCAGAAGGCCTAATACTTATAGAATTTTCAACCTAGGATGATGGAAGGTTAGATCTATTCTTTAAAGATTTTGAGACATTTTTACCGATACGTCGTTCATCTATTTGTTTCCAAGGGGACGTTTGGTTCGATGTTATCTTGGTGTTTATGTCATATAATCTAGATGTCATGACATCGTGATACTCGAGTTGAATTCTCAGTGCCTAATGGACGAAGGGGTGGCTAAGTACAAAAGGAGTATGAGATCTTTAAATCTTGAGAAGAAGCTCATCTAGAGCGATTGGAGCACAGGGAATCCTCTTTTTTAGGGGTGGTCAATAGTGCTAGGAAGTTATTTAGTCTTTGTGCTTGTCAGAAGGCCTAATAATTATAGAACTTTCAACCTAGGATGATGGAAGGTTAGATCTATTCTTTAAAGATTTTGAGACATTTTTACCGATACGTCGTTCATCTATTTGTTTCTAAGGGGGCGTTTGGTTTGATGTTATCTTAGTGTTATGTCATATAATCTAGATGTCATGACATCGTGATACTCGAGTTGAATTCTCAGTGCATAATGGACGAAGGGGTAGCTAAGTACAAAAGGAGTATGAGATCTTTAAATCTTGAGAAGAAGCTCATCTAGAGCGATTGGAGCACAGGGAATCCTCTTTTTTGGAGGTGGTCAATAGTGCTAGGAAGTTTTTTAATCTTTGTGCTTGTCAGAAGGCCTAATACTTATAGAACTTTCAACCTAGGATGATGGAAGGTTAGATCTATTCTTTAAAGATTTTGAGACTTTTTTACCGATATGTCGTTCATCTATTTGTTTCTAAGGGGGCGTTTGGTTTGATGTTATCTTGGTGTTATGTCATGTAATCTAGATGTCATGACATCTAGATGTCATCTTTTGACTAATAATTTTATAATCTAATAAAAGATTTTTTATAGATGTCATTAAATAAAATAATTATCTTTTCTAGATAATATAACATAACATTAAGACAACATTGAACCAAACGCCTCCTAAGTGACAATAATAATTGAGGATATAGTTGTGCCCTAGAGAGTCAGCAGTCATACACTATAAAGCTACTTTGTGAAATCGAATGGTGATGCAAGTGTGGGTAGGGTTATCAGAGATCAGCACGGTACCCTCCTTAGCACAAAGGGAATCATATTGCACACTTTATGCCATTTATGCGACTGAGGTAGCAAGAACATTAGAGATCTGAGAGCTGCTTGAGAATGGGTAAATACAGCTGACAAGATCTGGTTGGAGGGAGATTTATTATTAGTCATTGCGGACATTCTCGAAACTGTTAGAAGAAACTCCTGCAACAGCCGGCTCAACATCATTTTTGACACTTTTTGTGCTTTCAAGGCGTTTAGAGTTGCACATGTACACCGGGCTATAAATAGACCTGCTAATTTTGTAGCTTTTTCTGTTATTCGGATAATATCAAGTGGGTATGGAGTATGTCCCTTCCACCTTATTTTTGTATGATTCTCAATGAGGATCGATCCTTTGTACTTGATATAACTAATTTTACTTTTAGGCTATGGCCGACTTTTTAGAAAGCTACTTTGTGGTGGTAGCTAGTAATTAAGGAGTAGTATGTCTATACATAAAAAGGCTAGCGAGATCAAACCTTGGTTTAACTGTATCGCGGTCAACTGGCATGCAGAGGACTGTGTCATGTGGGTAAGTTGGGTCGTACTGAAGTTGTTTAGAATGTTGTCAGCTAGTTAAGGAGCCTCGTGATAATCTCACGAGATGAGTCTTACTGGCCTTACCAACAGCCACGAGCCACCTAATAAATGAGTTGCCAAACTTCATGTCTTGACTAAACATACATTATGTATTCTTATACATCATCTATATTTATGAATCGTGATGGAAAGCCACAACTGAATCCTATCGATGAAGTCATAACTTTTTAATAGTTCTTTTCATATGTTTGCATATTATATTTATGTAGTATTCAAAACCATATTCTTATATATATTATACTCTTCAAAAAATTATCATATATATTTATTTTTGCAAGTGAATATATATATATATATATATATGTATATATTTGTATTTAAATGACACATATTGAGATGAATTGATTTCATTTCAAACAGGAGGCTGATCGTAGAAATCCAACTGTCATTGAGAATGAATGAAACATGAATGATTGGTTCAAAGATTCCCAGCTTGCCCGTTAATGTCATGGTACAATCAATAATAACTCTTTATTATTGCAACTTTGAATTGCGTGATCACCCTTACATTATTGTCATATTTTTATATTCCTTTCTTTTAATCTTTTCTCTCTTACTTCTTTCCGCTTGTTTCTATTCGTCACCGCTTCCTTGAATGTCTCTTTCACCTTTCAATGCCACACAAATATGACATCTTCTATCCACCACATTTTTCTTGGCTAATTTTTAGTGTTGATTGTGATAGGGTTCTTTCTCACTCTTATAAAAAATTATTATGTCCAGCGAGTAATTCATACAAGTGATTTGCTCGTTAATCATACGATGCCACGTAGAGTCAGTAAGCCCCATTGTGCATGAAACATCATAAACGGTGTTAACGCGCTTCTGATCAGTCGACCGAACCGTCTGATCAGTCGACAGGACCGTTTGGTTGGCTGACCGAACAATTCGTTCGACCGTCAGAAAAGTAAGTATTAAAAATAGTTATAGGTTCAAAATAGTAGGTATGACTTGATATTATGTATGTATCAATTAGAAAAAATGTGAGTTCATATGATACTTATTAATTTGAATGTATACTTATTTGATTTTAAGTTACATTTATTTTTTTAGACATGTATCTACTTTTAATACGTACTTTTTTTAATTCAGACAGTCCGTCCAGCTAAAAGCGATTTAACGTTGTTAACGACATTCTGCGTGCAACTGGCCCGTTATTCATGGCGCCGCATGATTAGCGAGCAAATCATTGATATAAATCGCTCTCCGTACATAGTAATTTTTCCTCTTTCATATAATGACTTTATTATTTATTCTCTTTCTCCTTTCACGTAATGACATTAATTAGATCATCCGTATCTCCTTGTTTCTTTATCCCTATCACCATTCGTTGAAAGCGATATTGCAAAAATTGAATTAGAGTTAAGAATTGGTCTAACTTCTCTCTCTCTCTCTCTCTCTCACACACACACACACAACGTCCTTATTATTTGTTTAGATAATATGTAGATAATATGAATAAAATGTTTGTTGGCTTTCACTAGCATTTTAACATCAGTTAGATCATCCATTTCTCCTTCATTCTTTGATCCCTAGTACTAAGGCTGTTATAGGATCGATTTTGACGAATTGAAAGCAACTCGAAATCAAAAATTTCGAGTTCAACTCGGCTCAAAATCGATTTGAAATCAAAATGGGATATGATTCGAGCTGGCTCGGCTCGAAATATCTCGATTTTGAGCGGCTCGAATCATGATTTAAATCGTCTTGTAATTGTAAACAAATATAGAAATATTATGTATTTAAGAGGATTTGATTCTTGGACTTTAAGAAAAATAAGTCTTAAATCTCCTCCATTGTATTACTAAACTACTAGTTAAATTATATATAATAATATTTTATATATAATAATATTTTATATATATATATTTATATTATATATTAATATTATTTATGGTATACATATAATTTTGAGCCAAATCGAATTATGTTTCAAGTGAGCTAGGTTTAACTCGAAATCAGTTCGAAATGAATTCGAGTCAAAGTCCTTGGCTCATGATTCGATTCAAAATTTTCCAACCGATATCGAGTCGACTAAAAAATTAAACAAGTTTCAAGTAAGTTTTGAGTTTCGAATAATTTTAGCACCCCTATTAATACCATCGGTTAGTTAAAGGCAATATTGTAAAAATTGAAAGAGCAGGTCTAACTTCTAGTACATGGTCAAACAAGTTGAACTTCTAGTTCTCATCGACCAATAATTCACTATTATTAAAAAAAATTTTAAAAAAAATAATATCATAATACAACTTTTTTGAAAAATGTTAACAATGATAAAATTTTTCATTGTTAAGATTCATTATAATTATAAAATAATAATGAACACCATAAAAATAAATTGATCAATCATCACTATATTAATTTGATCACGTCTAATTATACAATTTGGTTTTAATATTCAACTCGATCAAATTAGCGGATTCATGATTGGATCAAGTGAACTGGTCGATTGGATTGTTATTGAAGGGTGTCCGAGCTCTTCTCAACTGTCATTTCTTTTATGAACTTTTTTTTTTTATTTTTTTTTATTATGTAGCATTGTTCTTGAAATTTAAAAATAGTTATATAACGTGGAGCTTCTCCTAGTTGGAAGGCAGTTTGTTTGGAATGAGGGGCCTCTAATTCGAATTCAGTATAAAAAAATTGTGATATTTAAAAAAAAATTATACATAATTACTAGATTTCTCATAATTTAGAACTGAGATTTGATTTCATATTACTTAAATAAAACTCATTCAAAGGGAAAGTGACAGATACATACATACATATATATATATATATATATATATATATATTTCAGAAACCTAATTTAATTTTGGAATTAGAAGTCCTTTACAATTTGTTCAGAATTCAATTCTTAGTAAATGTTAACACGTAGTTTCAGCGCTGCATTCCAGTCATACACGTGGCTCCCAGGTGGCATTAACTTCTAATTTTGCTTTTATTCTCGCAGGTCTCAAACCTCGGTCAAACTTCGACCCTACGGGTTCGGTCAAACATCGTCCACGACGATCCAAGATCACCTCTAGCAAACATCGACGACGATGCAAGGTCATCTCCCAGCAACATCGATGATGATGTTCTTCAGCTGCACCTGTCGCAGTCGGCATGGCCCGACTGCGCCGTTTCTGTACAAGACACCTTTACCAGATACGCAAATCAAGGACCCGCGTGCTTCAGCCATCACGGATCCCTAGAAGTAGTACTAAGATCAAAAAATCTAGCTCTCCTTTTACTGCTACTGGTTTCCCCAAAAGCCGACAGCCACATGGGTTCAACGTTTGTTTGTTCCTTTTCCTTCCGGAAAAATAGGATGAAGCTGCGCCACCCGTTGCCTATTAAAACCCTTGAACAGGCTTCAAGGAAAAGACAGACCTTTTTTCCAGAGAGCTGAATTCTTCTTCTATCACCTTTGTAAACGAGAGCTTGAGATAGGAGAAATCTCTCTCTCTCTCTCTTTTTTTCTCTCTTTCTTCTGTTAGCTCATTGTACTGGTTCTTTCGACCCTTTTCCTTTCTCTAGTGAAATCAATCACCCGGCCGCTTGGTGGATATATGAGATTTTTTCCCTGAACCACCTTAAATTTCTGTGTGTTGCTCTGGATGCATTTTATTCTCATCTAAGCCTCAGTCAACAGGCTTAACTCACAGCGTGCCGTCGTCTTTCGGGACTCTCTCTTTGTGATTTTTGGGATCCCTTACGTCTCACGTCAACAATAAAGTTACTTAAACCAATTGATAAGAGGTCAACAAGTACGGAAATTGCTCAAAGCAATTTCAATCCAGATTTCATTTGGTTTGAATTCTTTTTTAACAGAAGAAAAATTATATTTTATTTTTTAAATTTAATAAAAAAATATTTTTATTTTAAAAATATGTAAGATGTGAAATAAATTTAATTCTAATATTCATATTTATATTGTATATAAAATAAAGTTGATTTTTATAATTAAAATTTATATTGCATTAAAATAATTTTTTATTAATATTTTAAATTTATTATAAATTTAATAATTTTATTTTATATTTAATATAAATTTTAATATTAAAACTAATTTTATTTTATATTTTATATATTTTTTAATATTAAGATAATTTTTTTTATTAAATTTATAAAATAAAATATTTTTTTTTACCCAAAATAAATCTCCAACTAAACGAGGCATAACTGTAGTTTTTTTTGTTGTTTGTCAAGTCTATTGTCAAATCCCAAGGCAAGCAGATGATGAGAATTATTAAGTTGTGATATGGTAGAGTCAAAAGAGAATTCTAGCGAAACGGAGAAATGCATATAGAATTATAGTATAATATTTGCACCCCTATATATATTTTCTTTAAGGATAATAACTGTGAAATCAAATAATATTTAATATACTGCTTGAATCAATTTCAACATGCAATTGAGCATTTTTGTTTTGAAATAAGGTTTAATTGCATCCAAAAATAAGGTAGAATTAAGAAAATAATTATATAATACTATAAGAATTATAAAATTATAATTCTAAGGCGGTATGCTGATATTTAAAATCAGAAATTTAGATGAAAGTAAGAACTAATTATATGATGAAACTGTAGAATGCAATTTAAATGACAAATTACTTTTAGATTTTTATATTTTAACAATAATTAAGACTTAAATATTTAATGTTATAATATTCAAACAAAAAATAAAAATTATTAGATAATACACATTTAAAAAAATATTAATATAAGAAGACACATGATGTATAGTGGCTCGGCTATTTTCTTATCTAGTCCACTCCCCTTTGTTCCTCCTTCGAGGTTCCACTATTCCAAGTTTGTTATGGCCAAGCTCAAGCCCTAATACAAGGAGAAAACTTATGTCTTTTCGGTCCAAAGACACAAAACAATCTCTATATTCTTTTTACCGAGGGAAAGCAATAATCTCAGCTCTTTTTACTTGGGGACAAGTAAAAAAAACCCCTCTCCACGCAGGGAGGCTCAAAACCAAAAACGAGAATAAGAAACAATGATCCTTAGGGGTCGTACAAGAGATAAATTAACTCAATTTAAAATTTAATGAGAGCTCTATATGCAAGGAAGCCAACTCAACTTTCTAGAAAAATTTTTAGTATTATCTTTCTCAATATTCTTTGAAATATAAAGAAAAGAGAAAAAGAGATCAAACTCGATGAAATATTTTATACGATATAAAATCGAGTAAATAGAAACTTCAAATAATTTTATAGAAAATAATACTTAGCAAAAACATTTAAAACATTTTTTGCAGATGCAGTCTTATCTAAGTAGTGTACTGTAAATATTTTGGAATTATTTGAATTTTGTACGATTTATAAAAATTAAAAAACTGAGAAATAAATATAAAATTTCAGAGAAACATTCGTTCACCAGAAAATTCCAAAAACATTTTTAGATAAAATAAAAGCTCCCGAAAAGATGTAGTAAAAATTTCAAGTTATTTGGAGCTGAAATGAGTAGTACAAAAATTCGTGAATCTTTAAGAAAAGTCAATTCGAAGAGAAAATAGAAAACACCCGATTAAAAACACCTCCGATGATCCAAGAACTCCTAGAATTAACTTCCTACGTTGTGAACAGAAATTTTGAGCTTGGGGAGAGAATTTTTCAGCTTAAGAATTAGAGAGCTTAGAGATTAAGTTGGCCAAAGAGAGGTATTAACTCAAAATCCCCCGTATTTATAGATGAAATGAGGGACCTAAGTAGAATCCCTAAGGCCAAAACTCGAAGGACCTAGCTTGAAGCCCAAAACTCGAGGCCTTAATGCCTAAGCTTGATGCCCAAAGTTTGAAGCTCAAAACCTGGAGTCTAAAGCCCAAAGCCAAAAGCATAAAATCTGCAGCTCAATACCTGAATGCATTGCTATGCCTGAAGCCTGAATACTGAAGGAACAACCCCAAAGTCTAAGGCCAAAGCCTGAAGCTTGAAATCCCAGGCATGGAGGCTCAAGCCCGAAACCCTAAGCGTTAAGCCCTTTGCCGAAGGCTGAAGTGCCAAGTTAGAAGCCTAAAGCCTGAAGGCCCAAGTCCGAAGCTCAAATCACAATGCTCGAATGCTTGGGCCTGAAGACTAAAGTCTGTTGGCACAAGCTTGAGTACCTAGGCCGAAAGGCTTAATCCCAAAGCTTGAAGTCCAACATCCGAATGCTAAAGCCCGAACCTCGAAGCCCAAAGATCGAAGCCCAAGACTGTAGGACCAAGTCTGAATCCCAAAGCCTAATGGACTAAACCCAAAGGCCTAAGCCTCAAGCTAGAAGCCACATTCTCAAAGATTTAAGTCTGAATTTTGAAGCTTGAAGCTCGAGTCCCAAAGGCCCAAGACTGATGCCCGAAGCTCGAAGCCTACTGCCTAACAGCACAAGCTTGAAGCCCGAAGCCTGAAGCTCAAAGCACAAAGGCCGAATGTCGAATTCTGAAGGCCGAAAGTCGAAGCCCAAAGGCCAAAACCTGAAGCGTGATTCCCAAAGCCAGAAGGCCAAAGCCTAAAACCTGTAGCACAAAGGCCCAAGCTCTATGCCCATAGCCTTAAGTTGGAAGGGTCATTTTTAAGGCCAAATCCTGGAAGTTTGTTATCAAACCCTGAAGCCCCAAGGCCAAGACCCAAAGCTTGAAGCCTCGTGCATAAAGTTGAAGGACGAACTAAAACCTCAAATGCCCCATGGCTGAAGGAACAAGTTTGAATCCGGATGCTCGATGGCCGATGGACTAATCTCAAAGCTCAAAGTCCGAAGACCTAAGCCTAATGCTTGAATACTAAAGCTCATTGCCCAAAGACCTAAGACCGAATCCCAAAGGACTAAGCCCAAAGCCCAATACCCGAACCCTAAAGGTTGAATGCGGATGCTCAAAGCCACATGCATAAGCCTGAAGCCAGAAAGGCCAAGCTTAAAAGCTGAGACCCGTAGCATGATTGCCTAAGCCTGAAGCCTAAAGACCAAACTCTGAAGATCCATGCCCCATGCTTGAAGCCTGAAGGCCTAAGCGTAAAGCTCAAAGCTTGAATCCTGAAGGCCTAAGCGTGAAGCTCAAAGCTCATAGTCCTTTGCACGAAGCACAAAAGCCCAATCTCGATGTGTGAAGCCAGAACCCTGAAGGCCCAAGATTGAAGTGCAAACCCTAAAGGCCAAAAGTTGAAGGCCCAAGCCTAGATCCTGAAGGCTCAAGCCCAACGCATGAAGCCTGAAGCCCGAAAGCCCAAGCTCAAAGCATGAAGCCTGAAGCCTAATGCCCAAAGCCTCAAAGTGTAAGCCCAAAGCCCACTGCCTGTAGGGCTAAGCCTAAGGCCTAAAGCTTGAAGGTGGAAGGCCTAAGGCCGAAGCTCGATGGCAAAAGGAGCCAGATCCCGCAGCTCGGAGCCTGAAGCCTGAAGCCTGAAGCCCAAAGCCAGAAGGCCCAAGCTCGATGGCAAAAGGCCCGATCCCGTAGCCCGATGCCCGAAGCCAAAATTTAGAAGGCCCAAGCTTGAAGGTCAAAGTCCCCATGCCTTAAGCCTGATACATGAAGCCAAAAGCCTAACAGCCTAAGCTCAAAGCTCAATACCCGATTGGTCAAGCTCGAAGCACAAAGCTCGAAGGCCAAAAGCTTATGCTCACAATTTGAAGTCCAAAGACCCAAGCCAAAATCCCGAAGCCCAAGTTCCCAAACCCAAAGCTTGAATTCGAAAGCTCATAAACCGAAACTCGAAGTTTGTACGCCCAAGCTTGAAGCCTAAAACAGGAAGCCCGATGCTGAAAATCCCAAGCCCGAAGGCCAAAGCAAAAAGCCCAAAGCTTGAATCCCCAAACTTGATGTCTGAAGCCTGAAGGTACAAGCCTTAATTCCGAAAATGAAAAGCCTGTAGCCCGAAGTCTAAAGCATAAAAACCAAGCTCATAGAAGAAGCCCGAAGGCCCCAGCCAGAAGCCCAAAAGCCAAAGCCTGAATCATGAAGCACAAAGATCAAAACCCAAAGCCTGAAGCCCGAGAGCCCAAGTTTGAATCCCTAACTTTGAAGATCAAAGCCCATTGGTGAAAGCCTAAACTTTGAAATGCGAAGCATGAAAGCCAAATCCTGAAGTGTGAAGGCCCGAGATTAAAGCCTGAAGATCGAAGGCCTTAGCTCAACTCACGAAGCTTGAATCCGAAGGCCTATGCCTGAAGCCTTAACTTTGAAGGCCCAAGCCTTAGCTCGAAACGTGAAGCCCATAAATCAAAGTGAAAAGCCCGAATCCTTAAGCCCAATGCCCGAAGCCCGAAGCATGAAAACCAAAGCACGATGCCAGATCCACAAAGTTCTACGGCGAGATCACAATGCCTGAAGGCCGAGGGTTGAAACTTGATGCGCAAAAGGCTAAGCCCAAAGTACCAAGCACGATGCACAAAAGCCGAAGCCTAAAGCCCGAAACCTAAAGACTCATGCCTAAAGGTCGAAGGATAAACGCCAAAACCTGAAAGCTGAAGGCCAAAGGTCTAACCTCAAAGGCCAAAGGCCGAAGTCCAAAGCCCATAGCTAGAAGCCAGTAGGCTGATGGTCTAATCTCAAAGACCGAAGGAGGAAGGACCATGCTTGAATCACCAAATGCAATGGCCATAGCCCCAAGTGTGAGGGTCGATGACCCAATCTCAAAGCTTAAATCCTGAAGACCTGAGCCCAAAGCTTGAATACTGAAGCCCAAAAGTCGAATGTGGAAGCCCGAAGCCTGAAGGCTTATGCCTAAAGCCACAAATCCCAAGCTCAAAGGCTGAGCCCCGTCGTCCGAAGGCTTAACAAAACCCCGAAGATCCATGCCCAAAGCCAAAAGCTCTAAGCTCAAAGTCCTACACCCGAAGCCCAAAGGCCTAAGCTCGACGTGTGAGGCCTAATCCCTAAATGACCAAGACTGAAATGCCAACACTAAAGGTCAAAACTCGAAGGCCATAACCTGAAGCCTAAAGCTTGAAGCCCGAGGCATGCAACGTGAAGCCTATTGCACAAATGCACAAGCCCAAAGCCCGAAGGCATAACCCCAAAGCCCAAAGCCAATAGGACTAACCTTAAAGACCAAAGTTTGAAGGCCAAAACTAAAAATCTGAAGGTCAAAGGCCTGAGGCCAAATCCCAAAGGACCAAGGCGCATACCCAAACCCCAAAGCCCAAACCTCGAAGCCTGAAGCCTAAAGGCCTAAGCCCGATGGCAAGGGCCCTATCCCGTAGACTGAAACCCGAAGCCAAACGCTAAAAGTCCCAAGCCTTAAGCCCAATGCATGAATTACAAAGCCTGAAGGCCCAAGCTCGAAGCTCGATTGCCTATTGCTCAAGCTCAAAGCACAAATCTCCAAAGCCCAAAGCTCTAAGCCAGAAGCTCGAAGCCCAAAGGCCCAAGTCTTAAAGCTCAAGCCCAAAGCCCGAACCTTATAGGCTTAAGCCTGAAGCCTTAAGCCCATTGCCCAAAGGCCGAAGGCTGAGGCACGAAGCCTGAAGGCAGAAGCCTAAATTCGAAGCCTACAGGGCCAAGATCTAAGCACAAATTTCAAGGATTGAATGCCCAAGCTAGAAGACTGAAGTCTGTTGGCACAAGCTTCAATCCCTAAGCCTGAAGCCTGAAGACTTAATCCCAAAGATCGAAGTCCAACATTCAAATGCGCTTTCTCGACGCTTGAAGCCTGATGCCTGAAGCCCGCGAAGCCCGAAGCACGAAGCCTGAATCACAAAGCCTATAGGACCAAGTATGAATCCCAAAGCCTAAAGGACTAAGACCAAAGGACAAAGCCTCAAGCCCCAAGCAATGTTCTTAAAGGTCTAAGCCCATAGCCTGAAGCTTGAAGCTCAAATTCTGAAAGCATAAGCCCGATGCTCGAAGAGCAAAGGTCGAAGCCTTATGCCTAAAGGCACAAACATAAAGCTGAAGCCCGAACCCTGAAGCCTAAAGCCTGAAGGCTAAAACCAAAAGCTCGAAGGCCAAAAGTACAAGCTTATACCCTAAGCCTGATGACCAAAACCTAAAGCTCAAAACTCAATGCTTAAAGCCTGTAGCTCAATGGCCAAAGCTAGTAGCTCATAGCCTATAGTCCGAAGGCCAATTTCTAAAGCTCATATCTTGGAGATGTGTCCCCGAAGCCTGAAGCCGTAAAGTCTTAAGCCTAAAGGTTCATACCTAAAGCTTGAATGACGAACACTAAAAGTTGACTGCCAAAGGCCGAAGAAGGTCTAATCTCCAAAGGTCGAAGGCTTTAAGCCCGAAGCTAGAATCCCATAGGCTAATGGTTTAATCTCGAAGCTGCAAGGCCGAAGGAGCAAGCTTGAACCCCCAAGTTTGCAGGCCAAAGCCCCAAGCACAAAGGTTGATAGCCCAATCCGAAAGCCCGAGGTTCGAAGCCCTAATCCCGATGCTTGAATAATGAAGCTCGTAGCTCATAGACCTAAGACCAAATCCCAAAGCCCGTTGCCCAAGCCCAAAGGTCAAAGACTGAAGCCCAAAGCCATACGACCTAAGCTTGAAAGCCCAAGCTAAAAGCTTGAGACTTGTATCCTGATGGCCCAAGCCTGAAGCCTAAAGTCTAAACACGAAGATCCATGCCCAAAGCCAAAAGCCCAAGCTTATAGCCCTACCCTTGAAGCCCAAAGGCCCAAGCTCAATGCATGTAGCCTGAACCCTGAAGGCCCAAGATTAAAGCGCCAATGCTAAAGGCCAAAATGCGAGGTCCATAACCTAAAGCTTGAAGCCTAAAGCCCAAAGGCTTGGAGCCCGAAGCATAGAGCCTGAAGCACAAAGCCCAAAGCCCAAAGGTGCAAGCCCAAAGCCCAAAGGCGTAAGTTCGAAGACCATAGTTTGTACGGCTATGCATAAAGCCTGAGGCTTGAAGGCCAAAACTAGAAATTTGAAGGTCAAAGGCCCATACCCTAAGCCCGAATCCCCAAGCCCAATGCCTAAAGCCCAAAGCATGTAGGTCTAAACCTGATGGGAAAAGGCCCAATCTAGTAGCTTAAAGCCGAAAGGCAAATATCAGAAGGCCTAAGCCTGGAACTCGAAGTCTTAAGTTTTAAGCTAGAAGCACGAAGCCCAAATCTTGAAGACCAACCCTTGAAGCCCGATGCCTGATTGCTCAAGCTAGAAGCACGAAGCTCAAATCCCAAAAGCCTATGCTCACGGTTTGAAGTCTGAAGTCTCAAGCAAAAATCTTGAACCCCAAACTCCCAAACCCAAAGCCAGAAGCTCAAAGGTTATTGGCATAAACCCAAAGCCCATTTTTCCCAAGCCTAAAGCCTAAAGCAAGAAGCCCAAAGGCCAAAGCCCCAAGCTTGATGTCTGACCCTGAAGGCCCTTTAGTTGTGAAGATGAAAAGCCTGTAACCTGAAGCCTAAAGCATAAATGCCCAAGCTCATAGCCTGAAGCATGTAGGCCCAAGCAAGAAGCCCAAAGGCCTAAGCATGAATCGAGAAGCACAAAAGCTGGAGCCAAAAGCTTGAACCCCGAAAACCCGAGTTCGAATCCCTAACTCTAACAATCAAACCCAAAGTTGCAAGCCTAAACCGTGAATGTGAAGCCTAAAGGCCAAAGCCTGAAGCGTGAAGGCCCAAGGCTGAAGCCTAATGCCGGAAGGCCTTAGCTCAGCATGAAGCTTAAACCCAAAGGCCTAAGGAAACCATAAGGGCCAAACCTTGAAGTACAAACCCAAATGCCCAAAGCTCGAAGCCTAAAAGCCCATACTCAAAGCCTAAATCTGGAAGGACTAAGCTCGATGGCCAAAGGCTCGCTCCTGAAGCTCAACGCTGAAAGTCTAAAGCTCGAAGGCCGATGCCCGAAGCTTGAAGTCCAAAGCCCTACCAGCAGTCAAATCCTAAAGCCTGAAGCGCCGGGCTCAAATCCTAAAAGTTGAAGGCCCAAACTCGATGCCCAATTGCTCAAGCTAGAAGCACGAAGCTTAAACCCCAAAGTCCCAAACCCAAAGCCTAAAACTTAAAGCTTATAGGCATAAACCCAAAGCCCGTATGCCCAAGCCTAAAGCCTAAAGCAAGAAGCCCGAAGGCCAAACCCGAAAGCTCCAAGCTTGATGTATGACCCTGAAGGCCCTTTAGTTATGAAGATGAAAAGCCTGTAACCTGAAGCCTAAAGCATAAATGCCCAAGCTCATAGCCTGAAGCTCGTAAGCCCAAGCTCATAGCCTGAAGCTCGTAGGCCCAAGCATGAATCGAGAAGCACAAAAGCTAAAGCCCAAAGCTTGAACCCCGAGAACCCGAGTTCGAATCCCTAACTCTAACAATCAAACCCAAAGTTGCAAGCCTAAACCCTGAACATGAAGCCTAAAGGCCAAAGCCTGAAGCGTGAAGGCCCAAGGCTGAAGCATAATGCCGGAAGGCCTTAGCTCAGCATGAAGCTTAAACCCAAAGGCCTAAGGCTAACACCTAAACCATGAAGGCCAAACCTTGAAGTACAAACCAAATGTCCAAAGCTCGAAGCTCGAAAGCCCGTACTCAAAGCCTAAATCTGGAAGGACTAAGCTCGATGGCCAAAGGCTCACTCCTGAAGCTCGATGCCCAAAGCTCATAGGCCCAAGCAAGAAGCCCAAAGGCCTAAGCATGAATCGAGAAGCACAAAAGCTGAAGCCCAAAGCTTGAACCCTGAGAACTGAGTTTGAATTCCTAACTCTAACAATCAAACCCAAAGCTGTAAGCCTAAACCTTGAACGTGAAGCCTAAAGGCCAAAGTCTGAAGCGTGAAGGCCCAAGGCTGAAGCCTAATGCCGGAATGCCTTAGCTCAGCATGAAGCTTAAACCCAAAGACCTAAGGCTAAAGCCTAAACCATGAGGGCCAAACCTTGAAGTACAAACCCAAATGCCCAAAGCTCGAAGCCTAAAAGCCTATACTCAAAGCCTAAATCTGGAAGGACTAAGCTCAATGGCCAAAGGCTCGCTCGTGAAGCTCAACGCCGAAAGTCTAAAGCTCGAAGGCCGATGCCCGAAGCTTGAAGTCCAAAGCCCTGCCAGCAGTCAAATCCTAGCCTAAAGCCCCAGGCTCAAATCCTAAAACTTGAAGGCCCAAACTCGATGCCCAAAGCTTGGAGCCTAAAGGCTAGAGTTCAAAGTCCGAAGTCCAAATTTCGAAGGCCTAAACTTGAATCTAGAAACTTGAAGTCGCAAACCCAATGCTCGATATATGAAGCCCACATGCGCAAGCTTGAACCCTAAGGGTAGAAGCTTGAAGCCCAAAGGCCAAGGCCTGAAGCCTAAAGGCCCAAGCCCAAAGCTCGAAGCTCGAATCCCGAAGGTCCAAGCCTAAATTTCGAACAAAGAAGCCTGTAACTCGAAGCCTAAAACCCGAAGGCCCCAGCTTATAGCTCAAAACTTGAAACTAGAATCTCAAAGGTCCAAGCTAGAAGCCCAAAGGCTTAGGCATGAATCTTGAAGCCTGAAACCCAAAAACGAAGATAGAAGCCATAACATCGAAGTTTGAAGCACGAAGCTGCAAGTGTAAAGCCTAAAATCTTAACCTCGAAAGCAATATTCTAAAGCCTGAAGGCCCAAACTCGAACCCTGAAGCCGAAAGTAAGAATGCCTGAGCTATAATCCCTAAGCTTGAAGCCCAAACCCTAAGCCCAAAGGTCAAATACTATAGAAAGAAGTTTGAGCCCCAAGGCCCAAAGCCTTAAGGTCGAAGGCCAAAGGCCTATTAGGGCTGAAGCTAGAAGCACAAAGCCTAAAGGCCCAATTCCGAACCTTGACACTTGAAGCTCAATCATCTAGGCTAATGTTTAAAGCTCGTAGCCCATAACCCATAGCCTAAAGCCCGAAGGCTGATGGCTCAAGGCCAATGGTCGATGGCCAATGGTCGATGGCCAATATAAGAAGCCTAAATGCCTAGCCAAAAGCCCAAAAGCGCAAGCCTAAAGCCCTAATTAGTAGGCCCAAGCTGGAAGTCTTTCTAAGCCCAATACTCGAAGACCCAAGCCTAAATCCAGTAGCTTGAAACCTGAATCTTGTTGCCCCAAGCCTAAAGCCAGAAATTTGAAGTCACAAGCCGGAAGTTCAAAGGTATAAGTTTGAAGCCAAAAGTCAGATCGTCGAAGCCCAAAGCCTGAAGCTCGAAGCCCCGAAGCTTGAAGCCTAAAACTTGAAGGCCCAAGCTTGATGGCCTAAGCCCGAAACCCAAAGACAAAGGTCATGCCCAAAGCCCGCACGCTAATGCTGGAAGCCTGAAGCTTGAAGTCTAAAGCGCAAATCCCGATGGCCAAAGGCCGAAGCCTGTAACCTGACGACCCAAGCTTGGTGCCCGAATCATAAAGCCTGAAGATCGAAGGTCCTTGCCCAATGTCTAGAACTCAAACCTAAAGCCTAAAGCTTAAACCTCAAGTTCTAAAGGCTCAAGCTCAAAGTCCGAAGCTTGAAGCCTAAACATCAAAAGCCAGGCCTAAAGACAATGCCCAAAGAACAATATGCCCGAAGACAATGCCCAAAAATCAATATGCCCAAAGCCCAATGCCCAAAGCTTAAATCTGGAATCTTATAGCCCAAAGCCCAATGCTTGAAGCTTGAATCCAGAATCTTATAGCCCAAAGCATTGAGTGCGAAGGCCAAAGGGCCAATGTCGAAGCCAAAAGCCTAAAGGCCCAAAGCCTGAAGCTCAAATGCCCAAGCTCAAGCCTAACGTTCGAATGCCCATGCCCCTAATGACGAAGGCCTAAGCTTGAATCTTGAAGCTTAAAGTTCAAAGGCCCAAGCCCAATGCCTAAATCCCAAATATAAAAGACTAGGCTCAGAGCTCAAAGCTCAAATCATGAAGCTTCAACCTCAATGACTGAAGTCCCAAGACTGGAGCCCAAGCCTAAAGCCCAAATGCCCAAGCCAGAAGCTTGGAGCCCAAAGTGCAAAAGCCCATACATGAAGCATGAATCCTGATGGCCTAAGCCTGAAGCTTGAACACTATGTGTAAACCAGAAGACCGAAGCCTAAGGACCATTTCCAAAAACCTGAAGCTGAAATGCTGAAGGCCGATGGCCGAAGCTAGAAGCCCAAATTCTTAAGCCTGAAGCCAAAAGCCCGAAGCCCAAGCCTGAAGACACAAGGGCTAAGGGCCTGACCCTTTGGCCTTGGGCTTCGGGCTTCAGATTTGGGGCTTTGTTTTTAGTGGTTTGGGCTTCAATTTTCGGGCTTTGGCCTTCCGATTTCGGCCTTTGGGCTCCATTCTTTAGATTTTGGGCTTTATGATTTAAGCTTTAACTTTGGGAGTTGTCCTTGAACCATCAGGCAATGGGATTGGGCTTCCAAATTTAGGACTTAAGCTTTGGGTTCGAGATTCAACCTTCGAGATTTTGGGCTCTATGGGCACGGGCCTTCAGATTTTTGGCTTCAAGCTTAAGAATTTGGGCTTCTAGCTTCGGTCATCTGCCTTCGGCCTTCGAGCTTTAGGCTTTCGGCTATGGTGCTTGGGCTTTTGTCTTCAATCTTGCACTTAAAGGGTTCAAGCTTCAGGCTTAGGCCATTAGCATTCAAACTTCAAACAAGGGATTTTACGCTTTGGGCTTCAAAATTCAAGCTTTGGCATTTTTGCATTAGGCTTCATGTTTTGTATTTTAGGTTTTGGACTTTGACCCTAGCGTTTGAAGCTTCAGGATAAGAGCATGGGGCTTCGAGCACAATCTTTCAGTATTTAGGGTTCAGGCTTTGGGGTTGGGCCTTCGAACTTTGGACTTCAAGATTCAAGCTTAAGTCTTTGGTCATTGGGCTTCAGTCTTTGGGCTTGGGCTTTCGGGCTTCAAATTTCAGGCCTTTAAGCTTTAGGCTTTAGGCTTGAGGATTTAGGCTTCAACATTGGCCCTTTGGCCTTTGCACTCTGTGCTTCGGGCTATAAGATTTTAGATTCGGGCTTCAGGCATTGGCCATTAGGCTTTAGGCTTTAGGCATTGGGCTTTGGCCTTCAATGTCTAGTCTCTGAGTTTCGAACTTCGAGCTTGGGCCTTCGGGCTTTTAGATTTCAGCTTGAGGCTTCAGGCTTTAAGCTTGGATTATGAACTTTGGGCTTTATTTTCTAGGCTTTGGGCATGGACCTTCAAGCTTTGCTATTGCAATTTTGGTCTTTGGGCTTTAGGCCTTCTGGTTGTAAGCATGGGCTTTCAGTCATCGGGATTTGGGCGTAAAACTTTAAGCTTTAAGCTTCCAGCATAACCCTTTGGTCTTTGGTATGACTTTTTGGGCTTGAGATTTTGGCTTCGGGCTTCGAGCTTCAAGCTTCAAGCTTTGGGCAATGGTCTTTAAGCTTGCACATAGAGGGTTCAAGCATCCAGCCAAGGCGATAGGATTTGAGCATGAGGCATGGGCTTTTGCTGTTTGGGCTTCAAATTTCAGGCTTAGGCATTTGGGTATTAGGCTTTAGCCTTTGGCCTTAGAGTTTGAATCTTCAGGATTTTAGCTTCGGGCTCCAAGCATAGTATTCCAGTATTTGGGGTTCAGGTTTTAGGGTTAGGCCATCGAAGTTCGGGCTTTAGGGTTCAAGCTTAGCTAAGCCTTTGGTCATTGGGATTGGGTCTTCGAGCTTGGGCTTTCCGGCATCAAGCTTCGGGCTTTAAGCTTTAGGCTTTAGGCTTTTGGCTTTGAGACTGGCCCATTGGCCTTCACACTCTATGCTTCAGGCTATAAGATTCTGGATTCTGGCTTCAGGTATTGGGCATTGGGCTTTGGGTATTGATCTTTGGGCCGGGGCCTTCGATGTTTAGGCTTCGAGTTTCAAATTTCGAGCTTGGGCCTTCGGGCTTTGAGATTTATGCTTCAAGCTTTGGGCTTTAAGCGTGGCTTTCAAACTTTGGGCTTCATGTTCTAGTCTTTGGGTATGAACCTTTGAGCTTTATTGTTGCAATTTCGGTCTTTGGGCTTTAGAATTCAGCAATCAATCTTGGACCTTCAGGTTGTAGTCCTTGGCATTCGGTCATCAGGATTTGGGGATAAGACTTCAGGCTTTCGGCTTTTGGCTTTTGGTGTGTGCCCTTGGGCTTTTGGTATGACCTTTTGGGCTTGCAGTTTAGGCTTTGGGCTTTGAGCTTCCAGCTTTAAGCTTCGGGCTATGGTCTTCAAGGTTGCACATGGGAGAGTTCAAGCTTCAGGCCTAGGCTATTGGGATTAAAGCATCAAGCGTGGGCTTTTGCGCTTTGAGCTTCAAATTTCACTTGGGCATTTGGGCATTAGGATTCATGCTTTGTATTTTAGGCCTTTGCCTTTCGCCTTAGCATTTGAAGCTTTGGGATTTAAGCTTCGGGCTTCAGGCTCAGGGCATAGTCTTTCAGTATTTGAGGTTCAGGCTTCAGGGTTGGGCTTCAAACTTCGGGCTTTAGGATTCAAGCTTAGGCCTTTGGTCATTAGGCTTCGGTCTTCGGGCATGAGCTCTAGACTTCAAGATTGGCCCTTCGGCCTTCGCACTCTATGCTTAGGGCTATAAGATTCTGGATTTCTGCTTCAGGCATTGGGCATTGGGCATTGGGCATTGGGCGTCTGATGCACTACACTCAGCTCCTTCCGCCCATCAGCCTTCAGAGGCACCTTGACCGGAGAGTCAGAGATGTTCACCACCTCCACTGCCTTCTCCTCTATTGCAGGTCCCTGTGTAGAATCTAGAGTTTGCACCAGAGCCCTGCAACCTTGGCTGATGGCGTCTCCCGTAACAGAACTATAGCCAAAGCCCCTGCTTCTTCTTCCCAAAGCACCACAACAGTCTCCTCAGCTGCCGATCTTGGCAACCCATCAAATGGTTCCAAGATTCTCTTCTTTTTTGAAGAAGAGGAGCTAGATGGAAGGCTGTTAGCCTCCTTCTTCTTCAGAGGAAGACCTGACAGAATCTTCCACTTGTCACTCCCAGCCATCTCTCTAACAAATCTACTCCCTTTCTTGCAGGATTTTTAGAAATGATGGAGGAGAATACCAATTGACAGAGCGCCGCTCTGGTTTTATCGAAACAGGCCTTGGGCAGTGCATCCACCATCATGACGGTTTGCATTCTAGGATCCACATTATTGTTCGTGCCTTGACAATGCGGGGGGCTGATGTTAACACGTGGTTCCAGCGCTGCATCTAGACCGTACACGTAGCGCCATGGGTATTAACCACCTGATCATTTTTATTAATTTTCTTGCAGGTCGCCAGTCTTGGCCATAAGGATACGGTCAAACCTCGATCCCATCAATTCAAGGCCATTTACCTA
Source organism: Apostasia ramifera (assembly GCA_019297695.1). NCBI lineage: Eukaryota > Viridiplantae > Streptophyta > Magnoliopsida > Asparagales > Orchidaceae > Apostasia > Apostasia ramifera. The sequence continues at coordinate 190,447 of JAEMOT010004191.1, read as the reverse complement.
CAAACATTGATAACAATGTGTCTTAGCTACATTTATCAGTGTGCCATGACCTCATTATTTCTAACACAGCATGCTTCTTTCAGGCACACAAACCAAAGGTCCGCATGCTTCAGACATCACAGACCCCTAGAAGAATTACTAGAATCAAGAAATAAAGTTCTCCTTTCACTACTTTCAGCTCCTTCAGTGACCGACAACAGTAGGACCACCAATGCGGACTCAGTAATTGAATATTTTGCCCTCTTCTGGCAAACCCGGGCTGAGCTCTACTGCCTCCTACCTATAAAATCTGTTGAATAGGCTTCAGGTGGGAAGGGAGAGGAGACTGGAAAAAGGGTTGGATCACCCACGTCTTTATCCTTCTGTCAACTTATACTAGAGCTTGAGATAAGGAAGCTCTTTCTCTCTTTTCCTCTCTCTTTTCTTTTATATTGTACTGATCTTTATGACCATCCCCTTTCTTTACTATTGAAATTACCTCGCTGATCACCACGTGGATGTAGGGGATCTTCTCCCTGAATCACCTTAAATTTCTATTTGCTATTTTAGATGCTTATTACTCTTATTTAAGCCATAATCGTCAGGCATAACTCTCTGCATACTGTCATTTCTCGACACTCTCTTTCTCTTTGTGTTTATCGAGATCCTCTACTTCTCACGTCAACATCTTTAGGGTTAGCCATTGGGCTTCGAGCTTCAAGCTTTGACCTTCAGGCATCGGGCTTCGAGCTTCGAGCTTCTGGCTTTCGGCATCGGGCATCGGGCATTGAGCTTCGACCTTCGGGCTTCAGGCTTCTGTCTTTAGGCTTCGGGTATCTGGCTATGGGCTTAGGGCTTCAGGTTTTATGTTTTGGCCTTCGAGATGCAGGCTTCATGCTTTAGGCTTTCGGGATCTAGATTCATGCTTCAGTCTTTGGCCTTCATTTCGGACTTCAGGTTTTATGTTTTGGCCTTTGAGGTGTAGGCTTCATGCCTAAGGCATTAGGGATTGAGCTTCATGATTCTGTCTTGGGCCTTCATTTTGGACTTCAGGCTTTAGGCTTGAGCCTTTAGGCTTCAGGCTTTAAGCTTGAGCCTTTAGGCTACAAGTTTTAAGGTTCAGGCTAGTGCTGACAGAGTTTGATCTTTCGGGTTAGGGATCCAGGCTTGGGTTCTTAGGTTTCAAGCCTCAGGCTTCAACTTTGAGGCATTAAGCTTCAAGCTTCAGGCATGGGCCTATAGACTTCACCCTTTGGCTTTTGGGCTTTAGGTTTTAAGCTTCAAGCTAGTGCCTTCCAATTTCAATCTTCATGGTTAAGGATTAGAGCTTGGGCCCTCGGGATTCAAGCTTTGGGCTTCGACTCTTAGCCCACCAAGATTTGGGCTTAGGCTTTTGGGCTTCTAGCTTTGGACTTTGAGCTTCGAGCTTATGCTGTCAGACTTTAGGCTTCAAGCTATAAGCTTCTGTCATTGAGATTTAGGCTTATGCTATGGCTTTCTAACTTCGGGTTTTAGGCTTTAGGTTAGAGATTCGGGCTTAGGCCTTTGGGGCTTGAGGCTTCGAGCTTCTGCTTTTTTGCTTTAGGATTAAGGTTTTGGCCATTGTGCTTCTAGCTTGAGCCTTTGGGCTTTGGACTTCAGGCTATAAGGTTGGGCCTTCTGGCTTTAGGCTTAAGCTTATGGGTTTCAAGCTTGGGCCTTCAGGGTTGGGTCTTCAGACTTGGGTCTTTGGGCTTTGGACTTCAGGCTTAGGACTTCAGACTTCAAGTTTTGGGCTTCCAACTTTTGTCTTCAAGATCGGGACTATGGGCTTTGGGCTTAATGCTTAGGGTTGGGACTTCAAGCGTGGACATTTAGGCTTCACGCTTAAGGCATTGAGCTTTGGGATTTGGGCTATCAGGCTTTGGGATTTAGGCATTTACCTTGGGCCTTCGGGCTTCGAGCTTAAGACTTTGGGCTTCGGGCTTGGGACATTTAGGCTTCACGCATCTAGCTTTGGGATTGAGCTTGTACGCTTCAGGATTTGAGCTTTGGGCTTTGATCTTCAATGATGGGCCATCAAGCTTCGAGCTTAATGCTTAGACCATTGGGCTTCGTGCTTTAAGATTCCACTTTTGGGCCTTAAGCTTTATTCCTGGGACATCTGGACTCAGCTATAGGCATCCGGCTTTGATCTTCAAACGTAGACCTTTAGCCTTCTAAATTGGGCCAGGGATTTTGGGATTAGGCCTTCAGGTTTTGGTCTTTAGCCTTGAGGCTTGGTCCTTCAAGGTTCATTCCTTTGACTTGAGCCTTGGGGTTAGGCCCTCAGGTTCTAGACTTCAGGCTTCGGGCTTCGGCATTCGGGATTCAGAATTTGGGATTCAGGGTTCGGTCTTTAGGATTCGAGCTTCATGCTTAAGGCTTTCGGGATCCAGCTTCATCCTTCAGGTTTGGGCCTTCTGAGTTTGGGCATTATCCTTTGGTCTTCGAGTTAGGCTTAGGAATTAGGGTTTTCAGTTTTGCGCTACAGGCTTTGAACTTTGGTTTAGGCTTTTTGTTTCGGGCATTGTGTACCAGGTATTAGGCTTCAGGTTTCAAAATTTGGGCTAGGGGCATGAGCTTTTGGGCATGGACCTTTGAGCTTTGGTGTTGCAATTTCGGTCTTCGGGCTTTAGGATTCAGGAATTAATCTTGGACCTTTAGGTTGCAGTCTTGGGCTTTCGATCATCGGGATTTGGGGATAAGACTTCAGGCTTTCGGCTTTTGCCTTTTGGAGTGTGCCTTTGGGCTTTTGGTATGACCTTTTGGGCTTGCAGTTTAGGCTTTGGGCTTCGAGCTTTGAGCTTTAAGCTTCGGGTTATGATCTTCAAGCTTGCACATGGAGGGTTCAAGCTTCAGGCCTAGGCTAATGGGATTAGAGCATCAGGCATGGGCTTTTGCGCTTTGAGCTTCAAATTTCAGGCTTGGGCATTTGGGCATTAGGCTTCATGCTTTGTATTTTAGGCTTTTGCCTTTGGCCTTAGCATTTGAAGCTTTGGGATTTGAGCTCGAGCTTCAGGCTCAGGGCATAATCTTTCAGTATTTGGGGTTCAGGCTTCAGGGTTGGGCTTCAAACTTCGGGCTTTAAGATTCAGGCTTAGGCCTTTGGTCATTGGGCTTCGGTCTTCGGGTATGAGCTCTAGACTTCGAGATTGGCCCTTCGGCCTTCGCACTCTATGCTTAGGGCTATATGATTCCAGATTCCTGCTTCAGGTATTGGGCATTAGGCATTGGGCGTCTGATGCACTACACTCAGCTCCTTCCGCCCTTCAGCCTTTAGAAGCACCTTGACCGGAGAGTCAGAGATGTTCACCACCTCCACCGCCTTCTCCTCTATTGTAGGTCCCTGTGCAGACTCCAGAGTTTGCACCAGAGCCCTGCAACCTTGGCCGATGGCATCTCCCCTAACAGAACTATAGCTGGAGCCCCTGCTTCTTCTTCCCGAAGCACCACAACAGTCTCCTCAGCCGCCGATCTTGGCAATCCATCAGACGGTTCCAAGATTCTCTTTTTCTTCGAAGAAAAGGAGCCAGAAGGAAGGCTGCTAGCCCTCTTCTTCTTCATAGGATGACCCGACAGAATCTTTCACTTGTTGCTCGAGCCATCTCTCTAACAAATCTACTCCCTTTCTTGCAGGATTTTTAGAAGTGGTGGAGGAGAATGCGAATCGACAGAGTGTCGCACTGACTTTATCCTAATAGGCCTTGAGCAGTGCATCCACCATCATGACGGTTCGCATTCTAGGACCCACATTAATGTTCGTGCCCTGACAATGCGAGGGGCTGATGTTAACACGTGGTTCAAGCGCTGCATCTCAGCCGTACATGTGGCGCTATGGGTATTAACCACTTTGTCATTTTTATTCTTTTTCCTGCAGGTCGCCAGCCTCGGCTATAAGAATACGGTCAAACCTCGATCCCATCGATTCAAGGCCATTTCCCTACAAATAATAACAACGTGTCTTAGCTACATTTATTAGCGTGCCATGACCTCATTATTTCCAACACAGCATGCTTCTTTCAGGCGCACCAATCAAACGTCCGCGTGCTTCAGCCATCACAGACCGCTAGAATAATTACTAGAATCAAGAAATAAAGTTCTCCTTCCACTACTTTCAACCCCTTCAGTGACCGACAGTAGTAGGACCACCAATGTGGACTAAGCAATTGAATATTTTTCGGCAAACTCGGGCTGAGCTCTACTGCCTCCTACCTATAAAATTTGTTGAATAGGCTTCAGGTGGGATGGGAGAGGAGGCAGGAAAAAGGGTTGGATCAGCCACTTCTTTATCCTTCTATCAACTTATGCTAGAGCTTGAGATAAGGAAGCTCTTTCTCTCTTTCTCTCTCTCTCTTTTCTTTTTACATTATACTGATCTTTATGATCACCCCCTTTCTATACTATTGAAATTACCTCGCTAATCTCCCGATGGATGTAGGGGATCTTCTCCCTGAATCACCTTAAATCTCTGTTTGCTATTTTGGATGCGTATTACTCTTATTTAAGCCTTAATTGTCAGGCATAGCTCTCTACGTGCTGCCATTTCTCAACACTCTCTTTCTCTTTGTGTTTCTCAGTATGCTCTACTTCCCACGTCAATAGCTTTAGGATTAGGCCATTGGGCTTTGAGCTTCAGGCTTTGATCTTCGGGCATCGGGCTTCGAGCTTCGACCTTCTGGCTTCCGGCATCTGGCTTCGACCTCCGGGCTTCGGCCTTCGGGTATCTGGCTATGGGCTTAGGGCTTCAGGTTTCATGTTTTGGCCTTCGAGATGCAGGCTTCATGCTTTAGTCTTTCAAGATCGAGCTTCATGCTTCGGTCTTGGGCCTTCATTTCGGACTTCAGGTTTCATGTTTTGGCCTTTGAGGTGTAGGCTTCATGCTTAAGGCTTTGGGGATTGAGCTTCATGCTTCTGTCTTGGGCCTTCATTTTGGACTTTAGGCTTTAGGCTTGAGCTTTTAGGCTTCAGGCTTTAAGCTTGAGCCTTTAGGCTACGAGTTTTAAGGTTTAGGCTAGTGCTGGTAGAGTTTGATCTTTCGGGTTAGGGATCCAGGCTTGGGTTCTCAGGTTTCAAGCCTCAGGCTTCAACTTGAGGCATTAAGCTTCAAGCTTCAGGCATGGGCCTATAGACTTCACCCTTTGGCTTTCGGGCTTTAGGTTTTAAGCTTCAAGCTAGTGCCTTCTGTTGTGTATTTTTTTGCAAGTGTACAAAATCAACTCAAGTAATATAGTCAATGAGACCAAGTCATTCCCACGAAGATTGACTATCTAAGTACCAAATTTTTCTAATTCTTGTCTTAATTTAAACCGAAGTGAAATATTAAAAGAGTAATTTATAGATTAAATTTTTCTATCAAAAGCACAAAATTTGAATAAGCATAAGTAACTATAATTTAAAATACTAAGACGTGTATAAATCTTGACTTTTAATGCAAGTTAATAAAATCTTCATACAAATCAGATTAAGATTTTTGCAACGATATAATTTCTTTATATTGATTGTTACCCAATTCCTTGGATATAACAACCCTATCTTGATTGACCATTTGCTATATCTCTATGCAAATAATCAACTCAAAATTCATTAATTTTTATGAAATTCTTAGCTTTCAATGAAGTCGAACGGATCATCTATTTGCTAAGAGTCGCATAAAAGAAAATCGGAATCTATCTCTAGCAGATTTAATTTTATGTCATTGATGTAATTTTCTTTAACTTAACCTATCTCCTTTCGGTGCTTAAGGTAAGTTATAAAATTGTGTTAATGGCTATCAATCCATTAACAAATATTAGGAACATACATCAACAACTGCATAAATAGAAATGAAGATTTATAATAAAAGATTTAAAACTTGCATAAATAAAGTCTTAACTTACACAATTTTAGTACAATAGATTTAACAACCCATAATAATAATAAATATTTTAGAAGAAAATGACATTTGAAAAATAAATAAGAGAGAAGATGATAGAAGAAATAGCCTTTTTTTTCTCCTTGTGATTCTTTGCTTTCTTCCTTTGTCCTTGCTTCACTTCATTCATTTCTCCCTCCTCTCCTATTCCTCTTAAATTTCATGGTATATATAGGAGAAGCACCTCTTTTTCTTCCATGTTTTATGCCCCATTTTCATGCATGAAATAAGGGAATGCTTCCACTTTTGCTCCCACCTCCTCATTTTATAGAAGAATAAAAGAAAAATTTCTACTTTTAAGGAACAAGAATACAAGGTATGTTGGCCAAAAGGGAAGAGCTGATGCTATTTTAAACCATAATGCTCATCTTTAAATCTAGCCCTTGATATTCTTGATCAAATCATGGCCATTGATCAAGTTATGTTCGGATTTGTATGATACAGCCAGATTCCATCAGCTTTTTCAATAGGATAATGGATGATTTAGCCTTTATATTCTTCTAAGGAGTTGTAGAGCCTGAAGTCAGCTATCCAATACTTCAATCTTCATCTGAATCGGACATTTCTAGCATGAGATATGTCCAAATTACTGAGATGCAGCAAATTTGAAATAAAATCTGCAATAGTTAAAATGATACATTTTTTAGCTAAATAGAAAATAAAATAATATTAAATATGAACAAAATTATAGTAGAATGAGGTGTAAACTGTATCAGAATTCTAAGTCTATCACCTTCCGATTTTGATCTTAATGGTTAAGGATTAGAGCTTGGGCCCTCGGGATTCAAGCTTTGGGCTTTGACTCTTGGCCCACCAAGATTTGGGCTTAGGCTTTTGGGCTTCTAGCTTTGAACTTTGAGCTTCGAGCTTCAAAAGACGAGCTTGGGCTGTCAAACTTTAGGCTTCAAGCTATGAGCTTCTGTCATTGAGATTCAGGCTTTTGCTATGGCTTTCTAACTTCGGGTTTTAGGCTTTAGGTTAGAGATTCGGGCCTAGGCCTTTGGGGATTGAGGCTTCGAGCTTCTGCTTTTTTGCTTTAGGATTAAGGTTTAGGCCATTGTGCTTCTAGCTTGAGCCTTTGGGCTTTGGACTTCAGGCTACAAGGTTGGGCCTTCTGGCTTTAGGCTTAAGCTTATGGGTTTCAAGCTTGGGCCTTCAGGGGACTTGGGTCTTTGGGCTTTGGACTTCAGGCTTAGGCCTTTGGACTTCGGGCTTTGGGCTTCCAACTTTTGTCTTCAAGCTCGGGCCTACGGGCTTTGGGCTTAATGCTTAGGGTTGGGACTTCAAGCTTGGACATTTAGGCTTTGCGCTTAAGGCATTGAGCATCGGGCTTTGGGCTATCAGGCTTTGGGATTTAGGCATTTACATTGGGCCTTCGGGCTTCGAGCATAAAACTTTGGGCTTCAGGCTTGGGACATCGGGCGTTAGGCTTCGCTTATCTAGCTTTGGGATTTAGCTTGTATGCTTCGGGGTTTGGGCTTTGGGCTTTGATCTTCAAGGATGGGCCTTCAAGCTTCGGGCTTAATGATTAGACCATTGTGCTTCATGCTTTAAGCTTCCATCTTTGGGCCTCAAGCTTTGTCCCTAGGACATCTGGATTCAGCTATAGGCATCCGGCTTTGATCTTCATACATAGACCTTTGGCCTTCTAAATTGGGCCAGGGATTTTGGGATAAGGCCTTCAGGTTTTGGTCTTTAGCCTTGAGGCATGGGCCTTCAAGGTTCGTACCTTGGACTTAAGCCTTGGGGTTAGGCCCTCAGGTTTCGACTTCGGGCTTCATGCTTCGGCATTTGGGATTCAGAATTTGGGCTTCAGGCTTCGACCTTTAGGATTTGAGCTTCATGCTTAAGGCTTCTGGGATCCGGCTTCGTCCTTTGGGTTTGGGCCTTTTGAGTTTGGGCATCAGCCTTTGGTCTTCGAGCTTCAAGCTTGGGCATTTGGATTTTCAGTTTTGCGCTGTAGGCTTTGAACTTTGGGTTTAGGCTTTAGGTTTCGGGCATTGTGTACCAGGTATTAGGCTTAGGGTTTCAAAATTTGGGCTAGGGGCATGAGCTTTTGGGCATGGACCTTTGAGCTTTGGTGTTGCATTTTAGGACTTCGGGCTTAAGATTCAGGCATTAATCTTGGACCTTCAGGTTGCAGTCTTGGGCGTTCGGTCATCGGGATTTAGGGATAAGACTTCTGGCTTTCGCTTTCGCTTTTTGGTGTGTGCCTGGCTTTTGGTATGACCTTTTGGGCATGCTGTTTAGGCTTTGGGCTTCGAGCTTCACGCTTTAAGCTTCGGGCTATGGTCTTCAAGCTTGCACATGGAGGGTTCAAGCTTCAGGCCTAGGCTATCGGGATTAGAGCATCAAGCATGGGCTTTTACGCTTTGAGCTTCAAATTTCAGGCTTGGGCATTTGGGCATTAGGCTTCATGCTTTGTATTTTATGCTTTGGCCTTTGGCCTTAGCTTTTGAAGCTTTGGGATTTGAACTTCGAGCTTCAGGCTCAGGGCATAGTCTTTCAGTATTTGGGGTTCAGGCTTCACAGTTGGGCTTCGAACTTCGAACTTGGTCATTGGACTTTGGTCTTCGGGCATGAGCTCTAGACTTCAAGATTGGCCCTTCGGCCTTCGCACTCTATGTTTAGGGCTATAAGATTTTGGATTCCTGCTTCAGGCATTGGGCATTGGGCATTGGGCGTCTGATGCACTACACTCAGCTCCTTCGGCAATAGAGCCTTCAGAGGCACTTTGATCAGAGAGTTAGTGATGTTCACCACCTCCACTGCCTTCTCCTCTATTGCAGGTCCCTGTGCAGACTCCAAAGTTTGCACCAGAGCCCTGCAACCATGGCAGATGGCATTTCCCCTAACAGAACTATAGCCGGAGCCCCTGCTTCTTCTTCCCGAAGCACCACAACTGTCTCCTCAGCCACCGATCTTGGCAACCCATCAAACAGTTCGAAGATTCTCTTCTTCTTCGAAGAAGAGGAGCCAGATGGAAGGCTGCTAGTCCTCTTCTTCTTAAGAGGAAGACCCGACAGAATCTTCCACTTGTCGCTCCAAGCTATCTCTCTAACAAATCTACTCCCTTTCTTGCAGGATTTTAGAAATGGTGGAGGAGAATGAAGCCGCTCTGGCTTTATCGAAATAGGCCTTGGGCAGTGCATCCACCATCATGAAGGTTCGCATTCCAGGACCCACATTATTGTTCGTGCCCTGATAATGCAAAGGGCTGATGTTAATACGTGGTTCCAACACTGCATCTCGGCCGTACACGTAGTGCCATGGGTATTAAACACCTTATCATTTTTATTATTTTTCCTGTAGGTCGCCAGCCTTGGCCATAAGGATACGGTCAAACCTCGATCCCATCAATTCAAGGCCATTTCCCTACAAATATTGATAATAATGTGTCTTAGCTACATTTATCAGCGTGCCATGACCTTATTATTTCCAACATAGCATGCTTCTTCCAGGCACACAAACCAAAGGTCCGCGTGCTTCAGCCATCACAGAAGAATTACTAGAATCAAGAAATAAAGTTCTCCTTTCACTACTTCTAGCCCCTTCAGTGACCGACAACAGTAGCACCACCAATGCGGACAAAGCAATTGAATATTTTACCCTCTTCCGGCAAACCCGGGCTGAGCTCTACTGCCTCCTACCTATAAAAGCCGTTGAATAGGCTCCAGGTGGGAAGGGAGAGGAGGTAGGAAAAAGGGTTGGATCAGCCACGCCTTTATCCTTCTGTCAACTTGTACTGTTGCTTGAGATAAGGAAGCTCTTTCTCTCTTTCTCTCTCTTTTTTCTTTTTACATTGTACTGATCTTTATGACCACCCATTTTCTTTACTATTGAAATTACCTAGCTGATCGCCCGGTGGATGTAGGGGATCTTTTTTCTGAAACATCTTAAATCTCTGTTTGCTATTTTAGATGCGTATTACTCTTATTTAAGCCTTAATCGTCAGGCATAGCTCTCTTTGTGCTGCCATTTCTCGACACTCACTTTCTCTTTGTGTTTCTCGGGATCCTCTACTTCCCACGTCAACAGCTTTAGGGTTAGGCCATTGGGCTTCGAGCTTCAGGCTTTGACCTTCGGGCATCAGGCTTCGAGCTTCGAGCTATTAGCTTTCGGCATCGGGCATTGGGCTTCGGGCTTCAGGCTTCGGGTATCTGTCTATGGGCTTCGGGCTTTAGGTTTCATGTTTTGGCCTTCATGATGCAGGCTTCATGCTTTAGGCTTTCGGGATCGAGCTTCATGCTTCGGTCTTGGGCCTTCATTTAGGACTTCAGGTTTCATGTTTTGGCCTTCGAGGTGTAGGCTTCATGCTTAAGGCTTTGGGGATCGAGCTTCATGCTTCTGTCTTGGGCCTTCATTTTGGACTTCAGGCTTTAGGCTTGAGCTTTTAGGCTTCAGGCTTTAAGCTTGAGCCTTCCAACTTTGGGCTTCATGTTCTAGACTTTGGGCATGAACCTTTGAGCTTTAGTGTTGCAATTTCAGTCTTTGGGCTTTAGGATTCAGGCATCAATCTTGGACCTTCAGGTTGCAGTCTTGGGCCTTTGGTCATCGGGATTTGGGGATAAGACTTCAGGCTTTCGGCTTTCGCCTTTTGTTGTGTGCCTTTTGGCTTTTGGTATGACCTTTTGGGCTTGGAGTTTGGGCTTCGGGCTTCGAGCTTCGAGCTTTAAGCTTCTGGGTATGGTCTTCAAGCTTGCACATGGAGGGTTCAAGCTTCTGGCCTAGGCTATCGGGATTAGAGCATTAGGAGTAGGCTTTTGCGCTGTGAGATTCAAAGTTCATGCTTAGGCATTTGGGCATTAGGCTTCATGCATTGTGTTTTAGGCTTCGGCCTTTGGCCTTAGCATTTGAAGCTCTGAGATTTGAGCTTCTGGCTTCAAGCTCCGGTATAGTCTTTCAGTATTTGGGAATCAGGCTTTAGGGTTGGGCTTCGATCTTCTGGCTTCAGGATTCAAGCTTAGGCCTTCGATCATTGGGCTTCAGTCTTCGGGCATGAGCTCTATACTTCAAGATTGGCCCTTTTGCCTTTGCACTCTATGCTTCGGGCTATCAGATTTTGGATTCCTTCTTCAGGCATTGGGCATTGGGCATTGGGCTTTGGGCTTTGGGCATTAATCTATGGGCTAGGGCCTTCGATGTTTAGGCTTCGAGTTTAAGACTTCGAGCTTGGGCTTTCGGGCTTTGAGATTTAAGCTTCAGGGTTTGGGCTTTAAGCTTGGCTTTCGAACTTTAGGCTTCTTGTTCTAGGCTTTTGGCATGGACCTTCGAGCTTTGGTATTGTAATTTCAGTCTTCGGGCTTTAGGATTCTGGCATTAATCTTGGGCCTTCGGTCGTCAAGATTTGGGGATAAGACTTCAGGCTTTCGGGGCCTCAGCCTTCGAAGTTTGGGCTTTGGGATTCAAGTTTAGGCCTTCAATATTTGGGCTTGTGCTTTCCGGCTATGGTCTTTGGGTTTAGACCTTCAAGCTTTAGGTTTCAGCATTGGGCCTTTGACCTTTGCACTTTGTGCTTCGGGCTATAAGATTCTGGATTCAGGCTTCAGGCTTTGGGCTTTGGGCTTTGGGCATTGAGCTTTGTGTCTGGGCCTTCGATGTTTAGGCTTAGAGCTTTGAATGTCGAGTTTGGGCATTTAGGCTTTAACATTTAAGCATCAGGCTTTAGGGTTTAGGCATTGGCCTTCAAACTTTGGGCTTTGGATTCTAGGCTTTGGGCATGGACCATCGAGCCTTGGCATTGCAATTTCGATCTTCGGGCTTTAGGTTTCAGGCATCACACTTGGGCCTTCAGGTTGCGGGCTTGGGCCTTCGGTCATCGAGATTTGTGTTGGCACTTCAAGTTTTAAGCTTCTGGCATGAGACTTTGGGCTTTAGGCATGACCTTTTGGGCTTGGGCTTTGGACTTCGAGCTATGTCATCAATCTTGAACATGGAGGGTTCAAGCATGAGGCCTAGGCTTTTACAATTTCGTGATTCAGGCATGGGCTTTTGCAGTTTGGGCTTCAAATTTTGAGCTTTGGCATTTGGGCAATTGCCTTAGGGTTTGAAGCTTTGGCATTTGAGCTTTGGGCTCTGGGCATAGTCTTTCAGTATTTGAAGTTCAGGCTTTGAGGTTCGGCCTTCGAACTTTGGGCTTTAGGATTCAATCTTAGGCCTTCTGTCATTGGGTTTCGGTCTTCAGGCTTGGGCTTTCAGACTTTACGTTTTGGGCTTGGAACTTCAGTTTTGGGGGTTCAAGCTTTGATCGTAGTCTTCCGTGCTCAGTATTGGGTCTTTGACCCGCTGAACATGAGCTTTTGACCTTCGAGCTCTGGCTTCGGGCTTAAGCATTCATGCTTTAGACATGAGCCTTCGAATTTAGGCCTTCTGGCTTAGAGCTCAAGTCTTCGAGGTTTTGGCTTCAAGTTTAAAGTTTTGGTCATTTGGCTTAGAGCTCAGGCCTATAAGGTTTTGGCTTCAAGGTTAGGTCTTTAGGTTTTTGGCTTTGTGCTTCAGCTTTCAGGTTGGGCTTGGGTCTTTGGGCTTCGAGATTCAGCCCTTGGGTTTCGAGTCATGCTTAAGAATTTGGGCTTCTAGCTTCGGCCATCGGTGTTCGGCCTTCGAGCTTCAAGTTTCCAGAAATGGTCTTCAGGCTTCGGTCTTTTAGTTTGCACATAGAAGGTTCAAGCTTTAGGCTTAGGCCTTCAGGATTCGTGCTTCATGCAAGGCTTCATGAATTGGGTTTGGGCATTTTGTCTTTAGGCTTCATGCTTTGTGTTTTAGTCTTAGAACTTCAGCCTTTGACATTAAAGCTTCAGGATTTGGGCCTCGGGCTCCGGGCTTAGCCGTTTAGTATTTAGGGTTTAGGCTTTGGGCTTGGACCTTCCAACTTCAAGCTTCAGGATTCAAGATTAGGCCATTCGTGATCAGGCTTCAGTCTTCGGGCTTGGGCTTTCGACTTTCAGGCTTCAGGCCTTTAGGCTTCAGGCCTTTAGGCTTTAGGCTTTAGGCTTTAGGCTTTAGAACTTGTGGATACGGGCATGGTCCTTTGAGCTTAAGAATTTGGGCTTCATCTTTAGCCATCGACCTTCAATCTTCAAGCTTCAAGCTTCGGTCTTCAAGCGTGCATATCAAACTTTCAAGCTTCAGGCTTGGGCCATCAGGATTCGAATTTCAGGCACTGGCTTTTTGGCCTTAGGCTTCAAATTTTAGGCTTGGGCTTTTGAGCTTTAGGCTCCATGCTTTGTATTTCAGGCTTTGGCTTGGCCCTTCAGACTTTTGGCTTCGAGTTTAAGAATTTAGGTAGCTAGCTTCGATTATGAGTCTTCAACCTTCGAGATTCAGGCTTCAAGCTATGGTCTTTGGGCACGATTTTCAAGCTTGCATACAGTGGGTTCAAGCTTCAGGCTTAGGCCATCAGGATTTGAGTTTTAGGCATGGGCATTTTCGCTTTGGGCTTTAAGCTTTAGGCTTGGGCATTTAGACTTTATGCTCCGGGCTTTGGGCACACATCAGGATTTTCAAGCTTTCAAATTTTAGGGCTTGAGACTTTGGCCTTTGGGCTTAGTCCTTTAGACTTTGGGATTCAAACTTGGTCCTATAGGCTTCGAAATTTGAGTTTCGGGCTTTAGAAAAGCACATTAGAATGTTGGACTTCGAGCTTTGGGATTAAGCCTTCATGCTTTAGGCCTGGGCATTCAGGCCTTGAAATTCAAGCTTCGATATTAGGCCTTTAGGCTTCAGGATTCAGGCTTGTGCCTTCAGGCTTTAGACTTCAAGCTTCGTGCTTCAGCTTTCGGGTAGTGGACTTAAGGGTTTAGGCTTAGGCCAACGAGATTTGGGCTTCGAGTCTCGGGACTTCAGGCATGGGCTTTCGGGGTTCAGGCTTAAGCCTTCAGGCTTCTGGCTTCGAGCTTGGACATTCAAGTTTTGGGCACCAGGCTTCGGGCTTGGGCTTTGGGCTTAGGGCTTGGGGCTTTGGACTTCAGGATTGGGCCTTCGGGCTTCGAGCTTTGGGCTTACATCTTCGGGCTTGGGCCTTTACGCTTCAAGCTTCGGGCTTCATCCTTTGGCTTCTAGGCTTTGCGCTTAGAGCTCAGGCCTTCATTCTTTGGATTTTAGGGATCATGCTTGGGCCTTCAGGCTTTAGGTTTAGGCCTTTGGGCTTTAGGCTTAGGTCTTCAAAATTTGGGCATAACCTTTTGTGCTTCGATCTTCATGCATCGGGCCTTAAGGCTTCAAGCCTTGGGCTTTGGGCATTAAGTTTTGTACTTTCGAGTTTTGGCCTTCAGGGTTCAGGCTTCAAGCTTGGGCCTTTGGTTTCAAGCTTCGTGCTTCAAGCTTGGGCCTTCAGGCTTTAGGCTTCAATCTCAGGTCTTTAGGCCTCAGGCTTTGGCTTTCAAGCTTCGCATTTCAGGGTTTAAGCTTGCGCCTTTAGGGTTAGATCTTTAGGGTTAAGAAATCTAGCTTGGGCTCTCAGGCTTCAGGCTTTAGGCTTTAGCTTTTGTGCTTTCTGATTCAGGCTTAGGTCTTTGGGCATTTGGCTTAGGCCTTTAGGCTTCAAAGTATAGGCTTTTTGCCTTCGCAATTAAGACTTAGGCCTTCAGGGTTCAGACATCAAGCTATGGGTTTGATCTTTGGGCTTTGGGCATTCTTCTTAGGCTTCAAGCTTGGGTATACATGCTTTGGGTTTGGAGCTACAAGCTTTGGGTTTGGGACTTCGGGCATTCTTAGGCTTCAAGCTTAGGTATACATGCTTCGAGTTTGGAGCTGCAAGCTTTGGGTTTCAGGCTTTGGGTTTGGGACTTTGGTTTCGGCATTTTGGCTTGGGCCTTCGGGCTTTGACATTCGGCCTTCAGGCTTCGACATTCGGCCTTTGAGCTTTGGGTTTATGCCTTCGGCTTTGAGCTTCAGGCTTCAAGCTTCAGGATTTGAGCTTCAAGGTTGTGCCTTTAGGCACTAGGCTTCAAGCCTCGTGCAACCTTCGAACCTCAAGCTTGGGCATTGGGACATTGGACTTCAAGCTTTGGGATTAAGCCTTCAGGCTTTCGGCCTAGGGATTCATGTTTGTGCCTACTGACTTTGGTCTTCAGGCTTGGGCATTCGAGCAATTGAGATTTGAGCTTTGGACTTAGGCTTTTAGGCTTTGAGCTTGAAGCTTCACACTTTCGCCTTCAGGCAATGGGCTTGTGACTTTGGGTTTCATGCTTTGGGCTAATCACTTCGAGTTTCAGGCTTTATGGTTCGAGCTACCAGCTTTGGGCTTGGGCCTTCAGGTTTTGGGCTTGGGCCGTTGGGTTTTGGGCTTGGGCCTTTAGGCTTTTGATTATGGTTTTTAGACTATGGGCTTCAGGCTTCAAGTTTTAAACTTTAGCTTAGATGATTGAGTTTCATGCTTCAAGGTTTGGGATTGGGCCTTTAGGTTTTAGGCTTCAAGCTTTAGGCTTCAGGCCTTGGGCTTCGGACTTCTGGCGACGGGCATCGACCTTCGGGATTTAGGATACTAGCTTGGGCATCGACCTTTGGGCCTGAGGTTTGAGCCTTTGGCTTTTGGGCTTTTAGACTTTTGGCTTTTGGGCCTTTGGCTTTTGGGCCTTCAGCTTTTGGCCTTCGAGATTAGTCCTTCTGCGTACGAGTTTCGATATTCTAGTTCAATCTTGGGCCTTTGGGCTTCGAGCTTTGTGCTTCCGATTTCAAGCTTAAAACTCAGGCCTTTGTGCTTTTGACTTCGATTTTTGAGCTTGGGGCTTCGGGCTTCAGGCTTCAAGCTTCAGGCTTCAAACATGGGACTTTAGGCATCAGGAGTGGGCTGGCGGGGTTTAGATTTTTGGCTTTACCCTTGCACCTTTGAACTTTGATTTTGAGGTTATTGTTTCGGGCTCAGGCTTTTGGGCTTCAGGCCTCGGACTTTGGCTTTTGGGCTGTAGGATTCACGCTTAGGCTTGTGGGCTTCTAGCTTGGGCCTTCGAGCTTCTAGCTTCAAGCTTTGAGCTATGAGCTTGGGCCTTTGGGTTTAAGGCTTAGGGTTATAGGCTTTTTTTTAGATTTAGGTTTGAACCTTCAGGGTTCAAGCTTTAGGACTGGGCTTATCGGGCTTCAAGCTTCTAGCCTTTGGCTTTAGGCATGGGCCTGTGGACTTCAAACATCAGGCTTTGCATTTGGGATTTCAGGTTTCCAGATTCATGCTTAGACTTTCTGACTTCAGACTTCAGAGTTTGGCCTATAGCCTTTGGGCTCCAAGCATTAGGCAACAAGTTTGGGTCTTCAAGTTTAAGGCTTTGAGCTAGGCGATTCAGGCCCAAGTCTGAAGCTAGAAGCCCGAATCTTTTAACTTAAAGCCTGAAGGCCCAAGCTAGAACCATGAACCTGAATGCCCATGTTGAAGCTTGATGCCCAAAGGCCAAAGCCCAAATACTTAATGGCCAAAACCCGAAGCCTGAATCCGAAAACCCCAAGTCTCAAGGCCCAAGCCCGTAGCCAAGTCCCAAACTCGAATCCCAAAGGTCAAAGCCCGAATCCTAAAGTCCTAAGCCTATAGCCCGAAGACCAAAGCTCAAATCACAAAGGTCTAAGCCTGAATCCTGGTGCCTAAAATCAAAAGGCCCAAGCCTCAATCCGAAGCCCGAAAGCCCAAGCCCAAATGCTCATACCTAAAGCTTGAAGCCTAAAGGCCCTAGAAAAAGCTTGAAGCCCAAAGCTAGATTGCCTAAACCAAATGCCAGAGCCCTAAATGCGAAAGGCCAAAGACCGAAGCTCAAAGCCTCGAAGCTCGAAGGCCCAAGCCCAAAGCCCGAAGCCTGACCCAGAATCCCAAAGCCTAAACATTAAAACCCGAACCTCGAATCCCAAAGCCCAAGCCTGAAGTTCGTAGCCCAAAGCTCGAAGGTGCATGCTCGAACCACAATGGCCCAAGCCAAAATCTCGAAGCCCAGCACTCAAAGCCCAATTCCCGTAGATCAAATCCTAATGGTTGAAACTTGAAGCCAGAAGCCAGAAGCTCGAAGACAAAATCCCAAGGCCCATGCCTAAAAGACTAACCTATAAGGTCCAAGCTCGAAGGCTCAAGCCCGAAGCCCGGAGCTTCACTCTTGGCCCTTCAAGGTTTAAGTGTAGGCTTTTGGGCATCTAGCTTGGGACTTTGAGCTTTTGAGCTTCGTGTTTTTGGGTTGATGGGATTCGAACTTCAGAAATATAGTCTGATAGGCCCTTCGGTCAACGTGTTTCGAGCATCGTGCATCAAAGTTGGGCCTCGAGCTTCAACCTTAGATTTTGGGCCTCAAGCATTAGGCTTTAGGCTTGGGCTTTTGGACTTTCGGGCTTCAGGATTTAGGCTTGAGCCATTCGTCTATAGGTTTTAGTGTTTAGGTTAGTAGTGATAGGCTTTGATCTTCGGGGTTAGGGATTCAGGCTTGACCTCGGGCTTCAAGCCTCAGGCTTCGACTTTGAGACATTAGGCTTCAAGCTTTAGGCTTGGGCATATGGGCTTCATGCTTTGACTTTCAAGCTTTAGAATTTAGGCTTTGGGCTAGTGCCTTTGGGCTTCGATCTTCTTGGGGAAGGATTAGAGCTTGGGCCCTCGGGTTTCAAGGTTTGGGCTTAGGCTTGGGCTTTTGGGCTTCTAGCTTGGGAGTTTGAGCATTTGGGCTTCGGGCCTAACACTTTGGGCATTGAGTTTTGACCTGTGTGCTTCGAGCGTTAGGCTTTGATCTTCCAGTATGGTCCTTCGAGCTTTGGGCTTAAGGCTTAGCCCATCGGGCTTCCTACTTCAAGCTTGCATCTTTGGGCTGAGGCTTTGGGCCTTGGATGTTGGGATTCAGTTATAGGCATCAGACTTTGGGCTTCAGGCATAGACCTTTGGGCTTCTAAATTGGGCTATGGATTTCGAGATTAGGCCTTCAGGTTTTAGGCTTTAGGCTTCAGGCATGGGCTTTCAAGGTTCATACCTAAGGCTTGACCTTGGGCCTTATGGTCAGGGCTTCGGGCTTTAAGCTTCGTGCTTTTGGCTTTGATCTTTAAGATTCTAGCTTCAAGCTTCAGGCTTCAAGCTTTAGGTTTCAGGCTTCAGGCTTCAGGCTTCAGGCTTTAGGCTTTGGGCTTTGGTCTTTAAGCCTTAGGCCAAAGGCTTTGAGCTTCGGGCCTGCGCCTTCGACGTTTTGGCTTCGAGCTTCGAACTTCGAGCTTGGGCCTTCAGGCTTTGGGATTTAAACTTTAGGCTTCGAGGTTTTGGTTTTAGCCTTTGAACTTTGGGCTTCAGGTTCTATGCTTTGGGCATGGACCTTCGAGCTCTGGTTTTTCACTTTCGAACTTTGGGCTTTAGGATTCAGGTGTCAAGCTTGGGCTTTGGCCATCGGGCTTTGGGCTTGGGACTACAAGTTTCAGGCTTCCAACTGGGCCTTCAGGCTTTGGGCATGACCCTTTGTGCTTGTGCTTTGGGCTTCGAGCTTTAGGCTTCAGGCTTGGGCATTCGTCAGTTTGGCATTGGCCTTCATGCTTAGGCCATCAGGCTTTGGCCTTTATGCTTAGGCCATCAGGCTTCAACCTTCATGCTTAGGCCATCAGGCTTCGTCCTTCTTCATCCTTTAGGCTTGGTCTTTAGTGATTTGGGGTTCGATGTTCGGGCTTTGGCCTTTTGATCTCAACGGGCTAAGGCCTTTGGGTTTTAGTGTTCATAGGCATTGGCCTACAGACTTCTGGCTTTAGCCTTTGGGCTTCGGCTTTGACCTTAGGCCATTTGGTTGTTGGCTATTAGGGTCATGCTTCATGCTTCTAGTTTTTTTTTTTTTTTTTTTTTTTTTTTTTTTTTTTTTTTTTTTTATGCTTCATGCTTATAGTTTGAGCCTTCGAGCTTCGGCCTTTTGGTATGGGCTTTAAATTTAAACATTGGACTTCAGGCTAAGGCCTACAGACTTCTGGCTTAGGCCTTTGGGCTTTGGCGTTGACCTTAGGCCAATCGGTTGTTAGCCATCTGTGTCATGCTTCATGCTTCCAATTTGAGCTTTCGAGCTTCAGCCTTTTGGTATGGGCTTCTGGCATGGGCTTTAAATTTAAACATCGGACTTCAGGCTAAGGCCATTAGGCATTAGTGTTTTATAGTCTTCAGGCTACAGACTTCTGGCTTAGGTTTTTGGGCGCTTTAACCTTAGGCCATCTGGTTGTGGGTCGTCTAGGTCATGCTTCATGCTTTAGCCTTCGAGTTTAGGCTTTCGTAGTTTGGGCTTTCGTAGTTTGGGCTTTAGGCTTCTGGCTTCTGACTCTGGGCTTCGGGCTTTGGCTTTTGGGTTTTGGGTTTCAGCTTTCACCCTTCGGCCTAGCGCAATGTGGTTTGGGCTTTCGTGCTTAGATCTGGGCTTTGCATTATGGGGTTTGAGCATATGTCTTTGATTTTGGGATTTGAGACTCGAGTTTGGCTTTTTAAACTGCGAGCTTAGAGCTTCGAGCTTAAAGCTTGGGAATTTAGGTTTCGGGCTTAGGGCTTTGACTTTCAGCCTCTGGACTTGGAGCTTTGAGCTTCGAGTTTTTGGTATCAGACTTTGGCTTTCAGCTTTCACGCTTCTGGCTTGGGCCTTCGGGCTTAAGCTTTTGAGCTTCGAGTTTCAAGCATCAAGCTTGGAATTTTGTGTTTTAGACTTCAATTATTAAGCTTTGTTGTTGGGTCTTTTGGCAGTAGGCTTTTGGCATCAGTTGTTGAGCTTTTAACTTTAGGCTTCAGATGTAGGACCTTCATGCTTTGGGCTTTAAACTTTCTCTATAGGGCTTTAAGCTTCGAACTTCAAGCTTGAGCTTCAGTCTTTGGGATTTGACCTTTGGTCTTTAAGCTCGGGCTTTGGAATTTAGGCTTCAAGCTTTAGATATTATGGCTTGGCCTTTGGGCTTTGTATTTCTAGCTTAGGGCTTCATATTTTGGGCTTCAAGTTTTGAACTTCGAGCTTCAGGCTTTGGGTTATTGGTTTTAGGCTTTGTGCCTCAGGCTTTTAGCAATGCGTATAGGGCTTTGGACTTCAGGTTTAGGCATTCTGCTTCGGGCTTAAGCTTTTGGGTTTCAGGCTTCAGATTTCAGCCTTCTGGTTGGTGCTGCGTGGCTTTAGGCATTAGTCTTCAGGCTTGGGATTTCATGCTTAGGTCATTAGACTTTGGGTTACAGGCTTTGGGGATATGTGTTCGACCTTTGGCTTTCGGGCTTGTGCTTAGGTTTTCAGACTTTGAGCTATGACCTTCGGGCTTCGGCATTAAAACTTAGAGATTTAGGCTTTTGGGCTTTATCTTCTAGCTTTGGCCTTCAGGTTTAAGCCTTCCAGTTTTGGGCTTCGGGCTTCGACTTTTGGCCTTTAGGCTCTGGGTTTAGGCCTTCAGGCTCTGGGCTTGAGCTTGAGCCTTCAGACATAAGGATTTGGGCTTGGCTTCAGGCTTGGACCTAAGGGCCTTGGGCTTCAAGCTTCGAAGTTAGAGCTTCAAAATTTCACTATCGTGCTTCAGGATTTAGAATCTGGGCTTCTAGATTTAGCCATCGGCCTTGGGCCTTCGAGCTTTGGGCTTTGGGCTACGGTCTTCAAGCTTCCACAGAAAGGGTAAAAGCTTTAGGCTCAGGCCATCACGATTAGAACTTCAGGCATAGTCTCTCAGTATTTGGGGTTTAGGCTTTTGGGTTGGGCCTTTAAACTTTGGGCTTCAGGATTAAAGCTTAGGCCTTTGGTCTTTAGACTTGGGCTTCCGGGCTTTAGGCTTCGAGCCTTTAAGCTTTTGGCTTTAGACTTTAGGCTTTAGGATTTAGGCTTCGATATTGGCCAAACATTGGCCTAACATTGGCCCTTTGGTCTTTGCACTTTGTGCTTCGGGGTATAAGATTCTAGATTTGCGCTTCAGGCATTTGGCTTTGGGCTTTGAGCATTGACCTTTGAGCATTGACCTTTGGGCTTAGATCTTCGACGTTTAGGCTTTGAGCTTCAGACATTGAGCTTGGGCATTCAGGCTATGAGATTTAAGAATTAGGATTCGAAATTTAGGTTTTGGCCTTCAAACTTTGGGCTTCGGGTTCTAGGCTTTAGGCATGGACATTCGAGCTTTGTTATTGCAATTTCGATGTTCGAGCTTTAGGATTCAAGCATCAAGCTTGGGCCTTCAAGTTGCGGGCTTGGGTTTTCAGTCGTCGGAATTTGGGCTTAGGACTTCAAGTTTTCAACTTCTAGCACAGGCGTTTGGTTTTGGGCCTGACCCTTTGGCCTTGGGCTTCAAGTTTCGGGCTTAGGCATTCATCAATCGAGCTTTTGCCTTCAGGCTAGGTCATCAGGCTTCAGCATTTAGGCTTGGTTTTTAGTAGTTAGGGCTTCAATTTTCGAGCTTTCAGCTCAGTGCTTCAGATTTTGGGCTTTAGGATTTAAGCTTTAGACTTCGAAAGTTGTCCACGAGCCTTCGGGCATTGGGATTGAGCTTCGACCTTTGAGCTTTTGGGTCTAATCTTGGGTTTTCAACCTTCTGCTATTGAGCTTTTTTCCTTCGAGCTTCGACTCGAGCTTGAGCATTCGAGCTTTGGACTTGAGCCTTCAAGTTTAGGCCTTCTGGCTTCGAGTTCAAGCCTTCAAGTTTTGGCTTCAAGCTTAGGCCTTTGGGCTTCTGGCTTTGGCCATCAGCCTTTGAGCTTCGGGCTTCGAATTTTGGGGTTTAGCTTTCAGGTTGGGCTTTAGCCTTCTAATCTAGGGCATTAGGCTTTGGACTTGGTGTTTTGAATTCAGGACTTGTGGCTATGGGCATGGGCCTTCAGATTTTTGGCTTCAGGCTTAAGAATTTGGGCTTCTAGCTTAGGCTATCGGCCTTTGGCCTTCGAGCTTCAGGCTTCGGGCTATGGTGTTCGGGCTTTCATCTTCAAGCCTGCACTTAAAGGGTTCAAGCTTCAGGCTTAGGCCATTAGCATTCAAACTACAAACAAGGGCTTTTGCGCTTTGGGCTTCAAAATTCAGGCTTTGGCATTTTTGCATTAGGCTTCATATTTTGTATTGTAGGCTTTGGCCTTTGACCCTAGCGTTTGAAGCTTCGAGATAGAGCATGGGGTTTCGAGCACAGGCTTTCAATATTTAGGGTTCAGGCTTCGGGGTTGGGCCTTCGAACTTTAGGCTTCAAGATTCAAGCTTAAGCCTTCGGTCATTGGGCTTCAGTCATTGGGCTTCAGTCTTTGGGCTTCAGCTTTCGGGCTTCAGGCTTCGGGCCTTTAAGCTTTAGGCTTTAGGCTTGAGGATTTAGGCTTCGACATTGGCCCTTTGGCCTTTGAACTCTGTGCTTGGGGCTATAAGATTTTGGATTCGGGCTTCAGGCATTGGCCATTGGGCTTTAGGCTTTAGGCATTGGGCTTTGGCCTTCGATGTTTAGTCTTTGAGTTTCAAACTTCGAGCTTGGGCCTTCGGGCTTTTATATTTCAGCTTGAGCCTTTGGGCTTTAAGTTTCGCTTACGAACTTTGGGCTTCGTCTTTTAGGCTTTGGGCATGGACTTTTGAGCTTTGCTATTGCAATTTTGGTCTTCAGGTTTTAGGCCTTCTAGTTGTGAGCATGGGCCTTCAGTCATCGGGATTTGGGGGTAAAACTTCAAGCTTTAAGCTTCAAGCATAATGCTTTGGTCTTCGGTATGACCTTTTGGGCTTAGGATTTTAGCTTCAGGCTTCTAGGTTCAAGCTTCAAGCTTCAAGCTTCAAGCTTCAAGCTTTAAGCTTTGGGCAATGGTCTTCAAGCTTGCACATGGAGGGTTCAAGCATTTGACCAAGGCGATAGGATTTGAGCTTGAGGCATGGACTTTTCCTCGTTGGGCTTCAAATTTTAGGCTTGGGCATTTGGGCATTATGCTTTAGCCTTTAGGCTCCGAGAACAATATTTCAGTATTTGGGTTTCACGTTTTTGGGTTAGGCCATTAAACTTTAGGCTTCAGGGTTCAAACATAGCTAAGCCTTCGGTCATTGGGCTTTAAGCTTCGGACCTTTAAGCTTTAGGCTTTAGGCTATTGGCATCAGGATTGGCCCTTTGGCCTTCACACTCTGTGCTTCAGGCTATAAGATTCTGGATTCTAGCTTCAGGCATTAGGCACTGGGCTTTGGGCATTGATCTTTGGGCTAGGGCCTTCGATGTTTATGCTTTGAGCCTCAGGGTTTGGGCTTTTGGCTGAGGTTGAGGCTGTGGGCTTGGGTTTTCTAATCTCATATGTTAGGCTTGCGCCTTCAAGCTTGGAGGTTCGAGCTTCAGGCTTTGATTTTTGGTCATGTGGCTTCGGGAATGGGCCTTTAGGCTTTTGGCTTTAGGCTTTAGGCTTAAGAATTTGGGCTTCTAGCTTTTGTCAAAGGGCTTTGGCCTTCCAGCTTTAGGCCTCGAGCAACAGTCTACGGGCTTCAGTCTTCATGCTTGCACAGATAGAGTTCAAGCGTCGGCCATCGG
Source organism: Apostasia ramifera (assembly GCA_019297695.1). Classification (NCBI taxonomy): domain Eukaryota; kingdom Viridiplantae; phylum Streptophyta; class Magnoliopsida; order Asparagales; family Orchidaceae; genus Apostasia; species Apostasia ramifera. Next base: position 167,148 of record JAEMOT010004191.1, on the reverse strand, counting down.
GATTCGAGCTTCAGGCATGGGATTTTGCACTTTTGGCTTCAAGCTTTAGGCTTGGACATTTGGTCTTTAGGTTCATGCTTTGAATTTTGGGCTTGGGCCTTTGGCCTTTGAGTTTGAATCTTTGGGATTAGAGCCTTGGGCTTTGGGCTTAGACATTTTGTGTTTGGGGTTCAGGCTTCGATCTTCGGGCTATGGCTTTTGGCTTAAACCTTTTGGCTTTAGGCTTCGGCATTGGGCCTTTGGCCTTTGGCCTTCAAACTTTGTGGTTTTGGCTATAAGATCCTGGATTCAGGCTTTAGGCTTTGGGCTTTGGGCTTTGGGCTTTGGGCTTTGGGTAATGAGCATTAGGCCTGGGCCATCGATGTTTAAGCTTCGAGCTTCGGACTTTGAGCTTGGGCATTCGGGCTTTGGGATTTAAGCTTTAGGCTTTGGGAATTGTGCTCGTGTCTTTGGGCTGTAGGATTGATCTTTGGGATTCAGGCCTTAAGCTTTGGGTTCGAGCTTCGACATTCAAGCTTTCGGGCTCTGTCTTGGGTGTTTGACCTTTTTGTGTTGAGCTTTTGGGCCTTGGGCTTCGGGCATGTCCATTCGAGTTTCGGTTGATAGCCTTCGAGTTTAGGCCTTCTGGCTTGGAGCTCAAGCCTTCAAGCTTTCTTAGGTCTTTGGGCTTTGGGCCTGGGCTTTGGGCTTTGGGCCTGGACTTTGGGCTTTGGGCCTAGGCTTCGACCTTCTGATCTCGGGCGTTAGGCTTAGACATTCAAGCTTGAGCCTTTGGGCTTTGGGTTTCAAGCTTCGAGTTTAGGCCATGTGGCTTGGGCCTTCGGACTTTTGGCATGGGTTTAAGAAGTTGGCCATCTAGCTTCAGCCATGGGCCTTCGGCCTTCGGCCTTCGAGATTCAGGTATAGAGATATGGTCTTCGGGTGTCAATTTTCAAGTTTTTACATAGCGGTTTCAATTTTTAGGCTTAGGCCATCAGGATTCGAGCTTCCAGCATGAGCATTTTCGCTTTGGGCTTTACGATTTAGGCTTGGGCATTTGGGCTTTGGGCTTTGAGCATTAAGCTTTAGGCTTGGGCCATTGATGTTTTGGCTTAGAGCTTCGAACATTGAGTTTGGGCATTCAGGCTTTAAGATTTAAGCATCAGGCTTCAGGGTTCTAGGCTTTGGGCATGGACCTTCGAGTTTTTGTATTGAAATTTCGGTCTTTGGGTATTAGGATTTAGGCATCAAGCTTGTGCCTTCAGGTTGCGGGCTTGGGACTTCGAGCTTTAGGCTTCGGGCATGGGCCTTTTTGGGCTTTGGGCATGACCTTTTGGGCTTAGTCTTTAGGCTTCGGGCTTTGAGCTTCAGGTTTGGGGCTACAGTCATCAAGCATGCACATGGAGAGTTCAAGCTTTAGGCCTAGGATATCAAGATTTGAGCTTCAGGTAGGGGCTTTTGTGCTTTGTGTTTCAAATTTCAAGCTTGTGCATTTAGGCATCAGGCCTTATGTTTTGTATTTTAGGCTTTGGCATTTGGCCTTAGAGTTTGAAGCTTCAGGATTTGAGCTTCGAGTTCTGGGCATTGTCTTTAGTGTTCAGACTTTGGGGAGGGCCTTCGAACTTTGGGCTTCAGGATTCAAGCTTAGGCATTCAGTGATTGGGCTTCAGTCTTTGGGCTTGGGCGTTCAGGCTTCAGGATTCGAGCCTTTAAGCTTTAGGCTTTAGACTTCGACATTAGCTCTTTGGCCTTCACACTCTATACTTTGGGCTTCAAGCATTGGGCTTTGAGCTTTGAGCTTTGGGCCTTGGCTACAAGCCTTAGTATTCGAGCTTTGGGCTTTGGTCTTTGAGCTTTAGTATTCTGGCTTGGGCATTTTGATTTCGTGCTTCAAGATGCAAGCTTGGGCCTTCGCGATTCATACTTCAAGCTTCAAGCTTCGATCTTTGGGCTTTGGATTTTGGTTGACGGGATTCGAACTTCAGAAATATAGTCTAGGACTTTGGGCTGCGGGATTGGGCATTTGGTCTATGTGTTTCAAGCATCGTGCATCAAACTTGGGCCTTGAGCTTCGACCTTTGAGCTTGGGCATCAGGCATTGGGCATTAGGCTTGGGCCTCAGGCATTGGAAATTAGGCTGGGGCTTTCGGGCTTCAGGAATTAGGCCTGAGCATTTAAGCTTCAGGTTTTAGGGTTTAAGCTAGTGCTGATAGGCTTTGATCTTTAGGGTTAGGGATTTAGGCTTGAATCTCGAACTTCAAGCCTCATGCTTCAACTTTGAGACATTAGGCTTCAAGCTTCAGGCCCACATCAATCTAGGATGCTTGAAGGCCGAAGCACAAACCCAAAGCTTAAGGCTCGAATCACGAAGCCCAATCCTAAATCCCAAAGGCCCAAGCACAATTCTCAAACATTGAAGCTTAAATCCTAAAGCCCAAAACCCGAACCGCCCAAATCTTAAGCCCGAAATCGGAAGGCTAAATCCTGAAAATTGAAGCCTAAACCACTAAAAACCAAGCCTAAATGCCAAAGCCTGACGGCCTAGCTCGAAGGCCAACTCCCAATAGACAAATGCCCATGCTCGAAGCCTGATGCACAAAGCCCAAAGCCCAAAAGCCCATGCTGGAAGCTTGAAGCTTGAAGTCTAAAGACCAAAGCTCGACGGCCAAAGACCCAAGCCTGATGCTCTAAGTTCGATAGCCTAGGCCCAAAGCTTGAACCCTCCATGTGCAAGCTTGAAGACCATAGCCCGAAGCTTAAAGTTTAAAGCGCGAAGGGCGAAGCCCGAAGCCCCAAACCCCAAGCCCAAAAGGTCATACAAAAAGCCCAAAGACACACGTCGAAAGTCAAAACCCTGAAGTCTTATCCCCAAATCTCGACGACCGAAGGCCCGAGACTACAAATTGAAGGTCCAAGATTGATGCCTGAACTCTAAAGCCCGAAGATTGAAATTGCAACACCAAAGCTCAAAGGTCCATGCCCAAAGACTAGAACATGAAGCCCAAAGTTTGAAAGCCAAGCTTAAAGCTTGAAGCTTAAATCTCAAAGCCCGAAGGCCTAAGCTCGAAGTCTGAACCTATAGACGTAAGCTTGAAGCCAAAAGCTTGAAGGTCTGAGCTCTAAGCCAGAAGGCCTAAGATTGAAGGCTCAAGTTCGAAGCTCAAATGCTCAAGCTTAAAGCTTGAAGCCCAAAGGCCAAAAGCTCAACGCCAAAAGTACGAATGCCCAAGACCATGCCTGAAACCTTAAAGGTCAAAGCTCAAACCCAAAGTTTAAGGCCGAAATCCTGAAGACTAATCCTAAAGCTCCAAGACTCAGGCACAATTCCCAGAGTCTAAAGCTCAAATCCTAAGGGCTGAAGCCTTAGTCCCAAAATTAAAAGGCTAAATTCATAAAATTGAAGCATAAAAGCTCAACGTCAAAAGTTCGAAGGCACAAGACCATGCTCAAAAGCTTAAAGGTCGAACATCAAACCCAAAGCTTAAGGCCCAAATCGTGAAGCCAAATCCTAAAGCCCCAAGACTCGAGCACAATTCCCAGAGTCTAATGCTCAAATCCTAAAGCCTAAAACCCGTGCCATAAAGCCTAAAGGCCAAAACCTTAGTCCCAAAATTAGAAGGCTATATTCGTAAAATTGAAGCACAATTCACAAAACACCAAGCCTAAATCCTGAAGCGTGTTGGCCTAAACCTGAAGGCCAAAGTCCGATAGACAAATGACCAACCTCAAAGCCTGAAGCCTGATGCCCAAAGTTCAAGCCCAAAGGGT
>JAEMOT010004191.1:38865-161108 GCA_019297695.1 Apostasia ramifera | reverse complement strand
TTAAGAATGGCAAGGACTTAGGTGTAAAAAGGGAGAAAATATCAAACAGCTTATGAATTATCCTTTTAAATCCCTAAAATGGCTTCACTGTGATTGGGAGAAGCATTCATGGCTTCTTTTCCAACAGCTTGCTCGATCTTCAGCCATGATGCCAACTTTACCAGATTTGGCGGTTCCCTTTGCCAGCCATGTGCCCACGCAAGCAACCACTAGCCACGATTCACTAAACACCAAGCCTAAATCCTGAAGCGTGTTGGCCTAAACCTGAAGGCCAAAGTCCGATAGACAAATGACCAACCTCAAAGCCTGAAGCCTGATGCCCAAAGTTCAAGCCCAAAGGGTCACATTCAAAGCCTGAAGGCCCACGCCGAAAGCCTGAAACTTGCAGTCCCAAGCTCAAAGGCCAACAAACAAAGGCCTACTTTCACAATCGGAAGGCCTAAGCTTGATGCCAAAATTCTAAAGCCTGAAGATCGATGCTGCAAAACCAAAGCCCAAAGGTCCATGCCCAAATCCTAGAACACGAAGACCATAGTTCAAAGGCCAAAGCCTAAACCCTAAAGCCTGAGCTTAAATCTCAAAGCTTGAAGACCCAAGCTTGAAGGTCAAAGCTCGAAGTCTAAACATGGTAGGCTCAAGCCCAAAGCACAATGCCCAAAGCCCAAAGCTGAAAGCGTAAAGCTCAAAGCCTAAATCCCGAAACCAGGGTTTTATGTCCCGAAGCACACAGTTCGAAGACCAAAGGCCCAACACCGAAGCCTAAAGCATAAAGGTTCACCCCAAAATCTAATGCTAGAAAGCACAAGCCTGAAAACCGAAGCTCAACGACTGAAGGCCTAAGCTTGAATCCTAAAGCCCAAAGTTCGAAGGCTGAAGACTAAAGCCTGATCCCCAAATACCGAAAGACTAAACCCAAAGCTGAAGCTAAAATCCCAAAGCTTCAAACTCATATGCCAAAACTTGAAAACTGATGCCCGAACCCTGAAGCTCGAAGGCTGAAAGCAAATGGCCGAAGCTAGAAGCCCAAATTCCTAAGCTTGAAGCCAAAAGATCGAAGGCCTAAGCTCGAAGCCACAAGGCCTAAATACGAAGCTTGAATCCCGAAGGCCCAAGCTTGAAGATCGAAGCACAATGACCGAATGCATAAGCTTGAATTCCAAAGCCTGAAGCCTGAACCCTAAATACCAAAAGACTAAGCTTGAAGCCCCAAGCTCAAATCCTTAAGCATCAAACTCAAAGGCGAAAAGCCCAAGCCTAAAATAAAAGGCACGAGCCTAAAGCCCAAATACCTAAGCCTAAAGTTTGAAGCCCAAAGTGCAAAAGCCCATGCAAGAAGCTCGAATCTTGATGACCTATCTTGAAGACTGTCGCCAAAAGGCCTAAATGGGAAGCCTGAAGCCCAAAGGCCTAGCCGAAAGGCCCCATCCTAAAGGTCAAAGCCCAATGGCCCAAACATGAACCCCAAAATCCGAAGGCCCATGCCAAAAGCCAAAAGCTCAGAGGCCTAAAGCATTAATCCTAAAGCCCAAAAGCCCAAACCCAAAGTCCAAAGCCTGAAACTTGCAAATTAGGGCCCAAACCCAAAACCTAAAGCCAATAGCCCAAAAGCCCTGTCTCGAACCCCAAAGCCCATAGCCCAAAGTTTGAAGTACAAAGGCTCAAACCTAAGCCCAAAACTCGAATGCTCAAACATGAATCCTAAAGCCCAATAACTAAAGGCCCCAACATAAAGCCCAAAGCACATCAGGATTTGAACATCAGGTATGGGCTTTTGGGCGTTAGTCTTCAAATTTCAGCCTTGGGCATTTGGGCTTTATGCTTTGTATTTTTGGCTTTGGCATTTGGCCTTAAAGTTTGAAGCTGTAGGATTTAAGCTTCGGGATTTGAGCTACGGGCTCCGCACATAGTCTTTTAGTATTTAGGGTTTAGGCTTTGGGCTTGGGCCATCGAACTTCAGGCTTTAGGATTCAAGATTAGGCCTTTAAGCTTTAGGCATTCGGCTTTAGGTTTTAGGCTTTGACATTGGCCCTTTTGCCTTCGCACTTTGTGTTTCAGGGTATAAGATTCTAGATTTGAGCTTTAGGTATTGGGCTGTAGGATCGGTCTTTGGGATTCAGGCCTTAAACTTTGGGTTTGAGCTTCGACCTTCAAGCTTTCAAGCGGTCTTTGGTATTTTACCTTCTGACATTGGGCTTTTGGCCTTCGGTCTTCGGGCTTCAGCATTATAGCTTCGGACATTAGCCTTTGAGTTTAGGCCTTCTGGCTTAGAGCTTAGTCCTTCAAGCTTTTGGCTTCAAGCTTAGGCCTTTAGGCTTCTAGCTTTGGCCACCAGGCTTTAAGCTTCGGGGTTTAGGCTTTAGGCTTTGGGCTTTAGGCTTTGGGCTTTAGCTTTCTAGTTCGGCTTGGGCCTTCATGCTTGGGCCTTTGTATTTATACTTTGTGCTTATGGTTAGTCTTACAGTATTTGGGGTTCAGACTTCGGGCTTAGGCCTTCAAACTTTTGGCTTTAGATTTAAGCTTATGCCTTCGGACATTGGGCTTTGACCTTTGGGCTTAGGATTTCGAGCTTCAGGCCTTTAGGTTTTAAGCTTTAGCAATTGGCCTTTGGCCTTCAGACTTTGTACTTCCTACTATAAATTTGATTTGGGTTTCAGGCTATGGGCTTTAGGCTTTCGGCCATTGAATTTTGATCTGGGGCTTTGGGCTTTTGGCGTTGGGCTTGGTCCTTCGATATTTAGGCATCAAGCTTCCAACTTTGAGCTTGGGCCTTTGGGCTTTGGGATTTAAGCTTTAGGCTTCGGGGTTTGGGATTTAGCCTTCGATCTTTAGGCTTCGGTGATGCAGAGCAAGATCACCAGCATCAACGGCTACGTTATAATCTACGATCTCGCATATAGATTATAATAATTTGTTATCTTGTATATAGTTATCTTTATTTGTTGTACATTTATTTGGGTTATTGTTGAGTCAACAATTGAGTTATATTAGTAGGAATGCCCACTTATGAGTTTTGTACATATTTTATTTTTAGTTCAAGTCAGTTGGAGTCGAAAAAATTCAATTGAAATCAAATCAATTTTGATTTGAACCCAATTTGATTCTTTTGTAGGTTAATTAAGAATGGCAAGGACTTAGGTGTAAAAAGGGAGAAAATATCAAACAGCTTATGAATTATCCCTTTAAATCCCTAAAATGGCTCCACTGTGATCGGGAGAAGCATTCATGGCTTCTTTTCCAGCAGCTCGTTCGATCTTCAGCCACGATGCCAACTTTACCAGATTCAGCGGTTCCCTTTGCCAGCCATGTGCCCACGCAAGCAACCGCCAGCCACGATCTCCTTCCCAAATTGCTGACTATGCTTCCTGCACAGATAAGTGAACTGCACCCTCAGTTTCCCTTTCAACTTCTTATATAAAAAGGATCGCAACGCTAAAAATGAGGAGGGGATTTTGAGCTGTGAGAAGAATTTTCTTCATTTCAAATGATCTCGATAGAGGTGGCATTGATTTATCGCCGACGTCACAGTAGGTGGCTGTGTCGGTGTTTCTCCCTATCGAATTTTGTGCTTCATGCTTCCGACTTTGGCATTTAGGCTTCAGGCTTTGGGCTTCGGACTTTAGGTTTGGGGCATTGGGCTTTGGGTTTGAGCTTTGATCTTAAGGCTTTTCGGTAGGTATTATGTCTTCGACCTTCTGAACTTGAGCTTTTGGCCTTTGGGCTTCTGGCTTCAGCTTCAGCTTTAGCATTCAAGCATCAGATACGAGCCTTCGAGTTTTGGCCATCTGACATACAGCTTAGGCTTTCAAGATTTTGGCTTTAAGATTAGACCTTTAGGCTTTTGGCTTTGGCCATCAGCTTTTGAGCTTCGGTATTCAGGCTTTGAGCTTTAGCTTTCAGGTTGGGCTTAGTCCTTTGGGCTTCAGGATTTGGCCCTCGAGTTCCGAGTTTAGGCCTTGCGTCTTCGAGCTTGGGCTTCAGGCTTAAGAATCCGAAAATGATCTTTAGGCTTTGGTCTTCTAGTTTGCACATAGAGTGTTCAAGCTTCAAGCTTAGGCCTTCAGGGTTCGTGCTTCTGGCATGGGCTTTTATGCGTTGGGCTCCAAACTTCCGGCTTGGGCATTTGGGCAAGCTTCATGCTTTGTGCATTAGTCTTGGGACTTCAGCCTTTGAGGTTGAAGCCTCAAGATTTGAGCCTCAAGCTCTGGGCTTAGTCGTTTGTTATTTGGGATTTAGGCTATGGGCTTAGGCCTTTGAACTTCGAGCTTCAGACCTGAGCCTTCAAGTTTAGGCCTTTGGGCTTTCGGCATTGGGCTTCTGGCTTGGTCCTTCATACTTTGGGCTTCAGAATTTAGGTTTCAGGCTTCAAGCTTGAGCCTTCATGTTTTAAGCTTCAGGCATTGGGATTTGAGCTTGGGGCTTCGTGTTTTGGGCATGGAGCTTCAGGCTTTGGCATTCGGGATTTGGGCATAGTTCTTCGAGCTTTGGACTTCAGGCTTTAGGCATTGGGATTCAAGTTTTGAGCTTGGGCCTTTAGGCTTCAGGATTTTGCATTCGTGATTTGGGCTTAGTTCTTCGAGCTTTTGGCTTTAGGCTTTAGACCTTGGGATTCAGGTTTTGAGCTTGGGCCTTTGGGCTTCGGCTTAGACATTAAGCCATCTAGGTTCGTGCTTCAACCTTCAGGCCTTGGGCTTCGGACTTTAGGCTTGGGACTTCAGGTTTGGGGATCTGAGCTAGAAGGTCTCATTATTGGGTCTTCGACCTTCTGAACTTGAGCTTTTGGCCTTCAGGGTTCAATCTTTGGGCTTCAGCTTTTATGCTTTAAACATGAGCCTACGAGTTTAGGCCTTCTGGCTTAGAGCTCAGGCCTTCATGGTTAGAGTTTTGGCCTTCTGGCTTAGTGCTTTGGCCTTCAAGGTTTTGTCCTCAAGATTAGGTCTTTAGGCTTTTGGCTTTGGCCATCAGCCTTTGAGCTTCGGGATTTGGCTTTCAGGTTAGGCCTGGGACATCTTGCTTGGGCCTTTGGGCTTTGGGATTCGGCCTTCGGGTTTCGAGTTTAGGCCTAGTGGTGTGGGCTTGGGCTTTGGGCTTTTAGCTTCAGGCTTAATAATTTGGGCTTCTAGCTTCGGCCTTCGAGCTTCAAGTTTTTGGAAATAGTCTTCGAGCTTCAGTCTGCTAGTTTGAACATAGACAGTTCAAGCTATAGGCTTAGGCCATCACGATTCGTGCTTCAGGCATGAGCTTTTGCGCTTTGAGCTTTAAGATTTGGGTTTAGGCATTTGTGCTTTAGGCTTCATACTTTGTGTTTTAGTCTTGGAACTTCGAGCTACGGTCTTCAAATTTCGGTCTTTAAGCTTGCACATAAAAGTTTCAAGCTTTAAGCTTAGGCCATCAGGATTCGAACTCCAGGCATGGGCTTTTAAGCTTTTGGCTTCAAATTTTAGGCTTGGTCTTTTTAGTATTAGCTTCATGCTTTGTATTTTAAGCTTTGGCCTTTGGCCTTAGATTTTGAAGCTTTGGGATTTGAGCTTCAAGCTCCTGGCATAGTCTTTTAGTATTTGGGGTTCAGGATTCATGCTTAGAACTGGGCTTCAAGTTACGGGATTTAAGCATATGTCCTCAACTTTGGGATTCGAGACTCGGGTTTGGCTTTTTAAACTGCAGGCTTTGTGCTTTGGGTTTCAGGATTTAAGTTTTGGGCTTAGGGCTTTGACTTTCAGCCTCTGGGCAAAAGCTTTGGGCTTCGAGTTTTTGGCATCAGACTTTGGCTTTCAGCCTTCAGGCTTCTGGCTTGGGCCTACGGGCTTAAGCTTTTGAGCTTCACGTTTCAAGCATCGGGCTTAGAATTTTGTGTTTCAGACTCCAATTATCAGGCTTTGGTGTTGGGTCCTTTGGCTTTAGGGTTTTTGCATCGGTTGTTGAGCTTCTAACTTCAGACTTCAGATATAGGACCTTCATGCTTTGGGCTTTAAACTTGCCCTTTAGGGCTTTAAGCTTTCAACTTCAAGCTTGGGCTTCATCCTTTGGGATTCAGCCTTTGGCATTCAAGCTCGGGCTTTGAAATTCAGGCTTCAAGCTTTAGACATCGTGTTTTGGTCTTTGGGCTTTGTATTTCAAGCTTAGGGCTTTAGGCTTGTAGCAGCGCATATAGGGCTTTGGCATTCTGGTTTAGGCATCCTGCTTTGGGCTTCAGCTTTTCGGTTTCGGGCTTCAAATTTTGGCCTTCTAGTTAGGGCTGTGTGGCTTTAGGATTATCTTAGGTCATTGGACTTCGGGTTACGGGTTTTGGGCATATGTGTTCGGCCTTTGGCTTACGGGCTCGTCCTTGGGTTTTTAGACTTTGAGCTTCGACCTTCGAGCTTCGGCATTCAATCTTTGAGATTTAGGCTTTTGGGCTTTATCCTTCCAGCTTCAGAAGCCTAAAAGCCCAAGGTAGAAATCCAAAAGCCTGAATCGTGAAGCACAAAAGCTAATGCCCGAAGCCTGAAGTCCGAGAGCCCAAGTTCAAATCCCTAACTCTGAAGATCAAAGCCCAAAACGGCAAGCCTAAACCCTGAAATGCGAAGCTTGAATGTCAAAGCCTTAAGTGTGAGGGCCCGAGACAAACGCTTGAAGCTTGAAGGCCTTAGCTCGAAGCACAAAGCTTGAAGCCGGAACCCTGAAGGCCTTAGCTCGAAGCACAAAGCTTGAAGCCGGAACCCTGAAGGCTCAAGCCTTAACTCGAAATGCGAAGCCTGAAAATCAAATCCTAAATCCCTAATCCTCAAGCACGATGCCAGAATGACAAATTTCTAAGGAGAAATCACAAAGCTTGAAGACTGAAGCTTAAAATTTGAAACACAAAAGCCTAAGCTCGAAGTCCAAAAGCCAAAACCTGAAAGCAGAACGCCTAAGGCCAAAACTCGAAGGACCTAGCTTGAAGCCCAAAACTCGAGGCCTTAATGCCTAATCCTGCTGCCCAAAGTTTGAAGCTCAAAACCTGAAGGCCAAAGCCCAAGCCAAAAGCACGAAATCTACAACTCAATATCAGAATGCATTGCTATGCCCGAAGCTTGAATACTGAAGGAGCAACCCAAAGCTCGAAGGCCAAAGTCTGAAGCCCAAAATCCCAGGCCTGGAGGCTCAAGCCCGAAACCTGAAGCCTTAAGCACGTTGCCCGAAGGCTGAAGTGCAAAGTTAGAAGCCTAAATGCCCAAGTCTGAAGCTCGAATCTCAATGCTTGAATGCTTGGGCCTGAAGGCTAAAGTGCGTTGGCACAAGCTTGAGTCCCTAGGCCTAAAGGCTTAATCCCAAAGCTTGAAGTCCAACATCCAAATGCCAAAGCCTGAACCTTGAAGCCCAAAGATCGAAGCCCAAGCCTGTAGGACCAAGTTTGAATCTCAAAACCTAACGGACTAAGCCCAAAGGCCTAAGCCTCAAGCTAGAAGCCACATTCTCAAAGATCTATGTCTGAATCCCAAAGCTTGAAGCTCGAGTCCCAAAGGCCCAAGACCGATGCTCGAAGCTCAAAGCCTGCTGCCTAATGGCACAAGCTTGAAGCCCGAGCCTGAAGCTCAAAGCACAAAGGCTGAATGTCAAATTCTGAAGGCCGAAAGTCAAAGCCTGAAGGCCAAAACCTAAAACTCGATGCCTAAAGCCAGACGACCAAAGCTTGAAACTTGTAGCACAAAGGCCCTAGCTTGATGCACATAGCCTGAAGTCGGAAGGCCCATTTTTTATGGCCAAATACTGGAAGTCTGTCCTCAAAGCCTGAAGCCCGATGGCCAAGTCCCACAGCCTGAAGCCTCGTGCATAAAGTTGAAGGATGAACTAAAACCTCAATGCTCCATGGCCAAAGGAACCAGCTTGAATCCGGAAGCTCGAAGGCTGATGGCCTAATCCCAAAGCGCAAAGTCCGAAGACCTAAGCCCGATGCTTGAATACTAAAGCTCACTACCTGAAGACCCAAGACCAAATCCCAAAGGACTAAGCCCGATGCCCGAATCTTTTGGGGTTGAATGCGGATGCTCGAAGCCACAGGCATAAGCCTGAAGCCAGAAAGGCCAAGTTCAAAGCCTGAGACACGTAGCCCGATTGCCTAAGCCTGAAGCCTAAAGACCAAACTCTGAAGATCCATGCCCCAAGCTTGAAGCCTGAAGGCCTAAGCGTGATGCTTAAAGCTCATAGTCCTTTGCCTGAAGCCCAAAAATGCAAAAGCCCAAGCTCGATGCGTGAAGCCAGAACCCTGAAAGCCTAAGATTGAAGTGCCAACCCCAAAAGCCAAAAGTCGAAGGCCCAAGCCTAGAGCCTGAAGGCCCAAGCCCAATGCATGAAGCCTGAAGCCCGAAGGCCCAAGCCAAAAGCATGAAGACTAAAGCCCAAAGCCCAAAGCCCAAAGCCCAAAGCCCAAAGCCCCAAAGCCCCAAAGTGTAAGCTTGAAGCCCAAAGCCTGTAGGGCTAAGCTTAAGGCCCGAAGATTGAAGGTGGAAGGCCTCAGGCCAAATCTTAAAACACAAATGCCCATACCCGGAGCCTGAAGCCTAGAGCTCGAAGGCCGAAGCCTGATGGCAAAAGGCCCAATCCCCTAGCCCGATGCTCGAACCCAAAATTTAGAAGGCCCAAGCTTAAAGGTCGAAATCCTTATGCCTTAAGCCCGATGCACGAAGCCAAAAGCCTAATGGCCCAAGCTCGAAGCTCGATGCCCAATTGGTCAAGCTTGAAGCACAAAACTCGAAGGCCTAAAACCTACGCTCACAGTTTGAAATCCAAAGACCCAAGCCATAATCCCAAAGCCCAAGTTCCCAAACCCAAAGCTTGAATCTGAAAGCTCATAAATCGAAACTCGAAGTTCGTATGCCCAAGCATGAAGCCTAATGCAGGAAGCCCGACACTGAAAATCCCAAGCTCGAAGGTCCAAGCCAAAAGCCCAAAGCCCGAATCCCCAAACTTGATGTCTCATCCCTGAAGGCACAAGGCTTAATTGTGAAAACAAAAAGCTTGTAGCCTGAAGTATAAAGCATAAAAGCCAAGCACATAGAAGAAGCCCGAAGGCCCCAGCCAAAAGCCCAAAGGCCCCAGCCAAAAGCCCGAAGGCCCCAACCAGATGCCTAAAGGCCAAAGCCTGAATCATGAAGCACAAAGACCAAAACCCAATGCCTGAAGCCTGAGAGCCCAGGTTTGAATCCCTAACTCTGAAGATCAAAGCCCATTAGTAAAAGCCTAAACATTGAAATGTGAAGCTTGAAAGCCAAATCCTGAAGTGTGAAGGCCCGAGATTGAAGCTTGAAGATCGAAGGCCTTAGCTCGATGCATGAACCCTAAATCCAAAGACCTATGCCAGAAGCCTCAACTCTGAAGGCCTAAGCCTTAGCTCGAAATGCGAAGCCCAAAAATCAAAACAAAAAGCCCGAATCCCTAAGCTCAATGCCCAATACCCGAAGCCCGAAGCATGAAAACCAAAGCATGATGCTAGACGCACAAGTTCTAAGTCGAGATCATAATACCTAAAGGCCAAGTGTTGAAACTTAAAGCACAAAATCCTTAGCCCAAAGTACCAAGCACGATGCCCAAAAGCTGAAGCCTAAAGCCCGAAACATGAAGACTCATGCCTAAAGGTCGAATGATAAACACTAAAACCTGAAAGCCGAAGGCCAAAGGTCTAACCACGAAGGCCAAAGACTGAAGTCCAAAGCCTGAAGCTAGAAGCCAGTAGGCTGATGATCTAATCTCAAAGCCCGAAGGACAAAGGACCATGCTTGAATCACCAAATTCAGTGTTTAGAGCCCCAAGCGTGAGGGCTGATGACCCAATCTCAAAGCCTAAAGCCTGAAGACTTATGCCCGATGCTTGAATACTGAAGCCCAAAAGTCGAATGTCGAAGCCCGAAGCCTGAAGTCTTATGCCTAAAGCCACAAATCCCAAGCTCAAAGGCTGAGACCCATCATTCGAAGGCCTAAGCTTGAAACCTAAAGACTAAACCCTGAAGATCCATGCCCATATCCGGAAGCTTAATGCTCATAGTCCTACGCCTGAAGCCCAAAGGCCTAAGCTTGATGTGTGAGGCCTAATCCTTGAATGACCAAAACTAAAACACCACCCCTAAAGGTCAAAACTCGAAGGCCATAACGTGAAGCATAAAGTCAGAAGCCCGAAGCATGCAGCATGAAGCCCATTGCCCAAATGCACAAGCCCAAAGACCGAAGGCATAATCCCGAAACCCAAAGCCTATAGGACTAAGCTTAAAGCCCAAAGCTTGAAGGCCAAAACCAAAAATCTGAAGGTCAAAGGGCTTGAGGCCAAATCCCAAAGCACCAAGGCACATACCTAAAGCCCACAGCCCAAACCTTGAATCCCAAAGCCTGAAGGCCTAATCCCGAAGCCTAAAGGCCTAAGCCTGATGGCAAAGGCCCTATCTCGTAGACCGAAACCCAAACCCAAAAGCCAAAAGTCTTAAGCCTTAAGCCCAATGCACGAATTCCAAAGTCTAAAGGCCCAAGCTTGAAGCCCGATTGCCTATTGCTCAAGCACAAAGCACAAATCTCAAAGCTCAAAGCTCTAAGCCAGAAGCTCGAAGCCCAAAGGCCCATGCCCAAAGCCCAAACCTCGTAAGCTTAAGCCTGAAGCCTTAAGCCCATTGCCCGAAGGCCGAAGGCAAAAGCACGAAGCCTAAAGGCACAAGCCTAAATCCGAAGCCTGAAGGCACAAGCTTAAATCCGAAGCCTAAAGACCCAAGATCGAAGCTCGAATTTCAAGGATTGAATGCCCAAGCTAGAAGACCGAAGTATGTTGGCACAAGCTTCAATCCCTAGGCCTGAAGCCCACGAATGTGCTTTCTTGAAACTGGAAGCCTGAAGCCTGAAGCCTGAAGCCCGTGAAACCCAAAGCCTAAATCACAAAGCCTATAGGACCAAGTATGAATCCCAAAGCCTAAAGGAATAAGTCCAAAAGACAAAGACTCAAGCCCTAAGCCACGTTCTTAAAGGTCTAAGCCCATAGCCTGAAACTTGAAGCTCAAATTTCGAAAGCATAAGCTCAATGATCGAAATGCAAAGCTCGAAGCCTCGTGCCTAAAGGCACAAACCTGAAGCCCGAAGCCTGAACCCTGAAGCTTAAAGCCCGAAGGCCGAAACTAAAAGCTCAAACAGCAAAAGACAAGCTCATACCCTAAGCCCAATGACCAAAACCTGAAGCTCAAAACCCAATGCTTAAAGCTTGTAGCTTAAATGCCTAAGCTCGAAGCTCATAGCCTAAAGTCCGAAGGCCAATTTCTAAAGCTCATATCTTGGAGGTGTGTCTCCGAAGCCTGAAGCCGTAAAGCCGTAAGCTCGAAGGCTCATACCTAAAGCTCGAATGATGAAAACTAAAAGTTGAATGCCAAAGGCCGAAGAAGGTCTAATCTCCAAAGGCCAAAGGCTTTAAGCCCAAAGCTAGAATACCATAGGCTAATGGTTTAATCTCATAGCCTAAAGCCCGAAGTTCGAAGCACTAATCCCGATGCTTGAATAATGAAGCTGGTAGCTCATAGACCCAAGACCAAATCCCAAAGCCCGATGCCCCAAGCCCAAAGGTTGAAGACCAAAGCCCAAAGCCATAAGACTGAAGCTAGAAAGCCCAAGCGAAAAGCCTGAGACTCGTATCCTGATGGCCTAAGCCTGAAGCCTAAAGACTAATCACAAAGATCCATGCCCAAAGCCTGAAGCCCAAGCACTAGTAGAATATAGGCCTTTTATAACAGTTAAAAATTGCTGTAAAATGCCACAAACAAACTGCTTTTTATGTGCATGCTGTAAAAGGTTCGGACCTTTTACAGCGATTCAAAACTGCTGTAAAAGGTAGAACTTTTATAGAGATTGTCTAAAACAATCGTTGCATATAATATATTTTTTTTTACAAAATTTTTTTGAATTACTAAATTATTTAAAACCTACATTGCAGAGAAATGTATCTATTCTCACACATATACACACAATCATTAAATTACAAATATAATATCAAATAATAAATTTTGCATTGCAACTTAAAATATATATACACAATTCTATAAACCTCAAATGCAGAGCTCAAGTTGTGTTTGGATCAAAATAATATGAGACATAAATTAAGCTAGAAATCACAAAGACACTATCCAGAATTTGAACATACATGCTCAAAATGAATAATAAGAATATAATATAGCAGTGTGAGGGTAAAAGATTCTAATAATTTTGCCCAATAATCACATAACAAGAGAAAATTAAATCATAAATAATACATGAAGTAAATTATATATAATTAAAAGAACTGGTAACTATGCTGATTGCTCTGAACACTATGCGAATTACATTCATCAATGCACAGCCCAAGTTTTTAAGTTTTTGGAGTCTTCAGTAAAGTCTTCATACATAAAATCAAAAGATTTTCATTATGCCGAGTATGCCAGTTGCCGCATTATCCGATCACATATGCGACCTTCACCATCAGCATGTCATATAAGATTCTTTGCATATTTATTATTATGAAATAATAGCATAAAATGTGGTATAGGTGACAAATACCACATAACTTTTGCCGGAACACCATGCTTCTCTTTGGTGCCATCTGCACACAACTTTCACCTTGATTTTCTACATTGTGAAAAATTATTTTAAATCAATATATTCATTTCTTTACAAAATACAATCGTTAGGGCATGCATTAATTTTTTCATAGTTCATCCCTAATTTACAAATTATCTTCTTTGCCTTGTACGTTGAAATCAAAAGTTGATTTGGCACAGGTAATATTTCTTTTAGTAATTGTAATAAATCAGAAAAGCCTTTATTGCTCTATTCATTAGCTGCCTTCAGATTATACAGTTGCATTAATGTTAAAAGTTTAATGAAGTTATTGCAACCGAGAAACAAAAGTGTTCTAGAATCTTCTAAGAATTCTTTAAATTGTTGAGGCTTATGGGTAAAATTATCTTCAGTATCTTTAACTAAATCATCCAATCTATCCACTTAAACTATGTCTTTAGCGTTAGTATCAATTTCTGGAGTAACTATTGAAGAACTTCTTAGCCTGTTATTAATTTCAATTATTGGAGATTCTCCATGCCAAATTCACCTTTCATAAGTTACGTCAATTCCATGAAAGAAAAGATGATCTTTCACTGTAGATGCATTGAAAAGTCTCATATTATCACATTTTAAACATGAACACCTCATATTTTCTTGAGATAAATTTGAATTATTCAATGCAAATTCTATACAGATTCTCATCTATGATCGATCCATTTATTATTGTTCTGTAATAGTCACACATATATACAAACAAATATATAACATAATTTAGATAATTATCTTTAAAAATAATAAAATTCAAAAATATATTCAAAATAAAGAGAACACAGAATTAAAAAAAAAAGTAAAATATGGAACAGATCATATACAAATACCACAATTATTACCTTTGATTATCATATAAAAAATATGTGTATCAATAATATATACAAAAATATTAGTACACATAAATTAAGTTTCATGTTGGCAAAAGTGTTACCATGCCTAGCAATTTAATTCAGTTGTCGTATCTACCACATCACAAATATCAATTTGCTTATAATATAATCAATAGTACTACAAATTCGCTTTACTTATCTAAACATCAATTTAGTAAATTTGACTATTTGTCTATTTCAGATTTAAATCATCATTGATATTCATCTTAAATATGATCACTTTTACATAAAATAAATTATTCATTACTTCATAATGGAACTACCACCAACATATAATAAATTATTCATTACTTCGACCTTTGAGCTTTTGGGTCTAATCTTGGGTTTTCGACCTTCTGCTATTGAGCTTTTTGCCTTCGGGCTTCGACTCGAGCTTGAGCATTCGAGCTTTGGACTTGAGCCTTCAAGTTTAGGCCTTCTAGCTTCGAGTTCAAGCCTTCAAGTTTTGGCTTCAAGCTTAGGCCTTTAGGCTTCTGGCTTTGGCCGTCAGCCTTTCAGCTTCGGGCTTCGACTGTTGGGGTTTAGCTTTCAGGTTGGGCTTTAGCCTTCTAATATAGGGCATTAGGCTTCGGACTTGGGGTTTTGAGTTCAGGACTTGTGGCTACGGGCATGGGCCTTCAGATTTTTGGCTTCAGGCTTAAGAATTTTGGCTTCTAGCTTAGGCTATTGGCCTTTGGCCTTCGAGCTTCAGGCTTCGGGCTACGGTGTTCGGGCTTTCATCTTCAAGCCTGCACTTAAAGGGTTCAAGCTTCAGGTTTAAGCCATTAGCATTCAAACTACAAACAAGGGCTTTTGCGCTTTGGGCTTCAAAATTCAGGCTTTGGCATTTTTGCATTAGACTTTATATTTTGTATTGTAGGCTTTGGCTTTTGACCCTAGCGTTTGAAGCTTCGGGATAGAGCATGGGGCTTTGAGCACAGGCTTTCAATATTTAGGGTTTAGGCTTCGGGGTTGGGCCTTCGAACTTCGGGCTTCAAGATTCAAGCTTAAGCCTTCGGTCATTGGGCTTCAGTCTTTGGGCTTCAGCTTTCGGGCTTCAGGCTTCGGGCCTTTAAGCTTTAGGCTTTAGGCTTGAGGATTTAGGCTTCGACATTGGCCCTTTGGCCTTTGCACTCTGTGCTTCGGGCTATAAGATTTTGGATTTGGGCTTCAGGCATTGGCCATTAGGCTTTAGGCTTTAGGCATTAGGCTTTGGCCTTCGATGTTTAGTCTTTGAGTTTCAAACTTCGAGCTTGGGCCTTCGGGATTTTAGATTTCAGCTTGAGCCTTTGGGCTTTAAGCTTCGCTTACAAACTTTCAGCTTCGTCTTCTAGGCTTTGGGCATGAACTTTTGAGCTTTGCTATTGCAATTTTGGTCTTCAGGCTTTAGGCCTTCTAGTTGTGAGCATGGGCCTTCAGTCATCGGGATTTGGGCGTAAAACTTTAAGCTTTAAGCTTCAAGCATAATGCTTTGGTCTTTGGTATGACCTTTTGGGCTTGGGATTTTAGCTTCGGGCTTCTAGTTTCAAGCTTTGGGCAATGGTCTTCAAGCTTGCACATGGAGGGTTCAAGCATTTGGCCAAGGCGATAGGATTTGAGCTTGAGGCATGGGCTTTTCCTCGTTGGGATTCAAATTTTAGGCTTGGGCATTTGGGCATTATGCTTTAGCCTTTGGGCTCCGAGAATAATATTTCAGTATTTGGGTTTCAGGTTTTTGAGTTAGGCCATCGAAATTTAGGCTTCAGGGTTCAAACTTAGCTAAGCCTTCGGTCATTGGGCTTCAAGCTTCGGACCTTTAAGCTTTAGGCTTTAGGCATTTGGCATCGGGATTGGCACTTTGGCCTTCACACTCTTTGCTTCAGGCTATAAGATTCTGGATTCTAGCTTTAGGCATTGGGCACTGGGCTTTGGGCATTGATCTTTGGGCCAGGGCCTTCGATGTTTAGGCTTGGAGTTTCACACTTCGAGCTTGTGCCTTCGGGCTTTGAGATTTAAGCTTCAAGCTTTAAGCTTGGCTTTCAAACTTTGGGCTTCATGTTCTAGTCTTTGGGCATGGACCTTTGAGCTTTTGTGTTGCAATTTCAATCTTTGGGCTTTAGAGTTCATGCATCAATCTTGGTCCTTCAATTTGGAGTCTCGGGCCTTCGGTCTTCGAGATTTGGGGATAAGACTTCAAGCTGTTGGCTTTTGACGTGTGCCTTTGGGCTTTTTGTATGACCTTTTGGGCTTGGGGTTTGGGGCTTCGGGCTTCGCCCTTCGCGCTTTAAACTTTAAGCTTCGGGCTATGGTCTTCAAGCTTGCACATGGAGGGTTCAAGCTTTAGGCCTAGGCTATCGAAATTAGAGCATCAGGCTTGGGTCTTTGGCCGTCGAGCTTTGGTCTTTAGACTTCAAGCTTCAAGCATCCAGCATGGGCTTTCGGGCTTTGGGCTTTGTGCATCAGGCTTCGAGCATGGGCAATTGTCTATTGGGCTTTGGCCTTCAGGCTAGGCCGTCAGGCTTCAGTATTTAGGCTTCGTTTTTAGTGGTTTAGGCTTCAATTTTCAGGATTTAGCCTTCCGATTTCGGGCTTAAGGTTTGGGCGGTTCGAGTTTTGGGCTTTAGGATTTAAGCTTCAATGTTAGAGAATTGTGCTTGGGCCTTTGGGATTTAGGATTGGGCTTCATGATTCGAGCCTTAAGCTTTGGGTTTGTACTTCGGCCTTCAAGCATCCTAGCTTGATGTGGGCCTGAAGCTTGAAGCCTAATGTCTCAAAGTTGAAGCATGAGGCTTGAAGTTCGAGATTCAAGCCTGAATCCCTAACCCCAAAGTTCAAAGCCTATTAGCACTAGCTTAAACCCTAAAACCTGAAGCTTAAATGCTCAAGCCTAATTCCTGAAGCCCGAAAGCCCAAGCCTAATACCCAATGCCTGAGGCCCAAGCCTAATGCCCAAAGCCTGATGCCCAAGCCTAATGCCCAAAGCCTAATGCCTAAGCTCAAAGGTCGAAGCTCGAGGCCCAAGTTTGATGCACGATGCTCGAAACACATAGACCGAATGCCCAATCCCACGGCACAAAGTCCTAGACTATATTTCTAAAGTTCGAATCCCGTTGACCAAAATCCAAAGCCCAAAGATCGAAGCTTGAAGCTTGAAGTATGAATCACGAAGGCCCAAGCTTGCATCTTGAAGCACGAAATCAAAATGCCCAAGCCAGAATACTAAAGCTCAAAGACCAAAGCCCAAAGCTCGAATACTAAGGCTTGTAGCCCAAGGCCCAAAGCTCAAAGCTCAAAGCCCAATGCTTGAAGCCCGAAGTATAGAGTGCAAAGGCCAAAGAGCTAATGTCGAAGCCTAAAGCCTAAAGCTTAAAGGCTCGAATCCTGAAGCCTGAAAGCCCAAGCCCAAAGACTGAAGCCCAATCACTGAATGCCTAAGCTTGAATCCTGAAGCCCAAAGTTCGAAGGCCCTCCCCAAAGTCTGAACACTAAAGACAATGCCCAGAACTCGAAGCTCAAATCCTGAAGCTTCAAACTCTAAGGCCAAATGCCAAAGCCTAAAATACAAAACATAAGGCCTAATGCCTAAATGCACAAGCTTGAAATTTGAAACCCAAAGCACAAAAGCCCCTACCTGAAGCTCAAATCTTGATATCCTAGGCCTAAAGCTTGAACTCTCCATGTGCATGCTTGATGACTGTAGCCCAAAACCTGAAGCTCGAAGCCCGAAGCCCAAAGACTAAGCCCAAAAGGTCATGCCCAAAGCCCAAAAGGCCCATGCCCGAAGCCTAAAGCTCGAAGTCCCATGCCCGCAACCTGAAGGCCCAAGCTTGATGCCTAAATCCTATTACCCGAAGACCGAAATTGCAATACAAAAACTCGAAGGTCCATGCCCAAAGCCTAGAACCCTAAAGCCTGATGCTTAAATCTTAAAGCCTGAATGCCCAAACTCGATGTTCGAAGCTCTAAGCCAAAACATCAATGGCCCAAGCCTAAAGCTTAATGCTCAAAGCCCAAAGCCCAAATGCCTAAGCCTAAACCGTAAAGCCCAAAGCGAAAACACTCATGTTGGAAGCTCGAATCCTGATGGCCTAAGCCTGAAAATTGAAACCGTTATGTGAAAACTTGAAAATTGACACCCGAAGACCATATCTCTATGCCTGAATCTCGAAGGTCGAAGGCCGAAGGCCCATGGCTGAAGCTAGATGGCCAACTTCTTAAACCCATGCCAAAAGTCCGAAGGCCCAAGCCACATGGCCTAAACTCGAAGCATGAAACCCAAAGCCCAAAGGCTCAAGCTAGAATGTCTAAGCCTAACGCCCGAGATCAGAAGGCCAAAGCCCAGGCCCAAAGTGCAAAGACCTAAGAAAGCTTGAAGGTTTGAGCTCCAAGCCAGATGGCCTAAACTCGAAGGCTATCAACCGAAACTCGAATGGACATGCCCGAAGCCCGAGGCCCAAAAGCTCAACACAAAAAGGTCAAACACCCAAGACAGAGCTCGAAAGCTCGAATGTCGAAGCTCGAACCCAAAGCTTAAGGCCTGAATCCCAAAGATCAATCCTACAGCCCAAAGACACAAGCACAATTCCCAAAGCCTAAAGCTTAATTCCCAAAGCCCGAATGCCCAAGCTCAAAGTCCGAAACATCGATGGACAATTCCCAATGCTCATTACCCAAAGCCCAAATCCCAAATCCCAAAGCCCAAAGCCCAAAGCCTAAAGCCCGAATCTAGGATCTTATAGCCAAAACCACAAAGTTTGAAGGCCAAAGGCCAAAGGCCAAAGGCCAAAGGCCAAAGGCCAAAGGCCCAATGCCGAAGCCTAAAGCCAAAAGGTTTAAGCCAAAAGCCATAGCCTGAAGATCAAAGCCTGAACCCCAAACACAAAATGTCTAAGCCCAAAGCCTAAGGCTCTAATCCCGAAGATTCAAACATAAAGGCCAAAGGCCCAAGCCCAAAATTCAAAGCATGAACCTAAAGACCAAATGTCAAAGCCTGAAGCTTGAAGCCAAAAGTGCAAAATCACATGCCTGAAGCTCGAATCCCGATGGCCGACGCTTGAACTCTATCTGTGCAAGCATGAAGACTGAAGCCCGTAGACTGTTGCTCGAGGCCTAAAGCTGGAAGGCCAAAGCCCTTTGACAAAAGCTAGAAGCCCAAATTCTTAAGCCTAAAGCCTAAAGCCAAAAGCCAAAAGCCTAAAGGCCCATTCCCGAAGCCACAAGACCAAAAATCGAAGCCTGAAGCTCGAACCTCCAAGCTTGAAGGCGCAAGCCTAACATATGAGATTAGAAAACCCAAGCCCACAGCCTCAACCTTAGCCAAAAGCCCAAACCCTGAGGCTCAAAGCATGATGGCCAAAGCCAAGAGCCTATAGACGTAAGCTTGAAGCCAAAAGCTTGAAGGTCTGAGCTCTAAGCCAGAAGGCCTAAGATTGAAGGCTCAAGTCCGAAGCTCAAATGCTCAAGCTTAAAGCTTGAAGCCCAAAGGCCAAAAGCTCAACGCCAAAAGTACGAATGCCCAAGACCATGCCTGAAACCTTAAAGGTCAAAGCTCAAACCCAAAGTTTAAGGCCGAAATCCTAAAGACTAATCCTAAAGCTCCAAGACTCAGGCACAATTCCCAGAGTCTAAAGCTCAAATCCTAAGGGCTGAAGCCTTAGTCCCAAAATTAAAAGGCTAAATTCATAAAATTGAAGCATAAAAGCTCAACGCCAAAAGTTCGAAGGCACAAGACCATGCTCGAAAGCTCGAAAGCTTAAAGGTCGAACATCAAACCCAAAGCTTAAGGCCCAAATCGTGAAGCCAAATCCTAAAGCCCCAAGATTCGAGCACAATTCCCAGAGTCTAATGCTCAAATCCTAAAGCCTAAAACCCGTGCCATAAAGCCTAAAGGCCAAAACCTTAGTCACAAAATTAGAAGGCTATATTCATAAAATTGAAGCACAATTCACTAAACACCAAGCCTAAATCCTGAAGCATGTTGGCCTAAACCTGAAGGCCAAAGTCCGATAGACAAATGACCAACCTCAAAGCCTGAAGCCTGATGCCCAAAGTTCAAGCCCAAAGGGTCACAGTCAAAGCCTGAAGGCCCACGCCGGAAGCCTGAAGCTTGCAGTCCCAAGCTCAAAGCCCAACAAACAAAGGCCTACTTTCACAATCGGAAGGCCTAAGCTTGATGCCAAAATTCTAAAGCCTGAAGATCGATGCTGCAAAACCAAAGCCCAAAGGTCCATGCCCAAATCCTAGAACACGAAGACCATAGTTCAAAGGCCAAAGCCTAAACCCTAAAGCCTGAGCTTAAATCTCAAAGCTTGAAGACCCAAGCTTGAAGGTCAAAGCTCGAAGTCTAAACATGGTAGGCTCAAGCCCAAAGCACAATGCCCAAAGCCCAAAGCTGAAAGCGTAAAGCTCAAAGCCTAAATCCCGAAACCAGGGTTTTATGTCCCGAAGCACACAGTTCGAAGACCAAAGGCCCAACACCGAAGCCTAAAGCATAAAGGTTCACCCCAAAATCTAATGCTAGAAAGCCCAAGCCTGAAAACCGAAGCTCAACGACTGAAGGCCTAAGCTTGAATCCTAAAGCCCGAAGTTCGAAGGCTGAAGACTAAAGCCTGATCCCCAAATTCCGAAAGACTAAACCCAAAGCTGAAGCTAAAATCCCAAAGCTTCAAACTCATATGCCAAAGGCTGAAGATTAAAAACAAAGCATGAAGCCTCAAACCCAAATGCCCAAGCATGAAGCTTAAAACACAATACGCAAAAGACCATGCTTGAAGCTCAAATCCTGATGGTCTAAGTATGAAGCTGAAGACCGGAGCCCGAACCCTGAAGCTCGAAGGCTAAAAGTGAATGGCCGAAGCTAGAAGCCCAAATTCCTAAGCTTGAAGCCCAAATTCCTAAGCTTGAAGCCAAAAGATCGAAGGCCCAAGCCCGAAGCCACAAGGCCTAAATACGAAGCTCGGATCCCGAAGGCCCTAGCTTGAAGATCGAAGCACAATGACCGAATGCATAAGCTTGAATTCCAAAGCCTGAAGTCTAAACCCTAAATACCAAAAGACTAAGCTTGAAGCCCCAAGCTACAATCCTTAAGCATCAAACTCAAAGGTGAAAAGCCCAAGCCTAAAATAAAAGGCCCGAGCCTAAAGCCCAAATGCCCAAGCCTGAAGTTTGAAGCCCAAAGTGCAAAAGCCCATGCAAGAAGCTCGAATCTTGATGACCTAGCTTGAAGACTGTCGCCAAAAGGCCTAAATGGGAAGCCTGAAGCCCAAAGGCCTAGCCGAAAGGCCCCATCCTAAAGGTCAAAGCCCAATGGCCCAAACATGAACCCCAAAATCCGAAGGCCCATGCCAAAAGCCAAAAGCTCAGAGGCCTAAAGCATTAATCCTAAAGCCCGAAAGCCCAAACCCAAAGTCCAAAGCCTGAAACTTGAAGATTATGGCCCAAGCCCAAAACCTAAATCCAATAGCCCAAAAGCTCTGTCCCGAACCCCAAAGCCTATAGCCGAAAGTTTGAAGTACAAAGCCTCAAACCTAAGCCCAAAACTCGAATGCTCAAACATGAATCCTGATGCCCGATAACTAAAGGCCCCAACGTGAAGCCTAAAGCACATCAAGATTCGAACATTAGGTATAGGCTTTTGCGCGTTAGTCTTCAAATTTCAGGCTTGGGCATTTAGGCTTTATACTTTGTATTTTTGGCTTTGGCATTTGGCCTTAAAGTTTGAAGCTGTAGAATTTGAGCTTCAGCATTTGAGCTTCGGGCTCCGCACATAGTCTTTTAGTATTTGGGGTTTAGGCTTTGGGCTTGGGCCTTCAAACTTCGGGCTTCAGGATTCAAGGTTAGGCCTTTAAGCTTTAGGCATTCGGCTTTAGGTTTTAGGCTTTGACATTGGCCCTTTTGCCTTCGCACTTTGTGTTTCGGGGTATAAGATTCTAGATTTCAGCTTCAGGAATTGGGCTTTGGGCTGTAGGATTGGTCTTTGGGATTCAGGCCTTAAACTTTGGGTTTGAGCTTCAACCTTCAAGCTTTCGGGCGGTCTTTGGTATTTTACCTTCTGACATTGGGCTTTTGGCCTTTGGTCTTTGGGCTTCAGCATTATAGCTTCGGACTTTAGACTTCGAGTTTAGGCCTTCTGGCTTAGAGATTAGTCCTTCAAGCTTTTGGCTTCAAGCTTAGGCCTTTAGGCTTCTAGCTTTGGCCACCAGGCTTTAAGCTTCGGGGTTTAGGCTTCAGGCTTTGGGCTTCAGCTTTCTGGTTCGGCTTGGGCTTTCATGCTTGGGCCTTTGTATTTGTACTTTGTGCTTAGACTTAGTCTTACAGTATTTGGGGTTCAGACTTCGAGCTTTGGCCTTCAAACTTTTGGCTTTAGGATTTAAGCTTACGCCTTCGGACATTGGGCTTTGACCTTCGGGCTTAAGCTTTCGAGCTTCAGGCCTTTAGGCTTTAAGCTTCAGCAATTGGCCTTTGGCCTTCAGACTTTGTACTTCCTGCTATAAATTTGATTCAGATTTCAGGCTATGGGCTTTAGGCTTTCGGCCATTGAATTTTGATCTGGGGCTTTGTGCTATGGGCTTTTGGCATTGGGCTTGGTCCTTTGATGTTTAGGCATCAAGCTTCGAACTTTGAGCTTGGGCCTTTGGGCTTTTAGATTTAAGCTTTAGGCTTTGGGGTTTGGGATTTAGCCTTCAAACTTTGGGCTTCGGTGTTGCAGAGCAAGATCACCAGCATCAACGGCTACGTTATAATCTACGATCTCGCATGTAGATTATAATAATTTGTTATCTTGTATATAGTTATCTTTATTTTTTGTACATTTATTTGGGTTATTGTTGAGTTAAAAATTTAGTTATATTAGTGGGAATGCCTACTTATGAGTTCTGTACATATTTTATTTTTAGTTCAAGTCAGTTGGAGTTGAAAAGAATCAATTGAAATCAAATTAATTTTGATTTGAACCAAATTTGATTCTTTTATAGGTTAATTAAGAATGGCAAGGACTTAGGTGTAAAAAGGGAGAAAATATCAAACAGCTTATGAATTATCCCTTTAAATCCCTAAAATGGCTCCACTGTGATCGGGAGAAGCATTCATGGCTTCTTTTCCAGCAGCTCGTTCGATCTTCAGCCACGATGCCAACTTTACCAGATTCAGCGGTTCCCTTTGCCAGCCATGTGCCCACGCAAGCAACCGCCAGCCACGATCTCCTTCCCAAATTGCTGACTATGCTTCCTGCACAGATAAGTGAACTACACCCTCAGTTTCCCTTTCAACTTCTTATATAAAAAGAATTGCAGCGCTAAAGATGAGAAGGGGATTTTGAGCTGTGAGAAGAATTTTCTTCATTTCAAATGATCTCGATGGAGGTGGCATTGATTTATCGCCGACCTCACAGCAGGTGGCTGTGTCGGTGTTCTCCACTAATAGGAGCAGAGCCGGTGGCTATGGCTTCCATTCAAGGGTCATTCATCTTCATCGGGACTACGGCAAGGGGGCTGAGACTTCGATATCAGGGGCTGGAGGTTTATTGGTTTGATTATAGTGCTTAATCTTCCTGAGCCTAGTTGTGTTTTGTCGTTAATTCCATTTTCATGGTGATATTACGCAATATTTTTTGATCAGTTAATTTCCTTAATTCATATTTAACTCCATGTTTTCAGATTGAAGTGATTTTCTGCTTTGCTTTGGTCTTATGCCATTATCTCCACATTAAGCCATATTTGTAATTGAAATTCATGTGCTCTTTGCCAATTTGCTGAATGTGAAATTGCTGACTTTAAATTTATATTACAATTCCTATCCTGAATTGAATTCATTTGACTCATATTTTATGAAGATTTATATGTTAAATGACTCGATTAATTATCATGTGTAAAGTACTTCAAAATAATATGCATACGAGTTAAATTCTTTCTGAAATTTGATCATTTAATTATGTTATTTGCTATAGTTTCTTGAATTTACTAGGATTGAAGATTAATTAACAAAGTTGTTTTATGACACTTACATGAATATGCAAATATTTATATTTATTATAATTTGGAATGCTTAGTTTAATCTCCTCTTCACTTGTATTTAGTAATTTCATATATTAAAAAAAAAAGAAACTTAGGTTCCAACTTAATATTGGTAGTGAAGGATCGCCTTAAACTGATCCCTACACTGCATCATTCGGGTTCTAGAATTTGGGCATGGACCTTTCAGCTTTGGTTTTGCAATTTGTCTTTAGGCTTTTGGAATTTTGGCATCAAGCATGGGCTTTGGTCATGGGCTTGGGCTTGTGACTTCAAGTTTCAGGCTTCTGGCATGGGCCTTCAAGCTTTGGGCATGACCCTTCGTGCTTGGGCTTTAGTTTTTGGGATTTAGGCTTCGGCCTTGGGCATTTGCCTTTATGCTTAGGCCATCAGGCTTTAGCCTTGAGGCTTAGTCTTTAGTGGTTTGGGCTTCAGTTGTTCGGGCTTTGGCTTTAGGATTTGAGCTACAGACTTTGCTAGTTGTGACTTTGGGAATTAGGCCTTAAGCTTTGGGTTTGAGCTTCAGCATTCAAGCGTGCAGGTTTAGATTTTGGTCTTCAACCTTAAGGGTTTGAGGTTTTTGCATTTGAGCTTCAGTCTTTTGACTTGAGCCTTCGGGATTCATTCTTCGAGCTTCGAGCTTCGATCTTTGATCATCGAGCTTCAGGATCTAAGCTTCGGGTTACAACATTTGGCTTCAGGATTTGGGCTTGAGGCTTTGAGTTTAGGGCATTAGGCATTGGGCTTTTGGCTTGTCCCTTCGCACTTTGGGCTTCGGGATTTGGGTTTTGGACTTCAAGCAAGAGCCTTCATGTTTTAGGCTTCAAGCAAGAGCCTTCATGTTTTAGGCTTCAAGCAAGAGCCTTCATGTTTTAGGCTTCAGGCTTTGAGGCTTCAAGTTTTTGCATTGTTGCTTTGGGCATTCAGGCTTTCATGCCTTGGGCTTCAAGTTTTGAGCTTCAGTTTAGACCATAAGGCATCGAGTTTCGTGCTTCATGCTTCCGACTTTGGCATTTAGGCTTCAGGCTTTGGGCTTCGGACTTTAGGTTTGGGGCTTTGGGCTTTGGGTTTGAGCTTTGATCTTAAGGCTTTTCGGTAGGTATTGTGTCTTCGACCTTCTGAACTTGAGCTTTTGGCTTTTGGGCTTCTGGCTTTAGCTTCAGCATTCAAGCATCAGACATGAGCCTTTGAGTTTTGGCCATCTGACATACAGCTTAGGCTTTCATGGTTTTGGCTTTAAGATTTGACCTTTAGGCTTTTGGCTTTGGCTATCAGCTTTTGAGCTTCGGTATTCAGGCTTTGGGCTTTAGCTTTCAGGTTGGGCTTGGTCCTTTGGGCTTCAGGATTTGGCCCTCGAGTTTCGAGTTTAGGCCTTGCGTCTTAGAGCTTGGGCTTCGAGCTTTTGGCTTCAGGCTTAAGAATCCGAAAATGATCTTTGGGATTTGGTCTTCTAGTTTGCACATAGAGTGTTCAAGCTTCAAGCTTAGGCCATCAGGGTTCGTGCTTCTGACATGGGCTTTTATGCGTTGGGCTCCAAACTTCCGGCTTGGGCATTTGGGCAAGCTTCATGCTTTGTGCATTAGTCTTGGGACTTCAGCCTTTGAGGTTGAAGCCTCAAGATTTGAGCCTCAAGCTCTGGGCTTAGTCGTTTGTTATTTGGGATTTAGGCTATGGGCTTAGGCCTTTGAACTTCGAGCTTCAGACCTGAGCCTTCAAGTTTAGGCCTTTGGGCTTTCGGCACTGGGCTTTTGGCTTGGTCCTTCATACTTTGGGCTTCAGAATTTAGGTTTCAGCTTCAAGCTTGAGCCTTCATGTTTTAAGCTTCAGGCATTGGGATTTGAGCTTAGGGCTTCGAGTTTTGGGCATGGAGCTTCAAGCTTTGGCATTCGGGATTTGGGCATAGTTCTTCGAGCTTTGGACTTCATGCTTTAGACATTGGGATTTAGGTTTTGAGCTTGGGCCTTTAGGCTTCAAGATTTAGCATTCGTGATTTGGGCTTAGTTTTTCGAGCTTTTGGCTTTAGGCTTTAGACCTTGGTATTCAGGTTTTGAGCTTGGGCCTTTGGGCTTTGGCTTAGACATTAAGCCATCTAGGTTCGTGCTTCAACCTTCAGGCCTTGGGCTTCGAGCTTTAGGCTTGCGACTTCAGGTTTGGGGATTCGAGCAAGAAGGTCTCATTATTGAGTCGTCGACCTTCTGAACTTGAGCTTTTGGCCTTCGGGGTTCAGTCTTCGGGCTTCAGCTTTTATGATTTAGACATGAGCCTTCGAGTTTAGGCCTTCTGGCTCAGAGATCAGGCCTTCAATGGTTAGAGTTTTGGCCTTCTGGCTTAGAGATCAGGCCTTCAATGGTTTGGTCTTCAAGATTAGGTCTTTAGGCTTTTGGCTTTGGCCATCAGCCTTTGAGCTTCGGGATTTGGCTTTCAGGTTAGGCCTAGGCCATCTTGCTTGGGCCTTTGGGCTTTGGGATTCGGCCTTCGAGTTTCGAGTTTAGGCCTTGTGGTGTTGGGCTTGGGCTTTGGGCTTTTAGCTTCAGGCTTAATAATTTGGGCTTCTAGCTTCGGCCTTCGAGTTTCAAGTTTTCGAAAATAGTCTTCGAGCTTCGGTACTCTAGTTTGAACATAGACAGTTCAAGCTATAGGCTTAGGCCATCACGATTCGTGCTTCAGGCATGAGCTTTTGCACTTTGAGCTTTAAGATTTGGGTTTAGGCATTTGTGCTTTAGGCTTCATACTTTGTGTTTTAGTCTTGGAACTTCGACCTTTAAGGTTAAAGCTTCGGGATTTGAGCCTCAGGCTCTGAGCTTAGTCCTTTAGTATTTGGGGTTTAGGCTTTGGGCTTGGGCCTTCTAATTTTGAGCTTCAGGATTGCAAGCTTAGGCCATCGGTTGTCGGGCTTCAGTCTTCAGGCTCTGGCTTTCGACCTTCAAGCTTCGAGCCTTTAAGCTTTAGGCCTTACGCCTTCAAACTTGTGGCTACGGGCATGGTCCTTCGGACATAAAGCTTCAGGCTTCGAGCTACGGTCTTCGAATTTCGGTCTTCAAGCTTGCACATAAAAGTTTCAAGCTTTAAGCTTAGGCCATCAGGATTCGAACTCCAGGCATAGGCTTTTAGGCTTTTGGCTTCAAATTTCAAGCTTGGTCTTTTTAGTATTAGCTTCATGCTTTGTATTTTAAGCTTTGGCCTTTGGCCTTAGATTTTGAAGCTTTGGGATTTGAGCTTCAAGCTCCTGGCATAGTCTTTTAGTATTTGGGGTTCAGGATTCATGCTTAGAACTGGGCTTCAAGTTACGGGGTTTAAGCATATGTCCTCGACTTTGGGATTCGAGACTCGGGTTTGGCTTTTTAAACTGCAGGCTTTGTGCTTTGGGTTTCAGGATTTAAGTTTTGGGCTTAGGCTTTGACTTTCAGCCTCTGGGCAAAAGCTTTGGGCTTCGAGTTTTTGGCATCAGACTTTGGCTTTCAGCCTTCAGGCTTCTGGCTTGGGCCTACGGGCTTAAGCTTTTGAGCTTCAAGTTTCAAGCATCGGGCTTAGAATTTTGTGTTTCAGACTTCAATTATCAGGCTTTGGTGTTGGGTCCTTTGGCTTTAGGGTTTTTGCATCGGTTGTTGAGCTTCTAACTTCAGACTTCAGATATAGGACCTTCATGCTTTGGGCTTTAAACTTGCTCTTTAGGGCTTTAAGCTTTCAACTTCAAGCTTGGGCTTCATCCTTTGGGATTCAGCCTTTGGCATTCAAGCTCGGGCTTTGAAATTCAGGCTTCAAGCTTTAGACATCGTGTTTTGGTCTTTGGGCTTTGTATTTCAAGCATAGGGCTTTAGGCTTGTAGCAGCGCATATAGGGCTTTGGCATTCTGGTTTAGGCATCCTGCTTTGGGCTTCAGCTTTTCGGTTTCGGGCTTCAAATTTTGGCCTTCTAGTTGGGGCTGTGTGGCTTTAGGATTATCTTAGGTCATTGGACTTCGGGTTACGGGTTTTGGGCATATGTGTTCGGCCTTTGGCTTTCGGGCTCGTCCTTGGGTTTTTAGACTTTGAGCTTCGACCTTCGAGCTTCGGCATTCAATCTTCGAGATTTTGGCTTTTGGGCTTTATCCTTCCAGCTTCAGAAGCCTAAAAGCCCTAGGTAGAAATCCAAAAGCCTGAATCGTGAAGCACAAAAGCTAATGCCCGAAGCCTGAAGCCCGAGAGCCCAAGTTCAAATCCCTAACTCTGAAGATCAAAGCCCAAAACGGCAAGCCTAAACCCTGAAATGCGAAGCTTGAATGTCAAAGCGTTAAGTGTGAGGGCCCGAGACAAAAGCTTGAAGCTTGAAGGCCTTAGCTCGAAGCACAAAGCTTGAAGCCGGAACCCTGAAGGCTCAAGCCTTAACTCGAAATGCGAAGCCTGAAAATCAAATCCTAAATCCCTAATCCTTAAGCACGATGCCAGAATGACAAATTTCTCAGGAGAAATCACAAAGCTTGAAGACTGAAGCTTAAAATTTGAAACACAAAAGCCTAAGCTCGAAGTCCAAAAGCCAAAACCTGAAAGCAGAACGCCTAAGGCCAAAACTCGAAGGACCTAGCTTGAAGCCCAAAACTCGAGGCCTTAATGCCTAATCCTGCTGCCCAAAGTTTGAAGCTCAAAACCTGAAGGCCAAAGCCCAAAGCCAAAAGCACGAAATCTACAACTCAATGGCTGAATGCATTGCTATGCCCAAAGCTTGAATACTGAAGGAACAACCCAAAGCTCGAAGGCCAAAGTCTGAAGCCCAAAATCCCAGGCCTGGAGGCTCAAGCCTGAAACCTGAAGCCTTAAGCACGATGCCCGAAGGCTGAAGTGCGAAGTTACAAGCCTAAAGGCCCAAGTCTGAAGCTCAAATCTCAATGCTCGAATGCTTGGGCCTGAAGGCTAAAGTGCGTTGGCACAAGATTGAGTCCCTAGGCCTAAAGGCTTAATCCCAAAGCTTGAAGTCCAACGTCCGAATGCCAAAGGCTAAACCTTGAAGCCCAAAGATCGAAGCCCAAGCCTGTAGGACCAAATTTGAATCTCAAAGCATAACGGACTAAGCCCAAAGGCCTAAGCCTCAAGCTAGAAGCCACATTCTCAAAGGTCTATGTCTGAATCCCAAAGCTTGAAGCTCGAGTCCCAAAGGCCCAAGACCGATGCTTGAAGCTCAAAGCCTGCTGCCTAATGGCACAAGCTTGAAGCCCGAGCCTGAAGCTCAAAGCACAAAGGCCGAATGTCAAATTTGGAAAGCCGAAAGTCAAATCTTGAAGGCCAAAACCTAAAACTCAATGCCCAAAGCCAGAAGACCAAAGCTTGAAACTTGTAGCACAAAGGCCCAAGCTCGATGCACATAGCCTAAAGTCGGAAGGCCCATTTTTTATGGCCAAATACTAGAAGTCTGTCCTCAAAGCCTAAAGCCCGAAGGCCAAGACCCACAGCCTGAAGCCTCGTGCATAAAGTTGAAGGATGAACTAAAACCTTAATGCTCCACGGCCAAAGGAACAAGCTTGAATCCGGAAGCTCGAAGGCTGTTGGCCTAATCCCAAAGCGCAAAGTCCGAAGACCTAAGCCCGATGCTTGAATACTAAAGCTCACTAAATCCCAAAGGACTAAGCCCGATGCTCGAACCTTTTGGGGTTGAATGCTGATGCTCGAAGCCATAGGCATAAGCCTGAAGCCAGAAAGGCCAAGTTCAAAGCTTAAGACACGTAGCCCGATGGCCTAAGCCTGAAGCCTAAAGACTGAACTCTGAAGATCCATGCCCCAAGCTTGAAGCCAGAAGGCCTAAGTGTGATGCTTAAAGCTCGTAGTCCTTTGCCTGAAGCCCAAAAGGGCAAAAGCCCAAGCTCGATGCGTGAAGCCAGAACCCTGAAAGCCTAAGATTGAAGTGCCAACTCCAAAGGCCAAAAGCCCGAATGCCCAAGCCCAACGCATGAAGCCTGAAGCCCGAAGGCCCAAGCCAAAAGCATGAAGACTAAAGCCCAAAGCCCAAAGCCAAAAGCCCCAAAGCCCCAAAGCGTAAGCTTGAAGCCCAAAGCCTGTAGGGCTAAGCCTAAGGCCCGAAGCTTGAAGGTGGAAGGCCTCAGGCCAAATCTTAAAACACAAACGCCCATACTTGGAGCCTGAAGCTTGATGGCAAAAGGCCCGATCCCCTAGCCCGATGCTCGAAGCCAAAATTTAGAAGGCCCAAGCTTAAAGGTCGAAGTACTCATGCCTTAAGCCTGATGCACGAAGCCAAAAGCCTGATGGCCCAAGCTCAAAGCTCGATGCCCGATTGGTCAAGCTCGAAGAACAAAGCTAGAAGGCCGAAAGCCTACACTCACAGTTTGAAATCCAAAGACCCAAGCCACAATCCCAAAGCCCAAGTTCCCAAACCCAAAACTTGAATCTGAAAGCTCATAAACAAAAACTCGAAGTTCGTATGCCCAAGCATGAAGCCTAAAGCAGGAAGCCCAACACTGAAAATCCCAAGCTCGAAGGTCCAAGCCAAAAGCCCAAAGCTCGAATCCCCAAACTTGATGTCTCAACCCTCAAGGCACAAGGCTTAATTGTGAAAACAAAAACTTGTAGCCTGAAGTATAAAGCATAAAAGCCAAGCACATAGAAGAAGCCCGAAGGCCCCAGCTAAAAGCCTGAAGGCCCCAACCAGAAGCCCAAAGGCCAAAGCCTGAATCATGAAGCACAAAGACCAAAACCCAATGCCTAAAGCCTGAGAGACCAGGTTTGAATCCCTAACTCTGAAGATCAAAGCCCATTAGCAAAAGCCTGAACATTGAAAGAAGCTTGAAAGCCAAATCCTGAAGTGTGAAGGCCCGAGATTGAAGCCTGAAGATCGAAGGCCTTAGCTTGGTGCATGAAACATAAATCCGAAGACCTATGCCAGAAGCCTCAACTTTGAAGGCCCAAGCCTTAGCTCGAAATGCGAAGCCCAAAAATCAAAACAAAAAGCCCGAATCCTTAAGCTCAATGCCCAATGCTCGAAGTCCGAAGCATGAAAACCAAAGCATGATGCTAGACCCACAAAGTTCTAAGTCGAGATCATAATGCCTGAAGGCCATTGCCTAAAACTAAAATGCCACCCCTAAAGGTCAAAACTCGAAGGCCTTAACGTGAAGCCTAAAGCCTGAAGCCCGAAGCATGCAGCGTGAAGCCCATTGCCCAAATGCACAAGCCCAAAGCCCGAAGGCATAACCCCGAAGCCCAAAGCCTATAGGACTAAGCTTAAAGCCCAAAGCTTCAAGGCCAAAACCAAAAATCTGAAGGTCAAAGGGCCTAAGGCCAAATCCCGAAGCCTAAAGGCCTAAGCCTGATGGCAAAGGCCCTATCCCGTAGACCGAAACCCAAACCCAAAAGCCAAAAGTCTTAAGCCTTAAGCCCAATGCACGAATTCCAAAGTCTGAAGGCCCGAGCTTGAAGCCTGATTGCCTATTGCTCAAGCTCAAAGCACAAATCTCAAAGCCTGAAGCTCTAAGCCAGAAGCTCGAAGCCCAAAGGCCCAACCCTAAAGGCTTATGCCCAAAGCCCAAACCTCATAGGCTTAAGCCTGAAGCCTTAAGCCCATTGCCCGAAGGCCGAAGGCTGAAGGCCGAAGCACGAAGCCTAAAGGCACAAGCCTAAATTCGAAGCCTGAAGGCACAAGCCTAAATTCGAAGCCTAAAGACCCAAGATCGAAGCTCGAATTTCAAGGATTGAATGCCCAAACTAGAAGACCGAAGTCTGTTGGCACAAGCTTCAATCCCTAGGCCTGAAGCCCACGAATGTGCTTTCTTGAAGCCCGAAGCCCGTGAAGCCCGAAGCTCGAATCACAAAGCCTATAGGACCAAGTATAAATCCCAAAGCCTAAAGGAATAAGCCCAAAAGACAGACTTAAGCCTTAAGCCACATTCTTAAAGGTCTAAGCCCATAGCCTGAAACTTGAAGCTCAAATTCCGAAAGCATAAGCTCAATGCTCGAAATGCAAAGCTCGAAGCCTCGTGCCTAAAGGCACAAACCTAAAGCCCGAAGCCCAAACCCTGAAGCTTAAAGCCCGAAGGCCGAAACAAAAAGCTCAAACACCAAAAGACAAGCTCATACCTTAAGCCCAACGACCAAAACCTGAAGCTCAAAACCCAATGCTTAAAGCTTGTAGCTTAAATGCCCAAGCTCGAAGCTCATTCCCTAAAATCCGAAGGCCAATTTCTAAAGCTCATATCTTGGAGGTGTGTCTCCGAAGCCTGAAGTCGTAAAGCCGTAAGCCTGAAGGCTCATACCTAAAGCTCGAATGATAAAAACTAAAAGTTGAATGCCGAAAGCCGAAGAAGGTCTAATCTCCAAAGGCCAAAGGCTTTAAGCCCAAAGCTAGAATCCCATAGGCTTTAAGCCCAAAGCAAGAATCCCATAGGCTAATGGTTTAATCTCAAAGCTGCAAGGTCGAAGGACCAAGCTTGAACCCCCAAGTTCACAGGCCAAAGCCCCAAGCTCAAAGGTCGATAGCCCAATCTGAAAGCCCGAAGTTCGAAGCACTAATCCCGATGCTTGAATAATGAAGCTGGTAGCTCATAGACCTAAGACCAAATCCCAAAGCCCGATGCCCCAAGCCCAAAGTTGAAGACCAAAGCCCAAAGCCATAAGACTGAAGCTAGAAAGCCCAAGCTAAAAGCCTGAGACCCGTATCCTGATGGCCTATGCCTGAAGCCTAAAGACTAAACACAAAGATCCATGCCCAAAGCCTGAAGCCCAAGCACTAGTAGAATATAGGCCTTTTATAACAGTTAAAAACTGCTGTAAAATGCCACAAACAAATCGCTTTTTATGTACATGCTGTAAAAGGTTCGAACCTTTTACAGCAATTCAAAACTGCTGTAAAAGGTAGATCTTTTATAGCGATTGTCTAAAACAACCGTTGCATATAATATATTTTTTTTTACAAATTTTTTTTGAATTACTAAATTATTTAAAACCTACATTGTAGAGAAATGTATCTATTCTCACACATATACACACAATTATTAAATTACAAATATAATATCAAATAATAAATTTTGCATTGCAACTTAAAACATATATACACAATTCTATAAACCTCAGATGCAGAGCTAAAGTTGTGTTTGGATCAAAATAATATGAGACACAAATTAAGCTAGAAATCACAAAGACACTATCCAGAAGTTGAACATACATGCTCAAAATGAACAATAAGAATATGATATAGTTGTGTGAGGGTAAAAGATTTTAATAATTTTGCTCAATAATCACATAACAAGAGAAAATTAAATCATAAATAATACATGAAGTAAATTGTATATAATTAGAAGAACTGGCTAACTATGCTGACTGCTCTGAACACTATGCGGATTACATTCATCAATGCACAGCCCAAGTCTAAAGTTTTTGGAGTCTTCAGCAAAGTCTTCATACATAAAATCAAAAAATTTCCATTGTGTCGAGTCTGCCGGGTGCCGCATCATCCGATCACATATGCGACCTTCACCTTCAGCATGCCATGTAAGATTCTTAACATATTTATTATTATGAAATAATAGCATAAAATGTGGTATAGGTGACAAATACCACATAATTTTTGCCGGAACACCATGCTTCTCTTTGGTGCCATCTGCATACAACTTTCACCTTGATTTTCTACATTGTAGAAAATTATTTTAAATCAATATATTCATTTCTTTACAAAATACAATCGTTAGGGCATGCATTGATTTTTTCATAGTTCATCACTAATTTACAAATTATCTTCTTTGCCTTGTACGTTGAAATCAAAAGTTGATTTGGCACAGGTAACATTTCTTTTAGTAATTGTAATAAATCAGAAAAGCATTTATTGCTCTATTCATTAGCTGCCTTCAGATTATACAGCCACATTAATGTTGAAAGTTTAATGAAGTTATTGCAACCGAGAAACAAAAGTGTTCTAGAATCTTCTAAGAATTCTTTAAATTGTTGAGGCTTATGGGTAAAATTATCTTCAGCATCCTTAACTTAATCATCCAATCTATCCACTTCAACTGTGTCTTCAGCATTAGTATCAATTTCTGGAGTAACTATTGAAGAACTTCTTAGCCTGTTATTAATTTCAATTATTGGAGCTTCTCCATGTCAAATCCACCTTTCATAAGTTACGTCAATTCCATGAAAGAAAAGATGATCTTTCACTGTAGATGCATTGAAAAGTCTCATATTATCACATTTTAAGCATGGACAACTCATATTTTCTTGAGATAAATTTGAATTATTCAATGCAAATTCTATGAAATTGTTGACTCTATTGCTGATCATCTATCCATTCTCATCTATGATCGATCCATTGATTATTGTTCTGTAATAGTCACACATATATACAAACAAATATATAACATAATTTAGATAATTATCTTTAAAAATAATAAAATTCAAAAATATATTCAAAATAAAGAGAACACAGAATTAAAAAAAAAAGTAAAATATGGAACAGATCATATACAAATACCACAATTATTACTTTTGATTATCATATAAAAAATATGTGTATCAATAATATATACAAAAATATTAGTACACATAAATTAATTTTCATGTTGGCAAAAGTGTTACCATGCCTAGCAATTTAATTCAGTTGTCGGATCTACCACATCACAAATATCAATTTGCTTATAATATAATCAATAGTACTACAAATTCGCTTTACTTATCTAAACATCAATTTAGTTAATTTGACTATTTGTCTATTTCAGATTTAAATCATCATTGATATTCATCTTAAATATGATCACTTTTATATATAATAAATTATTCATTACTTCATAATAGAACTACCACTAATAATATAATCATTGAATTATCTGTTAGTAGCAAAAGTCTCACTGAAAATAATTGATCAGGCTATTTATTCACTATGGTTAAATGTATGATTCGATTGAAGTCCATGGGAGGGCTGAGAGGAAATAAAAAGAAAAAAAAAATGATAAAATGAAGAAAAAAACTCAAAAAATATCAATATATTACATGAGGGAACGATGATGTGTTTCAAGATTTACCGAAGAAATAAAGCAACGGTCAACGGTGTGAAGTCGTCAGCGAAGAAGGATCAACAGCGACGTGGAGTCCTCAGTGAGGAGGCCACTCATCGACTACCTGTACTAGTGCAAAGATCAAAGAACACAAGGGAATGACAGTGAGTTTTAAGATTTACCAAACAAATGAAGTGACTGTCAGTGGTGTGCAGTCGACGGCAAGGTGGAGTCATTGGCGAGGTGGAGTCGTCGGCAAGGAACGATCAATAGTGAAGTGAGTAGTAGCGAGGCGGCCACTCATCTGCAAGCTACACTAGTGCAAAGATTAGAAAATGATAGACGGGACCCTGTTGGGGCCAGATCTATGTTTTAAGGCAAATCTTTTACAGCGGTTGACTGAGTCAACCGCCGTAACACATCATATCTTTTACAGTGGTTGATGTGGCCAACCGAAAGGTCACGCCATCTTTTTTAAAGCAGTTGACTTGATCAACCACTTTATAATCTTCGCTATATAATGCATATTTTCTTCTAATGAAGCTCCTAGCCCTACGCTTGAAGCCCAAAAGCCCAAGCTCAATGCGTGAAGCCTGAACCCTGAAGGCCCAAGATTAAAGCACCAATACTAAATGCCAAAATGCGAGGTCCATAACCTCAAGCCCAAAGGCTTGGAGCCCGAAGCATAAATCCTGAAGCCCAAAGCCCAAAGGTGCAAGCCCAAAGCCCAAAGATGTAAGTTCGAAGCCCAAAGTTTGTACGGCTAAGCATAAAGCCTCAGGCTTAAAGGCCAAAATCAGAAAATTAAAGAGATTCGAAGGTCGAAGGCCCATACCCTAAGCCCGAAGCTCCAAGCTCTAAGCCTAAAGCCCTAAGCATGAAGGTCTAAACCATTGGAAAAGGCCCAATCTAGTAGCTTGAAGCCCAAAGCCAAATGTCATAAGGCCCAAGCCTGAAACTCAAAGTCTCAAGCCATACGCCTGAAGCACAAAGCCCAAAGCCTGAATGCCCACCCTCAAAGCCCGATGCCCAATTGCTCAAGCTAGAGGCACGAAGCTCAAATCCCAAAAGTCTACGCTCATAGTTTAAAGCTTGAATTCTCAAGCCAAAATCTGGAACCCCAAAGTCCCAAACCCAAAGCCTAAATCCCAAAGCTTATAGGCATAAACCCGAAGCCCGTATGCCCAAGTCTAAAGCCTAAAGCCTAAAGCAAGAAGCCCGAAGGCCAAAGCTCGAAACCCTAAGCTTGATGTTTGAACCCTAAAGGCCCGAGCTTTAGTTACGAAGACGAAAAGCCTGTAACTTGAAGCTTAAAGCATAAAGGCCCAAGCTCATAGCCTGAAGCTCGTAGGCCCAAGCTCATAGCATGAAGCTTAAACCCAAAGGACTAAGGCTAAAGCCTAAACCATGAGGGCCAAACCTTGAAGTACAAACCCAAATGCCCAAAGCTCGAAGCCTAAAAGCCCATACTCAAAGCCTAAATCTGGAAGGACTAAGCTCGATGGCCAAAGGCTCACTCCTGAAGCTTGATGCCAAAAGCCTAAAGCTCGAAGGCCGATGCCCGAAGCCTGAAGTCCAAAGAACTGCCAGCAGTCAAATCCTAAAGCCTGAAGCCCCAAGGTCAAAACCTAAAACTTGAAGGCCCAAACTCGATGCCCAAAGCTTGGAGCCCAATGGCCAAAGTTCAAAGTCCGAAGTCCAAATTTGAAGGCCTAAGCTTGAATCTGGAAACTTGAAGTCGCAAACCCAATGCCCGATGTCTGAAGCCCACAGGCGCAAGCTTGAACCCTAAAGGTAGAAGCTTGAAGCCCAAAGGCCAAGGCCTGAAGCCTGAAGGCCCAAGCCCAAAGCTCGAAGCTCGAATCCCGAAGGTCCAAGCCTAAATCTCAAACAAAGAAGCCTGTAACTCGAAGCCTAAAACCCGAAGGCCCAAGCTTATATCTCAAAACTTGAAACTAGAATCTCAAAGGTCCAAGCTAGAAGCCCAAAGGCTTAGGCCTGAATCTTGAAGCCTGAAACCCAAAAACTAAAATAGAAGCCATAACATCGAAGTTTGAAGCACGAAGCTGCAAGTGTAAAGCGTAAAACCTGAACCTTGAAAGCAATATTCTAAAGCCTAAAGGCCTAAGCTCCAACCCCGAAGCTGAAAGCAAGAATGCCTGAGCTCTAAGCTCAAAACTTGTTGCCCTAAATCCGAAGCCCAAAGGCCCAAGCATAAGCCCGAAGACTGAAACTCGTACGTAGAAGGCCTAAGCTCGAAGCCCAAAAGCCAAAAGCCCAAACTATAAGCCCAAGGTCAATACTCATAGAAAGAAGTTCAAACCCCAAGGCCCGAAGCCTCAAGGCCGAAGGCCAAAGGCCTATTAGGACTGAAGCCAGAAGCCCAAAGGCTAAAGGCCCAATCCCAAACCTCGACGCTTGAAGCTCAATCATCTAGGCTAATGTTTAAAGCTCATAGCCCATAGCCCATAGCCTAAAGCCCAAAGGCTGATGGCTAAAAGCCAATGGTTGATGGCCAATAAAAGAAGCCTAAATGCCATAGTAGAAGCCCAAAAGTGCAAGCCCAAAGCCCGAATTAGCAGGCCCAACCCGGAAGTCTTCCTAAGCCCAATGCTCGTAGGCCCAAGCCTAAATCCAGTAGCTCGAAACTTGAATCTTGTTGCCCCAAGCCTGAAGCTCGAAACTCGAAGTAATAAGCCCATAGTTCAAAGGTGTAAGTTTAAAGCCAAAAGTCAGATCGTCGAAGCCCGAAGCCCAAAGCTCAAAGCCCCGAAGCTTAAAGCCCAAAACCTGAAGGGCCAAGCTCAAAGCCCAAAGGCCCAAGCCAGATTCCTGAAGCTCGAAGATTGATGCCCATAGCCTGAAATTCAAAGTCTGAGGCTCAAAGCTTGAAGGCCAAAGGCCAAAGCGTGAAGGCCAAAGGCCAAAGCGTGAAGGCCAAAGGCAAAGGCCCGATGCTTGAAGCCCAAAGCCTATAGGCCCAATTCTGAACCTTGAACCCCCAAACCCGAAGGCCCTAGCCCAAAGCCAGAACGCCAAAGCCTATTACTCAAAGCTTGAAGTACAAAAGCGCATGCCTTAAGCCCGAAGTTGAAAGGTTGAAGGTACAAGCTCAAAGGCCAAATCCCAATGGCTCAAGCCTGAAGCCTGAAGCCTGAAGCCCAAAGTGTGAAGCCGATAGCCCGAAGCCCAAAGCTCGAAGCCTAGAGCTGAAAGGTTGAAAGCAAAACCTGAAGCCAGCAACTCAAAGCCCGAAGGCCCAAGCCCTATGCTTAAAGGCAAAAGCCCAAAGCTTAAAGCACAAAAGCCCAAGCCAGAAGATTGAATAGTTGAAGTCCCTTTCTTAAGACTTGAAGCCTGTATCCTTAAGCTTAAAGCTAGAAAAGTTGAATCCTGATGCCTAAAGCCCGAAAGTTGAAGCCCAATGCTTACAGGCGTAACCCAAAAGCCCGCAACCTGAAGGCCAAATCCCAATCCCAAAGCCATAAAGCCGAAGCTCGAAGCCTGATGCCCAAGCACCTAAGCATGAAGATCAAAGCCAGGAGGCGCTAGCTCGAAGCCTAAAAATCGAAGCTTGAAAGCCAAATCATGAAACCTGAAGGCTCAAACCTAAAACCTAAAGCTTGAAGGCCTAGGCCCAAAAGCCAAAGTTTTAAGGTTTAGGGTTTAGTGCCAAGCCCGAAAACCTCAAGCCTGATGCACAAAGCCTGAAACTTGAAGCCCAAAGATCTAACACAAAAGCCCATAGCCCGAAGGCCAAAGCCTAATCCCAAAGGCGAAATCCCGAAGCTCATAGCACAAAGGTCAAAGTCTAAGGGGTTAAGCATGTAGGCTGAAGCCCAAAGTCCCAAATCTGAAGCCCAAAGCCTAAAGGCCTAACCCAAAAGCCCGTAGCCTGAAGGCTAAAGCTCAATCTCAAAAGCAAAATCCCAAAGCTCGTAGCCTGAAGCCTAAAGTCCGAAGCCCATAGGCTAAAAACCTTAGCCAGAAGCACGAAAGCTGAAGGTCGAATCAGTAGGCTCAAGCCCAAAATAAAAAGGCCCGAGCCTAAAGCTAGTAGCTTGAACCCTTAAGCCTATAGCCCCAAAGTCCCAATGACCCGATGCGAACTTGGGGTCTTCAAGAACACCGTGACAACATCGCGAGGGCAATCCAGAGATCCCCGTCCATCATTTGCGTGATACTACGCGATGCGAGAGACTTCTAGGCAGCTCAGGGACTCACTTGAGGCCAAGCAGTCCCCAAGCTTCCTCGCATAAGATGCAATCCCGGGGGTCCTAAAGTCCCAAAAAATCCCACAGGCTAAAAAACTTAGTTAGCAAGCCCAAAATTGGAAAACCAATGCCCAAAACACTAAAGACCAAGCCTAAATGCTGAAGCCTGATGGCCTAAGATTGAAGGCCAAAGCCCGATGGATGAATGCACAAGCCCGAAGTTTGAAGCCCGAATCCCAAAGCCCAAACCCAAAGAGTCATGCCCAAAGCCCGAAGGCCCATGCCAGAAGCCTGAAGCTTGAAGTCCTAAGCGCAAAGCCCGACGACCAAAGGCCGAAGCCAACAACCTACCCAAGCTTGATGCCTGAATCATAAAGCCCAATGACCAAAGTTGTAGTACAAAAAGTTGAAGGTCCATGCCCAATGCCTAGAACCTGAAGCCAAAAGTTTGAAGGCCGAAGCCTAAAGCCCAAAGCCTAAAGCTTAAATCTCAAATCCTGAAGGCCCAAGCTCATAGTTCGAAGCTCGAAGCCTAAACATCGAAAGCATAGGCCTAAAGATCAATGCCCAAAGATCAATGCCCAAAGCCCAGTGCCCAAATCCTGAAGCCTGAATCATGAATCTTACTACCTAAAACACAAAGTGTGAAGGCCAAAGGCTTAAGCTTGAATCTTGAAGGTTAAAGTTCGAAGGCCCAAGCCCAAAGCCAAAACCCTAAAAAACTAAGCCTGAAGCCCAAAGCTTAAATCCTGAAGCTTCAACCTCAAAGGCCGAAGTCCCAAGATAAAAATTCAAAGCCTAAAACTAAAAGCCCAAATGCCTAAGCCTGAAGCGCAACGCCCAAAGCACAAAAGCCCATGCATGAAGCTCAAATCCTGATGGCCTAAGCCTGAAGATTAAACCCTCTATGTGCAAAGTAGAAGACGGAATTCAGCAAGAAAATTGTTTCCAAAAACCTAAAGCTTAAAGGCCGAAGGCTGATGGCCAAAGCTAGATGCCTAAATTCTTAAGCCTGAAGCCAAATACCCGAAGCCCAAGCCCGAAGACACAAGGCCTAAACTCAAAACCTAAAGCCCAAAGGCCCAAGCTTAAAGGCCCAAGCCCAACCAAAAAGCTAAAGCCCAAAGCTCGAAGCCCAAAGTGCGTAGCTCAAATGTTGATGGCCAAAGCCAAAAGCCTAAAGACCTAATCTTGAAGCAAAAACCTTGAAGACCTGAGCTCTAAGCCATAAAGCCTAAACTTGAAGGCTCATGTAAAGCCTGAAGCTCAAAGGCCAAAAGCTAAATGTTAGAAGGTCGAAGACCCAACACTGTGCCCGAAAGCCCGAAGATCAAAGCTCAAACCCAAAGCTCGAAGCCCCAAACATAAGGTCCCAAGCCTAAAGCCCAAAGCCCAAAGCCCAAAGCCTGAAACTTGAAGGCCCAAGCCAGAAGCATGAAACACAAACCTCGATGGCATAAGGTCTAAGCCAAAGCCGAAATGCCCAAGCTCAAACAAACCTCGATGGCCTAAGGTCTAAGCCAAAGCCCTAAAGCCCAAAACCTAAAGCCCAAAGCTCAAAGAACTAAGCCCAAATCGTGAATGCCAAAGCCTAAAGCTCTATGCCCGAAGCCTTATCACTGAAACCCAAAACCTGAAACCTAAAACCTGAAGCTCGAAGCTCAAATCCCAAAGCCTGAAACTCAAAATCTAAATCCCAAAGCCTAAAGTGCGAAGGGCCAAGCCAGATGCCCAACCCTGAAGTCCTAAACTCGAAGCCTCAAGCCCAAATCTAGAAGCCAAAAGATGTAACCTGAAGCCTCTCGATGATCGACAATCAAAGCTTGAATCCTGAAGGCTCAAGTCCGAAGCTGAAAGCTCGAATGCAAAAACCTCAAAGCCAAAAGTTGAAGACCACAGTTCGAACC
The DNA here is from genome assembly GCA_019297695.1 of Apostasia ramifera. Lineage (NCBI taxonomy): Eukaryota > Viridiplantae > Streptophyta > Magnoliopsida > Asparagales > Orchidaceae > Apostasia > Apostasia ramifera. Next base: position 120,606 of record JAEMOT010004191.1, on the reverse strand, counting down.
TGCAAGCTCGAAGGCAAAGCATATGGCCCAAGTCCCGTAGCCCAAGCACAATTAGTGAAGTCTGAAGCTCAAATCCTAAAGCCAAAGCCTGATCAAAGAAGTCTAAAGGCTGAAGCCTCAAGCCAGGGATCGGAAGGCCTAAGCCCAAAAATTGAACCCCAAACCAGTAAAGACCAAGCTTAAAGGCCGAAGCTTGATGGCCTAAGTCAGAAGGATAAAGCTCGACGGAAAAATGCCAAAGCCTAAAGCTTGAAGCTCAAAGTCCAAAGCCCGACGTCCAAAGCCCAAGCCTGATGCATGAATCCTATAGCCCAAAGACTGAAATTGCAAGACCAAAGCTTAGAACTCGAAGCCAAAGTTTGAAGGCTAAAGCCTAAACCCCGAAGCCTAGAGCTTAAATCCTAAAGTCAGAAGGCCCAAGCTTGAAGTCCGAAGCTCGAAACCTAAACATTGAAGGACCAGCCCTAAAGCCAAAAGACCAAAGCCCAAAACCCAAATCCAAAACTTATGGCACGAAGCACAAAGTCCAAAGGCTAAAGGCCCACTACTAAAGCTTAAAGCCTAAAGGCCTACAGCTCGAAAGCCCAAGCCCAAAGATCAAAACCCAATGACTAAAGGCCTAAGCTTTAATCTTGAAGTCAAAAGTTTGAAGGCTCAAGCCCAAAGCTTGAACGCCAAATACTGTAAAACTAAGCTCGAAGATTGAAGCTCAAATCCTGAAGCTTCAAAATTAAATGCCAAAGTCCAAAGCCTAAAATACAAAGCATGAAGCCTAAAGTCCCAATGCCTAAACCCAAAGCTTGAAACCCAAAGAGCAAAAGCACATGCCTGAAGCTGAATCCTGATGCCCTAAGCCTGAAGCTTTAACCCTCTATGTGCAAGCATGAAGACCAAAGCCCAAAGACCGTATCTTGAAGCCTGAAGATAGAAGGCCGAAGGCCAATGGCTCAAGCCAGAAGCCTAAATGCTTAACCCTGAAGCCAAAATCCTGAAGCCCATGCACGAACCCACAATGCCTAAACTTGAAACTCGAAAGCCGAAGGCTGAAACTCAAAGGCCCAAGCTTGAGCCCAAATATTGAAACTCATACGCAGAAGGACTAATCTCGAAGTCCAAAAGATGAAGGCCTAAATGCCAAAAGCTCAAACCCCAGGCCCAAAAGCTAAAGCTTGATGACCAAAGGCCAAAGCTAGTACCCTGCATCTCGAAGGTCGATGCCTGTCGCCAGAAGTCCGAAGCCCAAGGCTCGAAGCCTGAAGCTAGAAGCCTAAAACCTAAAGGCCCAATCCCAAGCCTCGAAGCTTGAAACTCAATCATCTAAGCTAAAATTTAAAACTTGAAGCCTGAAGCCTATAGGCTAAAAATCTTAGTCAGAAGCCCGAAGGCCCAAGCCCAAAACCCGAAGGCCCAAGCCCAAAGCCCGAAGGCCCAAGCCCAAAGCTAGTTGCTTGAACCCTGAAGTCCAAAACTCGAAGTGACTAGCCTAAAGCCTGAAACCCAAAGTCACAAGCCCATTGCCCGAAGGCGGAAGCTCAAAGCTTCAAGCCCAAAGCCTAAAAACCTAAGTCCGAAGCTCAAATCTCAATTGCTCGAATGCCTGAGCCTGAAGATCAAAGTCAGTAGGCACAAACATGAATCCCTAGGCTGAAAGCCTAAAGGCTTAATCCCAAAGCTTGAAGTCCAATGTCTGAATGCCCAAGCTTGAAGCTCGAAGCTTGCACGAGGCTCATAGCCTAGTGCCTAAAGGCACAAGCCCAAAGCTCTAAGCCTGAAGCCTAAAGCTTGAAGCTCAAAATCGAAGGCACAATCCCAAAGCTCAAAGGCTGAATGTTGAAGCCTGAAGGCCAAATGTTGAAGCTCGAAGGCCGAAAGTCAAAGCTTAAAGCTTAAAGGCCAAAACTTGATGCGCAATGCCCAAAGCTCAAAGCATGAAGGCCAAAGCCTGAAGCCTGTAGCTCGATGGCCAAAGCCTGAAGCCTGTAGCTCGATGGCCAAAGCTTAAAGCCCATAGCCTGAAGCCTGAAGGCCCATTTTTTAAGCCCAAATCGTAGAAGTGTGTCCCCAAAACCTAAAGCCCAAAGCCTGAAGGCTCGTGCCTAAAGGTCGAAGGATGAACACCAAAACCTGAATGCCGATGGCCGAACATCTAATCTTGAAGGCCAAAGGCCTAAGTCCAAAGCCCTTAGTTAGAAGCCAGTAGACTGAAGGTCTATTCTCAAAGCTCAAAGTCCGGTTGCTCAAGCTCAAAGCACAAAGCTCAAAGCCCGAAAGCCTATTCGCATAGTCTAAAGTATAAAGGCCCAAGCTAAAATGCCAAAACCCGAAGTCCCAAACCCAAAGCCTGAAAGCCAAAGCTTGTAGCTCCAAACCCGAAGCATGTATACCCAAGCTTGAAGCCTAAAGAAGAATGCCCGAAGCCTAAAGCTCGAACCCAAAGCTTGATGTACGAACCCTAAAGGCCCAAGCCATAATTGTGAAGACAAAAAGCCTATAGCCTAAAGCCTAAAGGCCTAAGCCAAATGCCCAAAGGCCTAAGCCTGAATCAAAAAGCATAAAAGCTAAAGCCTGAAGTCTGAAGCCTGAGAGTCCAAGCTTGAATCCTTAACCCTAAAGATCAAACCCTAAAGGTGTAAGCCTAAACCCTAAAATGCGAAGCTTGAAAGCCAAACCCTGAGGTCTAAAGACCCGAGCCTGAAGCCTAAAGCCTAAAGGCCCAAGCTTGAAGCACGAAGCTTGAAACCAAAGGCTCAAGCATGAAGCCCGAACCTTGAAGGCCAAAATTCGGAAGTGCAAAACTTAATGCCCAAAGCCCAAGCCCAAAGCCTAGTGCCTGAAACTTGAATGTCCAAGCTCGAAGCCAGAAGCCACAAGCCTGAAGGCTTAAGCTTGAACCCCGAAAGCCCATGCCAAAAGGCTTGAGGCTCGAAGGCCGAATCCCGTAGGCCTAAGCCTAAAGCCTAAAGCCTTAAGCCCATTGCCCGAAAATCGAAGCACGAAGCTTGAAGTCCAAAGTCTAAAGGTACAAGCCTGAATCCCAAAGCCTAAAGGCCCGAGATCGAAGCTCAAATTTCAAGGCCTAAATGCTCAGGCCTAAAGCATATAGGCTTAATCCCAAAGCTCGAAGTCCAACATTCGAATGCACTTTTTTGAAGCCCGAAACCCGAATCCTGAAGCCTATAGGACCAAATTTGAATCCTAAATTCTAAAGCACTAAGCCCAAAGGCAAAAGCCTCAAGCCCCAAAATTTGCAAGCTTGAAAATCCTGATGTGGGCCCAAAGCCCGAAGCCTAAAGCCCAAATGCCCAAGCCTAAAGCTTAAAGCTCAAATGCCCAAGCCTAAAGCTTAATGCCCAAAGCAAAAATGCCATGCCTGAAGCTCGAATCCTGATGGCCTAAGCCTGAAGCTTGAACCCACTATGTGTAAGCTTGAAAATCGACACTTGAAGACCATAGCTTGAAGCCTGAATCTCAAAGGCCGAAGGCTCATGGCCGAAGCTTGCCTAAATTCTTAAACCCGAAGCCAAAAGTCTGAAGGCCCAAGCCAAAGCCTGAAATACAATGTATGAAGCCTAATGCTCAAAAGCCCAAGCCTGAAATTTGAAGCCTAAAGCCTAAAAGCTCGTGCCTGAACTTTGAATCCTTATGTCTCAAGATTGAAGTTTGAAACCTTTATGTGCACGCTAAAGACCAAAGCCTAAAGCCTGTAGCCTAAAGCTTAAAGGTCAAAGGCCGATGGCTAAAGATACAAGCCCAAATTCTTAAGCACGAAGGACCATGCCCGTATCCACAAGTTCAAAGGCCTAAAGCCTAAAGGCCCAAAGCCTGAAGGTTGAAAGCCCAAGCCCGAAGACCAAGGCCCGATGACCGATGGCCTAAGCTAATCCTGAAGCTCGAAGTTTGAAGGCCCAAGCCGAAAGCCTAAACCCCAATTACTAAAGGACTAAGCCCAGTTCCTGAGGCTCAAATCCTGAAGCTTCAATGTCAAAGGCCGAAGTTCCAAGACTAAAACACAAAGCATAAAGCCTAAAGCTGAAATGCCAAAACCCAATTCTTGAAGCCTTGCATGAAGCACGAATTCTGATGGCCTAAGCCTAAAGCTTGAACCTTCTATGTGCAAACTAGAAGACCGAAGCCTGAAGACCATTCCTGAAAACTTGAAGCTCGAAGGCCAAACACTAATGGACAAAGCTTGAAGCCCAAATTCTTAAGCCTGACTCGAAACCCAAGGGCCGAATCTCAAAGCCCAAAGACCCAAGCCCAACCTGAAAGCTGAAGCACAAAGCCAAAAACCTAAAGACCTAACCTTGAAGCCAAAACCTTATAGGCCTGAGCTCTAAGCAAGATGGCCAAACTTTAAACTTGAAGCCAAAACCTCGAAGGCTTGAGCTCTAAGCCAAAAGGCCTAAACTCAAAGGCTCATGTCTAAAGCATGAATGCTTAAGCCTAAAGCTAGAAGCTCGAAGGCCAAAAGCTCAAGTTTAGAGAGTTGAAGACCCAATACTGAGCCCGAAAGACTGAAGATCAAAGCTTGAACCCCCAAACTTGAATTTATAAGCCCAAAGCCTAACGCTCGAAAGCTTAAGCCCGAAGATCGAAGCCCAATGAATGAAGACCTAAGCTTGAATCCTAAAGCCCAAAGTTCGAATGCCGAACCCCAAAGCCTGAACTCCAAATACTGAAAGACTATGCCCGAAGCCCGAAGCTTAAATGCCAAAGCTTCAAACTCTAAGGCCAATGCCCAAATGCCCAAGCCTGAAATTTGAAGCCCAAACCGCAAAAGCCCATGCTTGAATCTCAAATCCTGAAAGCCTAGGCTTGATGCTTGAACCCTCCATGTTCAAGCTTGATGATGTTGCCCAAAGTCCAAAGCTCAAGCCCAAAAGGTCATGCCTAAAGCCCAAAGTCCTATGCCAGAAGCTTAAAACTTGAAGTGCTAAGCACAAATCCTGATGACCGAAGGCCCAAGCTTGATGCCGGAAACCCAATGCAAGAAGATCTAAAATGCAATACCAAGCCTCGATGGTTTATGCCCAAATCCTAGAACCCAAAGCCCAAGTTTGAAGGCCAACGCCTAAACCCTGAAGCCTGATGCTTAAATCTTAAAGCCTGAATGCCCAAACTCGACATTCAATGCTCTAAGCCTAAACATTGAAGGCCTAGGCCCAAAGCTCAATGCCCAAAGCTCAATGCCCAAAGCCCAAAGCCCAAAGCCTGAAGCCTGAAGCCTGAATCTAGAACTTATAGCTCAAAGTACAAAGTACAAAGGCCAAAGGCCCAATACTAAAACCTAAAGCTTGAAGGTCTATGCCCAAAAACTGCAGCCGAAAAACACAAGCCCAATGACCGAAGGCCTAACCTTGAATCCTAAAGCCCAAAGTTTGAAGGCCGAGGCTTTGAAACCTTGAAGTCTTATCCTCAAATCTTGACGACTGAAGGCCTAAGACTGCAACCTAAGGGCCCAAATCTTGAAGCCTGAATCCTAAAGCACGAAGACCAAAATTGCAATATCAAAGCTCGAAGGTCCATGCCCAAAGCCTAGAACATGAAGCCCAAAGTTCGAAAGCTAAGCTTAAAGCCCAAATCCTGAAGCTTAAATCTCAAAGCCTGAAAGCCCAAGCACAAAGTCTGAAACTCAAAGCCTAAACATCAAAGGCCCTAGCCTATAGATTAATGCCCAAAGCCTAATGCCCAATGCCCAATGCCTGAAGCAAGAATCCAAAATCTTATAGCCCGAAGCATAGAGTGCAAAGGCCAAAGGGCCAATCTCGAAGTCTAGAGCTCATGCCTGAAGACTGAAGCCTAATGATTGAAGGCCTAAGCTTGAATCCTAAAGCCTGAAGTTAGAAGCCCAACCCTGAAGTCTAAACCCTAAATACTAAAAGACTATGCCCAGAGCCTGAAGCTCGAAACTCAAATCCTGGAGCTTCAAAAGCTGTGGCCAAAGGCCAAAGCCTAAAATACAAAGCATGAAGCCTAATGCCCAAATGTCATGCATGAAATTTGAAGCTCAAAGCACAAAAGCCCACGCCTGATGCTCTAATCTCGATAGCCTAGGCCTGAAGCTTGAATCGTCCATGTGCAAGCCTGAAGACCATAGCCCGAAGACCATAGCCCGAAGCTTAAACCTCGAAGATTAAAGCTCGAAGCTCAAAGCCTGAAGCCCGAAGCCCAAACCCCAAGCCCAAAAGGTCAAACCAAAAGCCCAATGGCACACGCCAAAAGGCGAAAGCCAAAAGCCTGAAGTCTTATCCCCAAATCTCGACAACCGAAGGCCCAAGACTACAACATGAAAGTCCAAGATTGATGCCTGAATCCTAAAGCCCGAAGATTGAAATTACAACACCAAAGCTCAAAAGTCCATGCCCAAAAGCTCATGCCCCTAGCCCAAAGTTTGAAACCCAAAGCCCCCTAGTGCATGATGTTCAAAACCTAAAGCCTAAACCCCAAAGTTCAAAGCCTGAAGCTCGAAGACTAAAGGCTAATGCCCAAACTCAAAAGGCCCAAGCCCGAAGGGCAAAGCTGGATCCCGGAAGCCTTAAGTATGAAGCTCAATCCTAAAGGCCGAAGCCTGAAGCCCAAATTCTGAATCCCGAATACCGAAGCCTGAAGTTCGAAGCCTAAGGGCCTAACCCCAAGGCTCAAGTCCAAATTACGAACCTTAAAGGCCCATGCCTCAAGGCTAAAGACCAAAACCTGAAGGCCTAATCCCAAAATCCCTGGCCCAATTTAGAAGGCCAAAGGTCTACGTCTGAAGATTAAAGCCGGATGCCTATAGCTGAGTCCAGATGTCCTTGGAACAAAACTCGAGGCCCAAAGACAAAAGCTTGAAGCGCAAAGCCCAATGGTCTAAGCATTAAGCCCGAAGCTTGAAGGCCCATCCTTGGAGATCAAAGCCCAAAGCCCGAACCCTGAAGCATACAAGCTCAATCCCAAAGCTAGATGCGCGAAGCCTAAAGTGCCCGAAGCTTGAATCCCGAAGCTCAATGCCTTAAGCGCGAAGCCTAAATATCCAAGCTTGAAGTTCCAACCCTAAGCATTAAGCCCAAATCCCGTAAGCCTGAGCTTGAAGACAAAAGTTGGAAGCCCAAAGCCCGAAGTCCCATGTCCAAAGGCCCAACCCTGAAGGCCCAACCTTGAAACCCATAAGCTTAAGCCTAAAGCCGAAAGGCCCAACCTTGAAACCCATAAGCTTAAGCCTAAAGCCAGAAGGCCCAACCTTGTAGCCCGAAGTCCAAAGCCTAAAGGCTCAAGCTAGATGCACAATGGCCTAAACCCAAATCTTGAGCAAAAAAGTCGAAGCTTAAAGCCTCAAGCCCCAAAGGCCTAAGCCTGAATCTCTGACCTAAAGCCTAAAACCCAAAGTTAGAAAGCCATAGCATAAGCCTGAATCTCGATGATAGAAGCTCACAGCTTGAAGGCTAAAGTCTGACAGCCCAAGCTCATTTTTTGAAGCTCAAAGTTCAAAGTTCAAAGCTAGAAGCCCAAAAGCCTAAGCCCAAATCTTGGTGGGCCAAGAGTCAAAGCCCAAAGCTTGAATCCCAAGGGCCCAAGCTCTAATCCTTAACCATGAAGATCGAAATCGGAAGGCACTAGCTTGAAGCTTAAAACCTAAAGCCCGAAAGCCAAAGGGTGAAGTCTATAGGCCCATGCCTGAAGCTTGAAGCTTAATGCCTCAAAGTTGAAGTCTAAGGCTTGAAACCTGAGAGCCCAAGCCTGGATCCCTAGCCCTGAAGATCTAACTCTATTAGCACTAGCCTAAATCTTAAAACCCATAGCCTAAAGGCTCAAGCTTAAAACCTGAAGCCTAAAGGCTCAAGTCTAAAGCTTGAAGTCTGAAATAAAGGCCCAAGCCTGAAGCATGAAGCTCGATCCCCAAAGCCTTGCATGAAGCCTATTTCTCGAAGGGCAAAACATGAAACCTTAAGTCCAAAATGAAGGCCCAAGACCGAAGCATGAAGCTCGATCCCCAAAGCCTTAATCATGAAGCCTGCATCTCGAAGGCCAAAACATGAAACCCGAAGCCCGAAGCCCATAGCTGGATACCTGAAGCCCGAAGCCCGAAGCCGAAGCCCGATGCCAGATGCCTGATGCCAGAAGCTAGAATCTCGAACCTTGAAGCCCGATGCCTGAAGGTCGAAGCTAGAAGCTCGAAGCCCAATGGCCTAACCCTAAAGCTATTGATGTGGAAAGTAAAGGATCCCAAGAAACACAAAAAGAAAGAGAGTCTCGAGAAATGATAGCATGCAAAGAGCAAAGCCTGATGATTAAGGCTTAAAAAAGAGTAATACACACCTAAAATAGCACACAGAGATTTAAGATAATTCAGGAAGAAGATCCCCTAAGTCCACCAGATGATCAATGAGATAATTTTTGTGGTAAAGAATGGGGGTGGTCGTAAAGACCAATACAATGTGAAAAGAAATAAGAGAGAGAGAAAGAGAGAAAGAGGGAAAGAGCTTCCTTATCTCAAGCTCTATTACAAGTTGATAGAAGGATAAAGATGTGGCTAATCCAACCCTTTTTCCTGCCTTCTCTTCCTTCCCACCTGAAGCCTGTTCAATGGCATTTAGAGGTAGGAGGCAGGAGAGCTCAGCCCGAATTTGTCGGAAGATAGTAAAATATTCAATTATTGAGTCCACATTGGTGGTCCTACTGTTATCAGTCATTGAAGGAGATGGAAGTAGTGAAAGGAGAATTTTATTTCTTAATTCTAGTAATTCTTTTAGGGGTCTGTAATGGCTGAAGCACGTGGACCTTTAGTTTATGTGCCTGGAAGAAGCATGCTGTATTGAAAATAGTGAGGTCGTGGCACACTGATAGATGTAGCTAAGACACATCATTATTGATATTTGCAGAGAAATGGCCTTGAATCATCGGGATCAAGGTTTGATCGTATCCTTGTGGCCGAGGCTGGCGACCTGCAAGAAAAATAATAAAAATAATAAAGAGGTTAATACCCATGGCGCTACATGTATTGCTGAGATGCAGCGCTGGAATCACGTGTTAACATCAGCCCCTCACATTGTTAGGGCACGAACATTAATGTGGGTCCTAGAATGCTAATCATCGCAATGATGGATGTGCTACCCGAGGTCTGTCAGAATAAAGCCGGAGCGGCGCCATGCCGATTCTCATTCTCCTCCACCATTTCTAAAAATCTTGTAGAAATAGAGTAGATTTGTTAGAGTAATGGCTAGGAGCAACAAGTGGTAGATTCTGTCGGGTCTTCCTCTGAAGAAAAAAAGGGCTAGCAACCCTCCATCAGGCTCCTCTCCTCCTCCGAAGAAGAGAATCTTGGAACCGTCTGATGGATCGCCAAGATCGATAGCTGAGGAGACTGTTGTGGTGCTTTAGGAAGAAGAAGCAGAGGCTCCGACTGTTGTTCCATCAGAGGATATGCCGTTAGTGAAGGTTCCCAGGGCTCTAATGCAAACTCTAGAGTCTGCACAGGGACCTGCAATAGAGGAGAAGGCAGTGGAGGTGGTGAACATCTCTAACTCTCCAGTCAAGGTGCCTCTGAAGGCTGCAGGGCAGAAGGAGCTAAGTGTAGTGCATCAGATGCATATGGGAGAAAGCCTCAACCCAGGAAAGATCCTATTCAAAGATGAGAACATTGAGCAGTTCCTTCTACGGTAGGGGTTACGCTTGCGAGGGGGCTATCGAAAATGCTCCTAGTGGTTTGCACCCTACTCCCCTTGGTAAGCCAGTCCCTCCTACTTCTATGGCAAGGAGGCCTTCCTTTTCTTGTCTTCTTCCGGTGAGTGCTTGAGGTGAAGAGAAGAAGGAAGAGAAGGGAAGGAAGAGAGAAGGAGTTAAGATGGAGTAGGCTATTAAGAAGAAGGAGGTGGTTCCCTGGGCTGCCCTTGAAATAAGAAGAGGAGGGGAAAAGATCTTAAGAGGCACATCCCACATAGTGGAGATGGTAAATAGTATAAATAAAAAGATTAAGGAGGGGAAAATGCGCTATCTTAAGAGAATAGCGGAGCTAAAGAGGGCTTTGGCGGCGGGCACAGAACCATCCCAAGCTAGGCAAGATAAGGAGTTAAGGAGGTTGCATGACTTGGAGGAGAAGTTGACCTCCTTAACTCTTAAGAAAGCAGAATGGGCAGGCAAAGCCGAGGTTGTGATAGGAGAGTTCCACCGCACTATGTTGGACATAGGCTAGACCTATTCTGCCTACATCAACGATCTCCAGAAAAGAATAAAGAAATTAGATGATGAAAAAGAGGCTTTGAGAAGAGAGAGAAATAAGCTCAGGGGTGAGGTCATGGATGCCAAGGAAGTAGAGTCCAAGGCAAAGCAAATGGCCTTCAAGATCCATCGCCGGGATGAGCTGCTGAAGTCTAAGATATGCTCCATGCGTGCTCTGATAGATAATGGCATGGGATGGAGAGGGTGACGTATGGAGGACCTAGAGGAGGCAGTGAGGACAGCAGTGAATATCGTCAGCGCCTCAGCCGTAGGTCACCATGTGAAGAGCTAAGCAGCCATCGATGTTCTCCTGCAAACACGGTTGATGTGAGTATTCTGAACCAGGAAAATATCAGAGGTCTAGCCGTTCTTCTTTTCTATGGCCCCAAGGGTCCAGACAGGTTTTTTGACTCTAGGAGCCATGGTTCAGGGGAGATTCCCCCCATAGGTGCCTACGCTGGCTGGGGATATCTGCTCGCCTCTCCCTGTAGAGGTTCTAATTAAGGCCAAAGTACTCTTAAAGCGTAGCAACAAGATCGCCCCAAGGACTGGGAATGATTTTCTTCCTTCCTTTCTTTCTCATCCTCAGACCCATCATCAACATGTTTGAAGGAACAATCAGAGAAAAGGGAGCTCCGAAAAGACCATGGAGGGTGTGTTGTTCTGATGAGGAGCAATATAGGTCAATCTCAATGGGAGGTTTTTCTTATATTTGAGATTTACACTATAACCCTAACTGTCTATGATCTGAAGCCTTATATTTTTCTTTGATTCCATTTCATATCCTGTACTCAACAAAGAAATATGTAAGAGTAAAAAAAAAAGATTTGTAACAAGTTTTGTTATGAATAGAAAATATTCCTTTGAAAACTTGCTCTAAATGAATCCTGTTTATTATGCTTTCCTTCTTTTGTCTTCTTTCTCTTTTGTTTGAAAAAAATAGTAAAAGATTAAAAAGAAAAGAATAGGAATTTTATGAACTTATAAAGTCAATGGTAAAATCTAAAGTTAAAAGGTTCCAAAGACCAATTATCATCATAGACAATGTTGTACTAGATAGGTGAAACATCGAATGACGATTAGTTCAGAATAAAATGGGCAATGCAACCTGATGTTTGGAAACATGGTGCACATTATCAGGAAGAGTGTAGGTGAAGGGACGCTTCAAACTCTAAGGCCAAAGGATAAAGCCTAATGCCTAAATGCCCAAGCCTTAAATTTGAAACCCAAAGAGCAAAAGCCCATGCCTCAAGCTCAAATCCTATCGCCTTGGCTGGATGCTTGAACTCTCCATGTGCAAGCTTAAAGACTATTGCACAAAGCTTCAAGCTTGCAGCTCGAAGCCTGAAGCCAAAATCCCAAGCCCAAAAGGTCAGACCAATGACCAAAGGGTTATGCTGGAAGCTTAAATCTTGAAGTTTTATGCCCAAATCCCGATGACTGAAGGCCCATGCTTACAACTAAAAGGCCTAAAGCCCAAAGATCGAAATTGCAATAGCAAAGCTCAAAACCTAAAGCCTAAAGCCAAAAGCTTAAAGGCAGAAGCTTGAAGCCTGGAAACCCAAGTCCAAAGACCGAAGGCCAAAGTTTGAATCCAAAAGCCCAAAGTTCAAAGGCCAAACCCCGAATTAAGCTTGAACCTCAAATACTGAGAGACTATGCCTGAAGTCTGAAGCTTAAATCCCGAAGCTTCAAACTAAGGCCTAAAAGATAAAGCCTGAAGCCTAATGCCCAAATGCCCAAGCCTGAGATTTGAAGTCTAAAGCGCAAAAGACCATGCCTGAATTTTGAATCATGATGGCCTAAGCCTGATGCTTGAACCCTTTATGTGCAAGCTTGAAGACAATAGCCTGAAGCGTGAAGCTCGAAGGCCGCAGGCCAAAGTTAGAAGCCCAAATTCATAAACCTGAGCAAAAAATCCGAAAGCCCATGCCTGTAGCCACAAGTCCTAAACTGCAAGCCCGAAGCCCAAAAGCCCGAAATCCCATGGCTAAGAAAGATGATTTACGGTGGGTTGATCTGGATCTCTTGGAACAAAAAAGGTAGTTGGACGCACTCAAGCGACTCAAACATAAACACTGAGTTGAACGATACTTCAACCGCAGGGTCAACCCCAGAGACTTTGCTCAGGGCGATCTGGTGCACAAGAGGCGACTTCTTGCTGGCAGCAACTTAGGGGTTCCCAAACTTGAACCCAATTAGGAGGGCCCATACATCATGCACGAGGTTGTGGGAGCTAACACATACTATCTTATGACCTCTGAGGGTGTTCAACTCCCTAGGACATGGAGCGGGGATGACCTAAAGAAGTTCTATGTATAAGCCCTGGCATCTATTTATTATCATCCTTTGTATACGGAATTCCTTCGTGAAGATACGTCAGAAATTCTTCTGCATTAGTATACACCTAAGTTCCTTTTATTATGGTCTTACAGAGGTTGAATCTGGAAACATGAAGTCCCAAACGCAAAGCCTGATGTCTAAAGCCCACGGGCCCAAGCCTAAAGCCAAAGGCTTGAAGCTTAAAGCTCGAAGGCCCAAGCTAGAAGCCCAAAAGCTTAAGCGTGAATCCTGAAGCCCAAAAGCCAAAGTCTGAAGCCTGAAGCCCAAAAGCCCGAGCCTGAAACAATAACCTCAAAGATCGAAGCGCAAAGGTGCAAGTGTAAGCCAAAAATCTAAACCCCACCAGCCCACTCCTGATGCCTGAAGGCCCATGTCTGAAGCCTGAAGCTTGAAGCCTGAAGGCCCAAGCTCAAAGCTCGAAGCCGAAAGCATGAAGGCCTAAGCTTTAAGCTTTAAGCTTGAAGCTAGAAGCCCAAAGCTCGATGCCCAAAAAGCATGAGCTTGAAGATCGAAACTCGTACGAAGAAGGACTAATCTCGAAGCCCAAAAGCTGAAGGCCCAAAAGCCAAAGACCCAAAAGCCAAAGGCCCAAACCCCAGGCCCAAAGGCCCAAACCCCAGGCCCAAAGGCTAAAGCTTGATGACCAAAGGCCCAAGCTAGTATGCTGAATCCCCAAGGTCGATGCCTATCGCTACAAGTTTGAAGCCCAAGGCTCGAAGCCTGTAGCTAGAAGCCTAAAACCTAAAGGCCCAATCCCAAATCTCAAAGCTTGAAACTCAATCATCTCAGCTAAAATTTAAAACTTGAAGCCTAAAGCCCATAAGCTAAAAACCTTAGTCAGAAGCACAAAAGCCCAAGCCCAAAACCCGAAGGCCCAAGCCCAAAACTTAAAGGCCCAAGCCTAAAGCTAGTAGCTCGAACCATGAAGCCCGAAACTCGAAGTGACAAGCCCAAAGCACGAAACAAAAAGTCACAAGCCCGTTGCCAGAAGGCAGAAGCACAAAGCTTCATGCCCAAAGCCTAAAGGCCTAAGTCTGAAGCTCAAATCTTAATTGCTCGAATGCCTTAGCCTGAAGACCAAAGTCAGTAGGCACAAACATGAATTCTTAGGCCGAAAGCCTAAAGGCTTAATCCCAAAGCTTGAAGTCCAATGTCCGACTGCCCAAGCCTGAAGCTCGAAGCTTGCACTAGGCTCAAAGCTTGCACTAGGCTCGAAGCCTAGTGCCTAAAGGCATAAGCTTGAAGCTTGAATCCTGAAGCCTAAAGCTCAACACTGAAGGCACAAACCAAAAGCTCAAAGGCTGAATGTCAAAGCCTGAAGGCCGAATGTCGAAGCCCGAAGGCCAAAAGTCAAAGCCCAAAGCCCGAAGGCCAAAACCTGAAGCTCAATGCCCAAAGCTCAAAGCATGAAGGCCAAAGCCAGAAGCCTGTAGCTCGATGGCCCAAGCTTAAAGCCTATAGCCTAAAGCCCGAAGGCCCATTTTTGAAGCCCAAATCGTAGAAGTGTGTCCCCAAAACCCAAAGCTAGAAGCCTTAAGGCTCATACCAAAAGGTCAAAGGATGAACACCAAAACATGAATGCTGATGGTCGAACGTCTAATCTCGAAGGCCAAAGGCTGAAGTCCAAAGCCCGTAGCTAGAAGCCAGGTTGAAGGTCTAATCTCAAAGCCCAACGCCCAGTTGCTCAAGCTTAAAGCACAACGCTCAAAGCCCAAAAGCCCGAAAGATCAAGCCTGAAGCTCAAAGGTCGAATTCCAAAGGCCCAAGCCCGATGCGCGAAGCGTGAAGCTCGACGCCTTGTGGCTAAAGGCACAAGTCTGAAGCCCAAAGCCCGAATCATGAAGCTTAAAGCCCGAAGGCCGAAACCAAAAGCTCGAAGGCCAAAAGTCGAAGCTCATACCCTAAGCTAGAAGGCCAAAACCTGCTCGTAACCTAAATCTTGAAGCCTGTAGCTCAATGGCCCAAGCTCGAAGCTCATAGCCTAAAGCCCATTTCTGAAGCTCATATCTTGGAGGTGTGTGCCCAAAGTCCGAAGCCTAAAGCCCAAATGCCCAAGCCTAAAGCTTAAAGCCCAAAGCAAAAATGCCCATGCTTAAAGCTTGAATCATGATAGCCTAAGCCTGAAGCTTGAATCCACTATGAGGAAGCTTGAAAATTGACACTTGAAGACCGTAGCCTGAAGCCTAAATCTTGAAGGCCGAAGGCTCATGGCCGAAGCTAGATGCCCAAATTTTTAAACCTAAAGCCAAAAGTCCGAAGGCCCAAGCCAAAGCCCTAAATACAAAGCATGAAGCGTAATGCTTAAAAGCCCAAGCCTAAAATTTGAAACTTTTATGTATAAGCTTGAAGACCGATGCTTGAAGACCGATGCTTGAAGACCGTAGCCCGAAGCTTAAAGATAGATGCCCAAATTCTTAAGCTCCAAGCTAAAAGTCCGAAAGGACCATGCCCGTATCCGCAAGTTCGAAGGCCTAAAGCCTAAAGGTTGAAGCCTAAAGTCTAAAGGCCCAAAGCCTGAAGGTCGAAAGCCCAAGCTCGAAGATCAAAGCCCAACGACCGATGGCCTAAGCTTGAATCCTGAAGCTCAAAGTTCGAAGGCCCAAGCCCAAAGCCTAAATCCCAAATACTAAAGGACTAAGCCCTGAGCCCGAGGCTCAAATCCTGAAGCTTCAACCTTAAAGGCCAAAGTTTCAAAACTAAAACACAAAGCATGAAGCCTAAAGCCGAAATGCCCAAACCCAAATCTTGAAGCCTTGCTTGAAGCACGAATCCTGATGGCCTAAGCCTGAAGCTTGAACCCTCTATGTGCAAACTAGAAGACCAAACCTCAAAGATTGTTTTCGAAAACTTGAAGCTCAAAGGCCGAAGACCGATGGGCGAGGCTAGAAGCCCAAATTCTTAAGCCTGAACTAAAAGCCCGAAGCCCAAGCCTAAAGCCACAAGGCCTAAACTCGAAACCCATGGGCCGAATCCCGAAGCCAAAAGGCCCAAGCCCAACCTAAAAGCCTAAGCCCATAGCCAAAAGCCCAAAGACCTAATCTTGAAGCCAAAACCTTGTAGGCCTGAGCTCTAAGCCAGAAGGCCAAAACTCTAATCTTGAAGCCAAAACCTCAAAGGCCTGAGCTCTAAGCCAGAAGGCATAAACTCGAAGGCTCATGTTTAAAGCATGAATGCTTAAGCCCGAAGCCAGAAGCCTGAAGGCCAAAAACTCAAGTTCAAAGGGTTGAAGCCCCAATACTGAGCTTAAAAGACTTAAGATCAAAGCTCGAACCCACAAACCTAAAGTCCAAAACCCAAAGCCTGAAGCCTAAAGCCCAAGCCGGAAGCATGAAGCTCAAGCCGAAAGCATGAAGTACGAACCTAGATGGCTTAAGGTCTAAGCCGAAGCCCAAAGGCCCAAGTTCAAAACCTGAATCCCTAGGCCTAAAGCCTGAAGCCAAAAGCTTGAAGAACTAAGCCCAAATCCCGAATGCCACAGCCTAATGCTCCATGCCTGAAGCCTTATCCCTAAAATCGAAGCCCCAAGCTCAAATCCCAAAGCCCAAAGCCCAAAGCCTAAAGGCCCAAGCTCAAAACCTGAATCCTAAAGGCCCAAGCTCAAAACCTGAATCCTAAAGGCCCAAGCTCAAAACCTGAATCCCAAGGCCTAAATCCTGAAGCCTAATGCTCGAAGAACTAAGCTCAAATCTTGAATGCCAAAGCCTGAAGCTCCATGCTCAAAGCCTCATCCCCAAAACTTGAAGCCCTAAGCTCAAATCCTAAAGCCTGAAGCCTAAAGCATGAAGGCTCAAGCTTGAAGCCCAAAACCCAAATTCTGAAACCCAAAGTATGAAGGGCCAAGCTAGAAGCCCAATGCCTTAAATCCTAAACTCAAAGCCTCAAGCCTAAATGCTAAAGCCAAAAGGTGTAACCTGAAGCCTAAATCCTGAAGCTTGATGAGTCCCAGGACCTAAAGCATAAAGCCCAAAGCTCGAAGAACTATGCTCGAAGCCTCATCCCTGAAACCCGAAGCCCCAAGCTCAAATCCCAAAGCCAGAAGCCTAAAACATCAAGGCTCTAGCTTGAAGCCCGAAACGCAAATCTTGAAGCCTAGAGTGCGAAGGGCAAAGTCAAAAGCCCAATGCCTGAAGTCTTAAACTCATAGACTGAAGCCTAAATCCCGTCGGCCTAAAATCGAATATTGAAGCTCGAAGCTTGATGAACAAATCCCGATGATTGAAGATCAAAGCTCGATGTGCAAAAGGCCCGAAGCATGAAGCCTGAAGACTGAAGCCCAATGATCGAAGGCCTAAGCTTGAATCCTGAAGCCCAAAGTTCGAAGGCTGAACCCCAAAGCCTGAACTCTAAATACTTAAAGACTATGCCTAGGACCCGAAGCTCAAATCCCAAAGCTTCATACTCTAAGCTCAAATCCCTAAACCCTAAAGCCCAAAGTTCGAAGCTCTAAGCCTAAACATCGAAGGCCCAGGCCCAAAGCTCAATGCCCAAAGTCCAAAGCCTGAAGCCTGAAGCCTAAATCCAGAATCTTACAGCCTGAAGCACAAAGTGCAAATGCTAAAGGCCCAATACCGAAACCGAAGCCAGAAAACACAAGCCCAAAGACTGAAGGCCTAACCTTGAATCCTAAAGCCCAAAGTTCGAATGTTGAGGCCCGAAGCCTGAAACCCAAAAGCCCAAAGGCACACGTCAAAAGCTGAAAGCTTGAAGTCTTATCCCTAAATCCCGATGACTGAAGGCCCAAGACTGCAACCTGAAGGCCCAAGATTGATGCCAGAATCCCAAAGCTCGAAGACTGAAATTGCAATACCAAAGCTCGAAGGTCCATGCCCAATGCTAGAACATGAAGCCCAAAGTTCGAAAGCCAAGCTTAAAGCCCAAAGCCTGAAGCTTAAATCTCAAAGCCTGAAAGCCCAAGCTCGAAGTTTGAAACTCAAAGCCTAAACATCGAAGGCCATAGCCCAAAGTCCAAAGCCCAAAGCCCAAAGCCCAAAGCCCAATGCCCAATGCCCAAAGCCTGAAGCAGGAATCCAGAATCTTATAGCCCAAAGCACAGAGTGCGAAGGCCAAAGGGCCAACCTTAAAGTCTAGAGCTCGTGCCCAAAGACCGAAGCCCAATGACCGAAGCCCAATGACCGAAGGCCTAAGCTAGAATCCTGAAGCCCAAAGTTCAAAGGCCCAACCCCGAAGCCTAAACCCCAAATACTGAAAGATGGAGCCCGGAGCCCAAAGCCCGAAGCTCAAATCCTGAAGCTTCAGGCGCTAATGCCAAAGGCCAAAGCCTAAAATACAAAGCATAAAGCCTAATGCCCAAATGGTGAAGCTTAAAATTTGAAGCCCAAAGCGCAAAAGCCCATGCCTAATGCTCAAATCCCGATAGCCTAGGCCTGAAGCTTTAACCCTCCATGTGCAAGCTTGAAGACCACAGCCCGAAGCTCGAAGCTCAAAGCTTAAAGCACGAAGCCTGAGCCCAAAATGTAAAACTAAAAGCCCAAAGGCACACGCTGGAAGTCGAAAGCCTGAAGTAGCCCAAAGTTCAAAAGCCAAGCTTAAAGCCCAAAGCCTGAAGCTTAAATCTCAAAGCCCGAAGGCCCAAGCTCATAGTCTGAAACTTGAAGCCTAATCATCGAAGGGCCCAAAGTTCAATGCCCAAAGCCCAATGCCTGAAGCCAAAATCTAGAATCTTATAGCCCAAAGCACAGAGTGCAAAGGCAAAAGGGCCAATCTCGAATACCGAGAGCTCATGCCCGAAGACTGAAGCCCAATGACCAAAGGTCTAAACTTAAAACCTGAATCCTGAAGTTCGAAGGCCCAACCCGAAAGCCTGAACCCCAAATACTAAAATACTATGCTCAGAGCCCGAAGCTCAAATCCAGAAGATTCAAACGCTAAGGCCAAAGGCCAAAGGCTAAAATACAAAGCATGAAGCCTAATGCCTAAATGCCTAAGCCTAAAATTTGAAACTCAAAGCGCAAAAGCCTATGCCTGATGCTCTAATCCCGATAGCCTAGGCCTGAAGCTTGAACCCTCCATGTGCAAGCTTGAAGACCTTAGCCCAATACTTAAAGCTCAAAGTTCGAACCCCGAAGCCCAAAGCCCAAACCCTAGACCTAAAAGGTCATACCAAAAGCTCAAAGGCACACGCCAAAAGTCGAAAGCCTGAACTTTTATTCCCAAATCTCGACGACCGAAAGCCAAAGACTGCAACTTGAAGGCCTAAGATTGATGTCTGCATCCTAAAGCCCGAAGGTCGATATTGCAACACCAAAGCTCGAAGGTCCCCACCCAAAGACTAGAACATAAAGCCCAAAGTTCAAAAGCCAAGCTTAAAGCCCAAAGCTTGAAGCTTAAATCTCAAAGCCCGAAGGCCCAAGCTCAAAGTCTAAAACTCAAAGCCTAAACATCGAAGGCCCTAACCCAAAGATCAATGCCCAATGCCTGAAGCAAGAATCCAGAATCATATAGCCTGAAGCACTGAGTGCAAAGGCCAAAGGGCTAATCTCGAAGCCAAAAGCCAAAAGCCTAAAGCATAAAGGCCCGAAGCTTGATGCCCGAAAGTCCAAGCCCGAAGACCCAAGCCCAATGACCGAAGGCCTAGCTAAGCTTGAACCCTGAAGCCCGAAGTTCGTTGGCCTAACCCTAAAACCTGAACCCTAAATACTAAAACACTGTGCCTGGAGCCCGAAGCATCCCGAAGCTTCAAACTCTAAAGCCGAAGGCTAAAGCCTAATGCCCAAATGCCCAAATGCCCAAACCTGAAATTTGAAGCCCAATGAGCAAAAAAAAAAAAAAAAAAAAATTTGAAGCCCAATGAGCAAAAGCCCCCTCAAGCTCAAATCCTGATCGCCTAGGCCAGATGCTAGAACCATCCATGTGCAAACTTAAAGACCGTTTCCCGAAGCTTGAAGCTTGAAGCTCGAAGCCAAAATCCCAAGCCCAAATGGTCATTCCATAGACCAAAGGGTTATCCTGGAAGCTTAAAGCTTGAAGTTTTACGCCCAAATCCCAATGACTAATGGCCCATGCCTACAACCAGAAGGCCTAAAGCTCGAAGAGTATTCTGACTAGGGCTTTTTAGTTTCATGCTTCAAGATGCAAGCATAGGCCTTTTTGATCCATAATTTAAGCTTCAAGCTTCGATCTTTGGGCTTTGGATTTTGGTCGATGGGAGTTCTAATAGTTTGGGAATTTGGTCTATGGGCCTCAGGCATTGGGATTTTGGCTTGGGCTTTAGGCTCGGGCCATTAGGCTATAGGTTTTAGGGTTTAGGGTAGTGCTTATAGGCTTTGATCATCGGGGTTAGGGATTCAGGCTTGACTCTCGGGCTTCAAGCCTCAGGCTTCATCTTAGAGGCATTAGGCTTCAAGCTTTAGACTAGAGGCATTGGGCTATACGCTTTGGCTTTCGAGCTTTAGATTTTAGGCTTCAGGCTAGTGCCTTCGAGCTTCGATCTTCTTGGTTTTATGGTTAGGCTTTGGGCTTTGAGCTTTTGGATTTGAGATTCTGGCCTCGAGCTTCAAGCTTCAGGCTTTGGGCTTTAAGTTCTAGCCTTCAGGCTGCAGGCTTCATGCTAATGGTTTCAGGGATCCAGCTTCGTGTGTTGGTCTTGGGCCTTCTGGCTTTAGGCACGGGCCTTTTCGCTTTGGGCTTCGGGCCTCAGGCTCAAGCATTCAGGCATCAGACATTGACCTTCAAGGTTTAGGGTTCAGGGTTCAGGCTTCAGGCATCGTGCATCGGGTATCAGGATCTGGGATTCAAACATTAGTCTAGGGGATTCAGGCTTCAAACATTAACCATTGAGGTTTAGGGTTCAGGCTTAAGTCTTCGTGCTTCGGTCTTGAGCCTTCTGGATTTGGGCATGGGCCTTCGGACTTCGGACTTTGGCCTCGGGCATTCGGGCTCTGTATTGTAGCCACTCTGCTCGGACCCTTGTAATTCGAGATGGGGACTTCAGGTTTCGGGCTTGGGCTTTCGGGCCTTTTGATCATCGAACTTCAAGCTTCGATCTTCGACCATCGAGCTTCGGGCTTCAAGCTTCGGGCTTTGGGCTTCAATTTTCTAGTTGGGCTTGGGCCTTTGGGCTTCGGGATTTGGCCCTCAAGTTTTGAGTTTAGGCATTGTGGCTTTGGGTTGGGCTTCAGGTCAGGCTTAAGAATTTAGGCTTCTAGCTTCAGCCCCAAAGACCAAAGCACAATTCCCGAAGCCTAAAGCCTAAATCCCAAAGCCTGAATGCCCAAACTCATTGTTCGAAGC
The DNA here is from genome assembly GCA_019297695.1 of Apostasia ramifera. NCBI lineage: Eukaryota > Viridiplantae > Streptophyta > Magnoliopsida > Asparagales > Orchidaceae > Apostasia > Apostasia ramifera. The sequence continues at coordinate 99,822 of JAEMOT010004191.1, read as the reverse complement.
TCTAAGCTAAAACATTGATGGCCCAGGCCTAAAGCTCAATGCACAAAGCCCAAAGCCCAAATGCCCAAGCCTAAACTGTAAAGCCTAAAGCAAAAACGCCCATGTCGGAAGCTCGAATCCTATTTGCCTAAGCCTAAACATTGAACTCGCTATGTGCCAACTTGAAAATTGACACCCGAAGACCGTATCTCGAAGCTTGAATCTCAAAGGCCGAAGGCCTATGGCCGAAGCTAGATGCCCAAATTCTTAAACTCGTGCCAAAAGTCTAAAGGGCCAAGCCACATGGCCTAAACTCGAAGCTTGAAACCCAAAGCCAAAAGGCACAAGCTTGAAGGTCCAAGCCTAATGCCCGAGATCAGAAGGCCAAGGCCCAAAGCCCAGGTCCAAAGCCCAAAGCCCAGGCCCAAAGCCAAAAGCCAAAGCCCAAAGACCTAAGAAAGCTTGCAGGCCTGAGCTCCAAGCTAGAAGGCCTAAACTCGAAGGCTATCGACCAAAACTTGAATGGACATGCCCGAAGCTTGAGGCCCAAAAGCTCAACAAAAACACCCAAGACAGAGCCCAAAAGCTCAAATGTTGAAGCTCGAACCCAAAGTTTAAGGCCTGAATCCCAAAGATCAATCCTACAGCCCAGAGACCCAAGCACAATTCCTGAAGCCTAAAGCTTAAATCCCAAAGCCTGAATGCCCAAGCTCAAAGTCTGAACATCAAAGCCTAAACATCGATGGCCCAGGCCCAAAGCTCATTACCCAAAGCCCAAAACCCAAAGCCTAAAGCCCGAATCCAGGATCTTATAGCCAAAACCACAAAGTTTGAAGGCCAAAGGCCAAAGGCCCAATGCTGAAGCCTAAAGCCAAAAGGTCTAAGCCAAAAGTCATAGCCAAAAGATCGAAGCCTGAAGCACGAAGTTCGAAGGCCGAAGCCTGAAGCACAAAGTTAGAAGGCCGAACCCTGAAGCACGTAGTTTGAAGGTCGAAGCCCTAATCCTGAACTCCAAACACAAAAAGTCTAAGCCCAAAGCCCGAAGCTCTAATCTTGAAGATTCAAACTCAAAGACCAAAGGCCCAAGCCCAAAATACAAAGCATGAAGCCTAAAGCCCAAATGCCCATGCTCAAAGCTTGAAGCCCAAAGCGCAAAATCCCATGCCTAAAGCTCAAATCCTGATGGCCGACTCTTGAACTCTATTTATGCAAGCATGAAAACTGAAGCTCAAAGATAGTTGCTCGAGGCCTAAAGCTGGAAGGCCGAAGCCCATTGGCCAAAGCTAGAAGCCCAAATTCTTAAGCCTAAAGCCAAAAGCCTGAAGGCCCATGCCTAAAGCCACAAGACCAAAAATTGAAGCCTCAAACCTCCAAGCTTGAAGGTGCAAGCCTAACATCTGAGATCAGAAAACCCAAGCGCACAACCCCAGCCAAAAGCCCAAAGCCCAAAGCCCAAAGCCCAAACCTCGAGGCTCAAAGCATGATGGCGAAAGCCAGAAGAATATAGACGTAAGCTTGAAGCCAAAAGCTTGAAGGCCTGAGCTTTAAGCCAGAAGGCCTAAGATCAAAGGCTCAAGTCTAGAGCTCAAATGCTCAAGCCTAAAGCTCAAAGCCCAAAGGCCAAAAGCTCAATGCTAACAGTTCAAAGGCCCAAGACCATGCTCGAAAGCTTGAAGGTCGAAGCTCAAACCCAAAGGTTAAAGGCTCAAATTGCAAAGCCAAATCCTAAAGCCCCAAGATTTGAGCACAATTCTCGGAGTCTAATGCTCGAATCCTAAAGCCTAAAACTCGTACCACAAAGCCTAAAGGCCAAAGCCTTAGTTCTAAAATCGGAAGACTAAATTCGTAAAATCAAAGCACAACCCACTAAACACCAAGCCTAAATCCTGAAGCATGATGGCCAAATCCCGAAGGCCAAAGTTTGATAGTTGAATGACCAACCTCAAAGCCTGAAGCCTGAAGCCCGATGCCCGAAGCCCAAGCCCAAGCCCAAAGGGTCATGGCCAAAGCCCGAAGGCCCATGCCGGAAGCCTGAAGGATGCAGTCCCAAGCTCAAATCCCAACGAGCCAAGGCCTACTCCCACAACCAGAAGGCCCAAGCTTAATGCCTGAATCCTAAAGCCTAAAGACCGATGCTGCAAAACCAAAAGCCTGAAGGTCCATGCCCAAATCCTAGAACATGAAGCCCAATGTTCAAAGGCCAAAGCCTAAACTCTAAAGCCTGAGCTTAAATCTCAAAGCCCGAAGCCCCAAGCTTGAAGTTTGAAACTTGAACCCCAAAGCTCAATGCCCGAAGCCCCAAGCTTGAAGTTTGAAACTTGAAGCCCCAAGCCTAAAGCTCAATGCCCAAAGCTCAAAGCCTAAATCCCAAAACCAGAGTTTTACATCCTAAAGCACACAGTTCGAAGTCCAAAGGCCCAATGCCGAAGCCTAAAGCATAAAGGTTCAGCCCAAAACCTAATGCCGGAAAGCCCAAGCCCAAAAACTGAAGCTCAATGGCCGAAGGCCTAAGCTTGAATCACAAAGGCCGAAGTTTGAAGGCCGAAGACTGAAGCCTAAACCCCAAATACCGAAAGACTGAACCCAAAGCTGAAGCTGAAATTCCGAAGCTTCAAACTCATATGCCAAAAGCTGAAGTTTAAAAAATAAAGCATGAAGCCTCAAACCCAAATGCCCAAGCATGAAGCTTAAAACACAATGCACAAAAGACCATGCTTGAAGCTCAAATCCTGAAGGCCTAAGCATGAAGCTTCAATTAGCTTGAAGACCAAAACCTAAATTTCAGAGCTCGAAGCCTGAAGCTCGAAGGCTGAAGGCGAATGGCTGAAGCTAGAAGGCCAAATTCCTAAACTTGAAGTTAAAAACCCGAAGCCACAAGACCTAGATACGAAGCTTGAATCCCAAAGGCCCAAGCTTGAAGACCGAAGCACAACGATCGAACGCATAAGCTTGAATTCCAAAGCCTGAAGCCTGAATGCTAAATACTGAAAGACTAAGCCTGAAGCCCCAAGCTCAAATCCGTAAGCATCAAACTCAAAGGTGAAAGGCCCAAGCCTAAAATAAAAGGCACGAAGCCTAAAGCCCAAATGCCCAAGCCTGAAGTTTGAAGCCCAAAGCACAAAAGCCTATGCGTGAAGCTCGAATCTTGATGGCCTAATCATAAACCTTGAACCCTCTATGTGATTGGGACATGCTTTGTGCTTCTTGCTATAAATTTTTTTTGGGTTTCAGGCTATAGGCTTTAGGCTTTCGGCCATTAGCTTTTGGCCTTGGGCTTTGGGCTTTGGGTTTCAGCATTGGGCTTGGTCCTTTGATGTTTACGCATCAAGCTTTGGACTTCGAGCTTGGGCCTTTAGGCTTTGAGATTTAAGCTTCAGGCTTCGGGGTTTGGGATTTAGCCTTCGAACTTTGGGCTTCAGGTTTTAGAATTTAGGCATGGACCTTTAAGCTTTGGTTTTGCAAATTGTCTTTAGGCTTTTGGAATTTTGGCATTAAGCATGGGCTTTGGTCACAGGTTTGGGCTTGGGACTTCAAGTTTTAGGCTTCTGGCATGGGCCTTCGGGCTTTGGGCATGACCCTTTGTGCCTGGGCTTTAGTTTCTGGGCTTTGGGCTTCAGCCTTGGGTATTCGCCTTTATGCTTAGGCCATTAGGCTTTGGCCTTTAGGCTTAGTCTTTAGTGGTTTGGGCTTCGATTGTTCAGGCTTTGGCTTTAGAATTTGAGCTTCAGATTTTGCTAGTTGACTTGGGGAATTGGGCCTTAAGCTTTGGGTTCAAGCTTCAGAATTCGAGCTTGCGAGTTCAAATTTTGGTCTTCAACCTTCGAGGTTCGAGGTTTTTGCATTTGAGATTGGAACTTTGAACTTGAGCCTTCAGGATTCGATCTTTGAGCTATGAGCTTCGATCTTCAATCATCGAGCTTCAGGATCTAGGCTTCAGGTTATACCTTTTGGCTTCATGATTTGGGCTTGAAGCTTTGAGTTTAGGACGTCAAGCATTGGGCTTTTCACTTGTCCCTTCGCACTTTGGGCTTCAGGATTTGGGTTTTGGGCTCCAAGCGTGAGGCTTCATGTTCTAGGCTTCGGGCTTTGGGATTTGAGCTTGGGGCTTCAAGTTTTGGGGATGAGGCTTCGGGCATGGAGCTTTAGGCTTTGGCAATCATGCTTTGGGCATTCAAGCTTTGATGCCTTGGGATTCAGGTTTTGAGCTTCAGCTTAGACCATAAGCCATCAAGGTTAGTGCTTCATGCTTTCGACTTTGGCCTTTTGACTTCAGGCTTTAGGCATCAGGCTTTAGGTTTGGGACTTTAGGTTTAGGGCTTCGGGCTTTGAGTTCGAGCTTTGATCATAATGCTTTTCGGCTCTATATTGGGTCTTCGACCATCTGAACTTGAGCTTTTGGCCTTTGGGCTTCTGGCTTCAACTTCAGCATTCAAGATTTAGACATGAGCCTTCGAGTTTAGGCTTCTGGCTTACAGCTCAAACTTTCAAGGTTTTGGCTTCAAGATTAGGCCTTTAGGCTTTTGGCTTTGGCCATCAACCTTTGAGCTTCGGGCTTCGAGCTTTGGGCTTTGGGCTTTGGGCTTTGGCTTTCAGGTTGGGCTTGGTCCTTTGGGCTTCAGGATTCAGCCCTCGAGTTTCGAGTTTAGGCCTTGTGTCTTCGGGCTTGGGCTTTGGGCTTTTGGCTTCAAGCTTAAGAATTTGGAAATGATCTTCATGCTTTGGTCTTCTAATTTGCACATAGAGTGTTCAACCTTCAGGTTTAGGCCATCAGGATTCGTGTTTCTTGCATGGGCTTCTGCGCTTTGGGCTCCAAACTTCCAGCTTGGGCATTTGTGCAAGTATCATGCTTTGTGTTTAGTGTTGGGACTTCGGCCTTTGAGGTTGAAGATTTGGGATTTGAGCCTCGAGCGTCGGGCTTAGTCTTTTAGTATTTAGGATTTAGGCTATGGGCTTAGGCATTTGAACTTTGAGCTTCAGATATGAGCCTTCTAATTTAGGCCTTTGGGCTTCCAGCATTGGGCTTCTGGCTTAGTCCTTCATACTTTGGGCTTCAGAATTTGGGTTTCGGGCTTCAAGCTTGAGCCTTCATGTTTTAGGCTTCAGGCTTTGGGATTTGAGCTTGGGGCTTCGAGTTTTAGGGATGAGGCTTCGGGCATGGAGCTTCAGGCTTCATTCAGGATTTGGGCATAGTTCTTCGAGCTTTGGGCTTCATGCTTTAGGCCTTGGGATTCAGGTTTTGAGCTTGGGCCTTTAGGCTTTAGGCGTTGGCATTCGTGATTTGGGCTTAGTTCTTCGAGCTTTTGGCTTCAAGCTTTAGGCCTTGGGATTTAAGTTTTGAGCTTGGGCCTTTGGCTTCGGCTTAGACATTAAGCCATCTAGGTTCGTGCTTCATGCTTTTGGCTTTAGGCTTCAGGCTTTTGGCTTTAGGCTTCAGGCTTTAGGCTTCGGGCTTTAGGCTTCGGACTTCAGGTTTGGAGGTTCGAGCCGAAAGGTCTCGGTATTAGGTCTTTGACCTTCTGAACTTGAGCTTTTAGCCTTCAAGATTCTGGCTTCGGGCTTCAGCATTTATGCTTTAGATATGAGCCTTCAAGTTTAGGTCTTCTGGCTTAGAGCTCAGGCCTTCAAGGTTAGAGTTTTGGCCTTCTGTCTTAGAGCTTTGGCCTTCATGTTTTGGCTTTAAGATTAGGTCTTTAGGCTTTTGGCTTTGGGCCTGGGCCATCATGCTTGGCCTTTGGGCTTTGGGATTCGGCCTTTGGTTTTCGAGTTTAGGTCTTGTGGCTTTGGGCTTGGGCTTTGGGCTTTTAGCTTCAGGCTTAATAATTTGAGCTTCTAGCTTCGGCCTTCAAGCTTCAAGTTTTCAGAAATAGTCTTCGGGCTTCGGTCTTCTAGTTTGAACATAGACAGTTCAAGCTTCAGGCTTAGGCCATTAGGATTCCTACTCCAAGCATGGGTTTTTGTGCTTTGAGCTTCAAGATTTGGGTTTAGGCATTTGCGCTTTAGGCTTCATGCTTTGTGTTTTAGTCTTAGAACTTTGGCCTTTGAGGTTCAAGCTTGGGGATTTGAGCCTCAGGCTCCGGGCTTAGTCCTTTAGTATTTGGGGTTTAAGCTTTGGGCTTGGGCTTTCGAACTTCGAGCTTCAGGATTGCAAGCATAGGACATCAGTCGTTGGGCTTCGGTCTTCGGGCTTGGGCTTTCGATTTTCAGGCTTCGGGCCTTTAGGCTTTAGGCTTTTACATTTAGGCTTTACGCCTTTGAACTTGTGGCTATGGGCATTGTCCTTCGAACTTTTGGCTACGAGCCTAAGAATTTGTGCTTTTATCTTTAGCCATTGGCCTTCAGGCTTCAAGCTTCAGGCTTTGAGCTACGGTCTTCAGACTTCGGTCTTCAAGCTTGCACATAAAGATTTCAAGCTTTAAGCTTAGGCCATCAGGATTCGAACTCTAAGCTTGTCTTTTAGGCTTTAGGCTTCAAATTTCAGGCTTAGTCATTTTAACATTAGGCTTCATGCTTTGTATTTTAAGCTTTGGCCTTTGGCCTTAGAGTTTGAAGCTTTGGGATTTGAGCATGGGGCTCCGAGCATAGTCTTTTAGTATTTGCGGTTCAGGCTTCGTGCTTAGAACTGGGCTTCAAGTTACAGGGTTTGAGCATATGTCTTCGGCTTTGGGATTTGAGACTCAGGTTTTGCTTTTTAAACTGCGGGCTTTGTGCTTCGGGCTTCGGGATTTAAGTTTTGGGCTTAGGGCTTTGACTTTCAGCCTCTAAGCAAAAGTTTGGGCTTCGGGTTTTTGGCATCAGACTTTGGCTTTCAGCCTTCAGGATTCCAGCTTCGCCCTTTGGGCTCTTCGAGTTTCAAGCATCGGGCTTGGAATTTTATGTTTCAGACTTCAATTATCAGGCTTTGGTGTTGGGTCTTTTGGCTTCAGGCTTTTCTCATTAGTTATTGAGCTTCTAACTTCAGACTTCAGAAATAGAACCTTCATGCTTTGGGCTTTAAACTTGCTCTTTAGAGCTTTAAGCTTCGAACTTCAAGCTTAGGCTTCGGTCTTTGGGATTGAGCCTTTGGCGTTTAAGCTCGGGCTTTGAAATTTGGGCTTCAAGTTTGAGACATCATGTTTTGGTCATTGGGCTTTGTATTTTGAGCTTAGAGCTTCAGGCTTTTAGCAATGCATATAGGGCTTTGGCCTTCAGGTTTAGCATTCTGCTTTGGGGTTTAGCTTTTGGGTTTTGGGCTTCAAATTTTGGCCTTCTGGTTGGGGCTGTGTGGCTTTAGGCTTTAGGCGTCAAGCTTGGGATTATCTTAGGTCATTGGACTTCGGGTTACGGGCTTTGGGCATATATGTTCGGCCTTTGGCTTTCGGGCTGAGCTTTGACCTTCGAGCTTCGACATTCAGTCTTTGAGATTTAGGCTTTTGGGCTTTATCCTTCCAGCTTTAGAAGCCTAAAGGCCCAAGCAAGAAATCCAAAGGCCAGAATCATGAAGCACAAAAGCTAATGCCCGAAGCCTGAAGCTCGAGAGGCTAAGTTCAAATCCCTAACCTTGAAGATCAAAGCCCAAAAGGGCAAGCCTAAACCTTGAAATGCAAAGCTTGAATGCCAATGCCTAAAGTGTGAAGGCCTGAGACAAAAGCCTGAAGCCTGAAGGCCTTAGCTCGAAGCACAAAGCTTGAAGCCGGAACCCTGAAGGCTCAAGCCTTAACTCGAAATGCGAAGCCTAAAAATTGAAGCCTAAATCTCGAATCCTCAAGGCCGATGCCCGAAGTCTGAACCCTGAAAACAAAAGCACGATGCTAGAAGGACAAAGTTCTAAGGAGAAATCACAAAGCCTGAAGGCCGAAGGCCAAAACTTGAAGGCATAATCCCTAAGGCCAAAACTTGAAGGCATAATCCCTAAGGCCAAAACTCGAAGGACCTAGCTTGAAGCCCAAAACTCGAGGCCTTAATGCCTAAGCCCGATGCCCAAAGTTTGAAGCTCAAAACCTAGAGGCCAAAGCCCAAAGCCAAAAGCATAAAATCTGCAGCTCAATACATGAATGCATTGCTATGCCTGAAGCCTGAATACTGAAGGAACAACCCCAAGGTCTAAGGCCAAAGCCTGAAGCTCGAAATCCCAGGCATGGAGGCTCAAGCCCAAAACTCGAAGCGTTAAGCCCTTTGCCGAAGGCTGAAGTGCCAAGTTAGAAGCCTAAAGCCCGAAGGCCCAAGTCTGAAGCTCAAATCTCAATGCTTGGGCCTGAAGGCTAAAGTCCGTTGGCACAAGCTTGAGTACCTAGGCCTGAAGGCTTAATCCCAAAGCTTGAAGTCCAACATCCGAATGCTAAAGCCCAAACCTCGAAGCCCAAAGATCGAAGCCCATGCCTGTAGGACCAAGTCTGAATCCCAAAGCCTAATGGACTAAGCCCAAAGGCCTAAGCCTCAAGCTAGAAGCCACATTCTCGAAGATTTAAGTCTGAATTTTGAAGCTTGAAGCTCAAGTCCCAAAGGCCCAAGACTGATGCTCGAAGCTCGAAGCCTGCTGCCTAACGGCACAAGCTTGAAGCCCGAAGCCTGAAGCTCAAAGCACAAAGGCAGAATGTCGAATTTTGAAGGCCGAAAGTTGAAGCCCAAAGGCCAAAACCTGAAGCATGATTCCCAAAGCCTAAAACCTGTAGCACAAAGGCCCAAGCTCTATGCCCACAGCCTGAAGTTGGAAGGCCCATTTTTAAGGCCAAATCCTGGAAGTTTGTCATAAAACCCTAAAGCACGAAGGCCAAGACCCAAAGCTTGAAGCCTCGTGAATAAAGTTGAAGGACGAACTAAAACCTCAATGCCCCATGGCTGAAGGAACAAGCTTGAATCCTGATGCTCGATGGCCGATGGCCTAATCTCAAAGCGCAAAGTCCGAAGACCTAAGCCTGATGCTTGAATACAAAAGCTCATTGCCCAAAGACCTAAGACAGAATCCCAAAGGACTAAGCCCGAAGCCTGATGCCCGAACCCCAAAAGGTTGAATGCAGATGCTCAAAGCCACATGCATAAACTTGAAGCCAGAAAGGCCAAGCTCAAAAGCTGAGACTCATAGCCCGATGGCCTAAGCTTGAAGCCTAAAGACCAAACTCTGAAGATCCATGCCCCATGCTTGAAGCCTGAAGGCCTAAGCGTGAAGCTCAATGTTCGTAGTCCTTTGAGCGAAGCTTAAAAGCCCAAGCTCGATGCGTGAAGCCAGAACCCTGAAGGCCCAACATTGAAGTGCCAACCCTAAAGGCCAAAAGTTGAAGGCCCAAGCCTAGAGCCCGAAGGCTCAAGCCCAACGCGTGAAGCCTGAAGCCCGAAGGCCCAAGCTTAAAGCATGAAGCCTGAAGCCTAATGCCCAAAGCCTCAAAGTGTAAGCCCAAAGCCCACTGCCTGTAGGGCTAAGCCTAAGGCCCGAAGCTTGAAGGTAGAAGGCCTAAGGCCAAAGCCCGATGGCAAAAGGAGCTCGATCCCATAGCCTAGAGCCCGAAGCCCAAAGCCCGAAGGCCGAAGCTCGATGGCAACAGGCCCGATCCCGTAGCCCGATGCCCGAAGCCAAAATTTAGAAGGCCCAAGCTTGAAGGTCGAAGTCCCCATGTCTTAAGCCTGATGCACAAAGCCAAAAGCCTAACGGCCCAAGCTCGAAGCTCAATGCCCAATTAGTCAAGCTCGAAGCACAAAGCTCAAAGGCCAAAAGCCTATGCTCAAAGTTTGAAGTCCAAAAACCCAAGCCAAAATCCTGAACCCCAACTTCCCAAACCCAAAGCATGAATCCGAAAGCTCATAAATCGAAACTCGAAGTTTGTATGCCCAAGCTTGAAGCCTAAAACAGGAAGCCTGATGCTGAAAATCCCAAGCCCGAAGGCCCAAGCCAAAAGCCCAAAGCACGAATCCCAAAACTTGATGTCTGAAGCCTGAAGGCACAAGACTTAATTCTAAAAACGAAAAGCCTGTAGCCCAAAGTCTAAAGCATAAAAGCCAAGATCATAGAAGAAGCCCGAGGGTCCCAGCTAGAAGCTCAAAGGCCAAAGCCTGAATCATGAAGCACAAAGACTAAAACCCGAAGCCTGAAGCCTGAGAGCCCAAGTTTGAATCCCTAACTCTGAAGATCAAAACCCATTGGCAAAAGCCTGAACTTTGAAATGCAAAGCTTGAAAGCCAAATCCTGAAGTGTAAAGGCTCGAGATTGAAGCCCGAAGATCTAAGGCCTTAGCTTGACGCACGAAGCCTGAATCTGAAGGCCTATGCCTGAAGCCTGAACTCTGACGACCCAAGCCATAGCTCAAAATGCGAAGCCCAAAAATCAAAGCGAAAAGCCCAAATCCTTAAGCCTAATGCCCAATGCCCAAAGCTCAAAGCATGAAAACCAAAGTACGATGCCAGACCCACAAAGTTCTAAGGCGAGATCACAATGCCTGAAGGCCAAGTGTTGAAACTTGAAGCACAAAAGGCTAAGCTCGAAGTACCAAGCATAATGCCCAAAAGCCAAAGCCTAAAGCTCGAAACCTGAAGACTCATGCCTAAAGTTTGAAGGATAAACACCAAAACCTGAAAGCCAAAGGCCAAAGGTCTAACCTTGAAGGCCAAAGGCTGAAGTCCAAAGCCCGTAGCTAGAAGCCAATAGGTTGATGATCTAATCTCAAAGACTGAAGGACGAAGGACCATGCTTGAATCACCAAATTCAGTGGCCTGAGCCCCAAGCGTGAGGGCCGATGACCCAATTCAATGCCTAGATCATGAAGACCTAAGCCCGAAGCTTGAATACTGAAGCCCAAAAGTCGAATGTTGAAGCCCGAAGCCTGAAGGCTTACGCCCAAAGCCACAAATCCCAAGCTCAAAGGCTGAGCTTCGTCGTCCAAAGGCTTAACAAAACCCCGAAGATCCATGCCCAAAGCCTGAAGCTCTAAGCTCGTAGTCCTATGCCCGAAGCCCAAAGGCCCAAGCTCGATGTGTGAGTTCTAATCCCTGAATGGCCAAGACTAAAACGCCAACCCTAAAGGTCAAAACTCGAAGGCCATAACCTGAAGCCTAAAGCTTGAAGCCCGAGGCATGCAATGTGAAGCCCATTGCCCAAATGCACAAGCCCAAAGCTCGAAGGCATAATCCCAAAGCCCAAAGCATATAAGACTAATCTTAAAGACCAAAGTTTGCAGGCCAAAATCAAAAATCTGAAGGTCAAAGGCCTGAGGCCAAATCCCAAAGGACCAAGGCGCATACCAAAACCCCATAGCCCAAACCTCGAAGCCCAAAGCCTAAAGGCCTAAGCCCGATGGCAAAGGCCCTATCCCGTAGACCGAAACCCGAAGCCAAACACTAAAAGTCCCAAGCATTAAGCCCAATGCATGAATTACAAAGCCTGAAGGCCCAAGCTTGAAGCTCGATTGCCTATTGCTCAAGCTCAAAGCACAAAGCTCCAAAGCCCAAAACTCTCAGCCAGAAGCTCGAAGCCCAAAGGCACAAGTCTTAAAGCTCAAGCCCAAAGCCCGAACCTCATAGGCTTAAGCCTGAAGCCTTAAGCCCATTGCCCAAAGGCTGTAGGCTGAAGCATGAAGCCTAAAGGCAGAAGCCTAAATTCGAAGCCTAAAAGCCCAAGATCGAAGCTCTAATTTCAAGGATTGAATGCCCAAGCTAGAAGACCGAATTCTATTGGCACAAGCTTCAATCCCTAAGCTTGAAGCCTGAAGACTTAATCCCAAAGCTCGAAGTCCAACATTCAAATGCGCTTTCTCAAAGCTTGAAGCCTGAAGCCCGAAGCCCGAAGCCTGAATCACAAAGCCTATAGGACCAAGTATGAATCCCAAAGCCTAAAGGACTTAGACCAAAGGACAAAGCCTCAAGCCCCAAGCAATGTTCTTAAAGGTTTAAGCCCATAGCCTGAAGCTTGAAGCTCAAATTCTGAAAGCATAAGCCTGATGCTCAAAGCGCAAAGCTCAAAGCCTCATGCCTAAAGGCACAAACATAAAGCTCGAAGCCCGAACCCTAAAGCTTAAAGCCTGAAGGCTGAAACCAAAAGCTCAAAGGCCAAAAGTACAAGCTCATACCCTAAGCCCGATGACCAAAACCTGAAGCTCAAAACCTAAAGCTTAAAGCCTGTAGCTCAATGGCCAAAGCTCGTAGCTCATAGCCTATAGTCCGAAGGCCAATTTCTAAAGCTCATATCTTAGAGATGTGTCCCTGAAGCTTGAAGCCGTAAAGTCCTAAAGGTTCATACCTAAAGCTTGAATGACGAACACTAAAAGTTGACTGTCAAAGGCCGAAGAAGGTCTAATCTCCAAAGACTGAAGGCTTTAAGCCCGAAGTTAGAATCCCATAGGCTAATGGTTTAATCTCGAAGCTGCAAGGCCGAAGGAGCAAGCTTGAACCCCCAAGTTTGTAGGCCAAAGCCCTAAGTACAAAGGTCAATAGCCCAATCCGAAAGCCCAAAGTTTGAAGCCCTAATCCTGATGCTTGAATAATGAAGCTCATAGCTCATAGACCCAAGTCCAAATCCCAAAGCTTGTTGCCCCAAGCTCAAAGGTCGAAGACCAAAGCCCAAAGCCATATGACCTAAGCTTGAAAGCCCAAGCTAAAAGCCTGAGACTTGTATCCTGATGGCCCAAGCCTAAAGCGTAAAGACTAAACGCGAAGATCCATGCCCAAAGCCAAAATCCCAAGCTCATAGCCCTACGCTTGAAGCCCAAAGGCCCAAGCTCAATGCATGAAGCCTGAACCCTAAAGGCCCAAGATTAAAGCGTCAATGCTAAAGGCCAAAATGCGAGGTCCATAACCTGAAGCTTAAAGCCTAAAGCCCAAAGGCTTGGAGCCCGAAGCATAAAGCCTGAAGCCAAAAGCCCAAAGCCCAAAGGTGCAAGCCCAAAGCCCAAAGGCGTAAGTTCGAAGCCCAAAGTTTGTACGGCTATGCATAAAGCCTAAGGCTTGAAGGCCAAAACCAGAAATTTGAAGAGATTTGAAGGTCAAAGGCCCATACCCTAAGCCCGAATCCCCAAGCCCGATGCCTAAAGTCCGAAGCATGAAGGTCTAAACCCGATGGGAAAAGGCCCAATCTAGTAGCTCAAAGCCCAAAGCCAAATGTCAGAAGGCCTAAGCCTGGAACTCGAAGTCTCAAGCCTTAAGCTAGAAGCACGAAGCCCAAATACTGAAGACCAACCCTTGAAGCCCGATGCCCGATTGCTCAAGCTAGAAGCACGAAGCTCAAATCCCAAAACCCTATGCTCACGATTTGAAGTCTGAAGTCTCAAGCCAAAATCTTGAACCCCAAACTCCCAAACCCAAAGCCAGAAGCTCAAAGGTTATTGGCATAAACTCGAAGCCCGTATGCCCAAGCCTAAAGCCTAAAGCAAAAAGTCCGAAGGCCAAAGCCCAGAGCCCCAAGCTTGATGTCTAACCCTGAAGGCCCTTAAGTTAGGAAGACGAAAAGCCTGTAACCTGAAGCCTAAAGCATAAATGCCCAAGCTCATAGCCTGAAGCTCGTAGGCCCAAGTCAGAAGCCCAAAGGCCTAAGCATGAATCGAGAAGCACAAAAGCTGAAGCCCAAAGCTTGAACCCCGAGAACCCAAGTTCGAATCCCTAACTCTAACAATCAAACCCAAAGCTGCAAGCCTAAACCCTAAACGTGAAGCTTAAAGGCCAAAGCCTAAAGCGTGAAGGCCCAAGGCTGAAGCCTAATGCCGAAAGGCCTTAGCTCAGCATGAAGCTTAAACCCAAAGGCCTAAGGCTAAAGCCTAAACCATGAAGGCCAAAGGCTAAAGCCTAAACCAAGAAGGCCAAACCTTGAAGTACAAACCAAATGCCCAAAGCTCGAAGCCTGAAAGCCCGTACTCAAAGCCTAAATCTGGAAGGACTAAGCTCGATGGTCAAAGGCTCACTCTTGAAGCTCGATGCCCAAAGCCTGAAGCTCAAAGGCCGATGCCCAAAGCTTGAAGTCCAAAGCCCTAAGCCCGAATCACAAAGCCTATAGGACCATGTATGAATCCCAAAGCCTAAAGGACTAAGCCCAAAGGACAAAGCCTCAAGCCCCAAGCCATTTTCTTAAAGGGCAAAGCCTATAGCCTGATGCTTGAAGCTCAAATTCTCATAGCATAAGCCTAATGCTTGAAGCTCAAAACTCGAAGCCTCGTCCCTAAAGGCACAAACCTGAAGCCTGAAGCCCAAACCCTGAAGCTTAAAGTCTGAAGGCCAATTTCTAAAGCTTATATCTTGGAGGTGTGTCCCCGAAGCCTGAAGCCTTAAAGTCGTAAGCCTGAAGGCTCATACCTAAAGCTGGAATGATGAACAATAAAAGTTGAATGCCGAAGACCGAAGGTCTAATCACCAAAGGCCGAAGGCTTTAAGCCTGAAGCTAGAATCCCATAGGCTAATGGTTTAATCTCGAAGCTGCAAGGCCAAAGGACCAAGCTTGAAACCCCAAGTGCACAGGCCAAAGCCCAAGCTCTTAGGTCAATTGCCCAATCCGAAAGCCCGAAGTTCAAAGCCCTAATCCAGATGCTTGAATAATGTAGCTTGTAGCTGATAGACCCAAGACCAAGTCCTAAAGCCTGATACCCCAAAGCCCAAAGGTCGAAGATCAAAGCCCAAAGCCATAAGAGCGAAGCTAGAAAGCCCAAGCTAAAAGCCTGACACTTGTATCCTGAAGGCCTAAGCCTGAAGCCTAAAGACTAAACACAAAGATCCATGCCCAAAGCCTGAAGCCCAAGCTCGTAGCCCTACACTTAAAGCCCAAAGGCCCAAGCTCAATGCGTGAAGCCTGAATCCTGAAGGGCCAAGATTAAAGCGCTAATGCTAAAGGCCAAAATGCGAGGTCCATAACCTGAAGCTTGAAGCCTAAAGCCTAAAGGCTTGGAGCCCGAAGCATAAAGCCTGAACCCCAAAGGTTAAAGCCGCAAGCCCAAAGCCCAAAGGCGTAAGTTCGAAGCCCAAAGTTTGTACGGCTAAGCATAATGCCATACACTTAAAGGCCAAAATCAAAAATTTGAAGAGATTCGAAGGTCGAAGGCCCATACCCTAAGCCCGAAGCTCAAAGCCCAAAGCCTAAAGCCTGAAGCATGAAGGTTGAAACCCATTGGAAAAGGCCCAATCTAGTAGCTTGAAGCCCAAAGCCAAATGTCAGAAGGCCCAGGCCTGAAACTCAAAGTCTCAAGCCATAAGCCTGAAGCACAAAGCCCAAAGCCTGAAGGCCCACCCTCAAAGCCCGATGCCCAATTGCTCAAGCTAGAAGAACGAAGCTTAAATCCCAAAAGTCACTGTTTGAAGTCTGAAGTATCAAGCCAAAATCTCGAACCCCAAAGTCCCAAACCCAAAGCTTATAGGCATAAACCCAAAGCCCGTATGCCCAAGCCTAAAGCCTAAAGTAAGATGCCCGAAGGCCAAAGCCTGAAGCCCCAAGCTTGGTGTCTGAACCCTAAAAGCCCAAGCTTTTGTTACGAAAATGAAAAGCTTGTAACTTGAAGCTTAAAGCATAAATGCCTAAGCTCATAGCCTGAAGCTCAAAGGCCCAAGCTAGAAGCCCAAAGGCTTAAGTGTGAATCGAGAAGCATAAAGGCTGAAGCTCGAAGCTTGAACCCCGAGAACCCGATTCGAATCCCTAACTCTAATAATCAAAATCCAAAGCTGCAAGCCTAAACCCTGAATGTGAAGCCTAAAGGCCAAAGCCTGAAGCATGAATGCCCAAGGCTAAAGTCTAATGCCCGAAGGCCTTAGCTCATCATGAAGCTTAAACCCAAAGGCCTAAGGCTAAAGCCTAAACCATGAGGGCCAAACCTTGAAGTACAAACCCCAATGCTTAAAGCTCGAAGTCTTAAAGCCCAGACTCAAAGCCTAAATCTAGAAGGACTAAGCTCGAAGGCCGAAAGCTCACTCCTAAAGCTCAACGCCAAAATCCTAAAGCTCGAAGGCCGATGCCCGAAGCTTGAAGTCCAAAGCCCTGCCAGCAGTCAAATCCTAAAGCCTGAAGCCCCAGGCTCAAAACCTAAAACTTGAAGGTGGAGACTCGATGCCCAAAGCTTGGAGCCCAAAGGCCAAAGTTCAAAGTCCGAAGTCCAAATTTCGAATGCCTAAGCTTGAATCTGGAAACTTGAAGTCGCAAACCCAATGCCCGATGTCTGAAGCCCATAGGCGCAAGCTTGAACCCTAAAGGTAGAAGCTTGAAGCCCAAAGGCCAAGGCCTGAAGCCTGAAGGCCCAAGCTCAAAGCTCGAAGCTCGAATCCCGAAGGTCCAGGCCTAAATCTCGAACAAAGAAGCCTGTAACTCGAAGCCTAAAACCCGAGCTTATAGCTCAAAACTTGAAACTAGAATCTCAAAGGTCCAAGCTAGAAGCCCAAAGGCTTAGGCCTTAATCTTGAAGCCTGAAACCCAAAAACCAAGATAGAAGCCATAACATCGAAGTTTGAAGCACGAAGCTGCAAGTGTAAAGCCTAAAACCTTAACCCCGAAAGAAATATTCTAAAGCCTGAAGGCCCAAGCTCCAACCTCGAAGTCGAAAGTAAGAATGTCTGAGCTATAATCCCTAAGCTTGAAGCCCAAACCCTAAGCCCAAAGGTCAATACCTGTAGAAAGAAGTTTGAGCCCCAAGGCCCGAAGCCTCAAGGTCGAAGGCCAAAGGCCTATCAGGACTGAAGCTAGAAGCCCAAAGCCTAAAGGCCCAATCCCGAACCTCGACACTTGAAGCTCAATCATCTAGGCTAATGTTTAAAGCACGTAGCCCATAACCCATAGCCTAAAGCCCGAAAGCTGATGGCTGATGGCTGAAAGCCATTGGTCGATGGCCAATATAAGAAGCCTAAATGCCATAGCCAAAAGCCCAAAAGCATAAGCCCAAAGCCCTAATTAGAAGGCCCAAGCTGGAAGTCTTTCTAAGCCCAATGCTCGAAGGCCCAAGCTTAAATCCAGTAGCTTAAAACCTAAATCTTGTTGCCCCAAGCCTAAAGCTCGAAATTTGAAGTCACAAGTGGGAAAGTTCAAAGGTAAGTTTGAAGCCAAAAGTCAGATCGTTGAAGCTCGAATACTGAAGCTCGATGCCCCGAAGCTCGAAGCCCAAAACCTGAAAGCCAAAGCTGGAAGCCCAAAGGCCCAGGCCAGATTCCTGAAGCTCGAAGATCAATGCCCGTACCCAAAAATTCAAAGTCCAAGGCTCAAAGATAGAAGGCCAAAAGCCAAAGCGTGAAGGCCAAAGGCTAAGGCCCGATGCTAAGGCCAAAAGCTTTAAGACTGAAGCCTAAATGCCCGTTGCCACAACTTCTGAAGGAAAGCCTAAAGGCCCACAAGACCAAAAGTCGAAGCCCGAAGCTCGAACCTCCAAGTTAAAGGTGCAAGCCTAACGTCTGAGATTAGAAAGCCAAAGCCCACATCGCCAGCCCAAACCCCAAAGCTCAAAGCCTGATGGCCAAAGCCAGAATCCTAAAGACCTAAATTTGAAGCCAAAAGCTTGAAGTCCTTAACTCGAAGGCTCTAGCCTGAAGACCGTAGCTCGAAGTCTGAAACTTGAAGCCCGAATGCCGATGGATAAAGATAGAAGCCCAAATGCTTAAGTCCAAAGCCAAAAGTCCAAAGGACCATGCCCGTAGCCACAACTTCAAAGGAAAGACTAAAGGCCCAAAGCCTGAAGGTCGAAAGCCCAAGCCTGAAGATCGAATCCCAGCAACCGATGGCCTAAGCATGAATAATGAAGCTCAAAGTTCAAAAGCCCATGCCTGAAGCATAAATCCTAATGGCTTAGGCCTAAAGCTTGAGCCGTTCATGTGCAAACTAGAAGACCAAAGCCCAAAGACTATTTTCGAAAACTTGAAGATTAAAGGCTGAAGCTAGAAGCTCAAATTCTTAAGCCTGAAGCTAAAAGCCAAAAACCCAAGCCCAAAGTTAAAAGCCCAAAACCCAAGCCTGAAGCCACAAAACTTGAAACCAAAGGGCCGAATCCTGAAGCTTAAAGGCCCAAGCATGATGGTCCAAGCCCAACCTGAAAGCCAAAGCCTGAAGCTTAAAGGCTAATGGCCAAAGCCAAAAGCCTAAAGACCTAATCTTGAAGCCAAAACCTTGAAGGCTTGAAAGGCCAAAAGTCTGATCTTGAAGCCAAAACCTTGAAGGCCTGAGCTCTAAGCTAAAAGGCCTAAAGCTCAAGTTCAGAATGCCGAATCCCCAAGCCAGAAGGACAAAAACTCAAGTTCAGAAGGTCAAAGACCCAATACCGAGACATTCTTGCTTGACCCCCCAAATCTGAAGTACCAAGCCTAAAGCCCGAAGCCCAAATCCTGAAGCCTAAAGGCCCAAGCCAGAAGCATGAAGCACCAACCTAGATGGTTTAACGTCTAAGCCGAAGCCCAAAAGCCCAAACTCAAAAACAGAATCCCAAGGCCAAAAGCTCAAAAACTAAGCCCAAATCTCGAATGCCAAAGCCTAAAGCTCCATGCTTAAAGCCTTATCCCTGAAATCGAAGCCTCAAGCTCAAATTCCAAAGCATGAAGCCTAAAGGCCCAACTTCAAAAGCTAAATCCCAAGGCCTAAAGCTTGAAGCCCAAAGCTTGAAGAACTAAGCCCAAATCTCGAATGCCAAAGCATGAAGCCTCATCCCCGAAAAACAAAGCCCCAAGCTCAAATCCCTAAGCCTGAAGCCTAAAACATGAAGGCTTAAGCTTGAAGCCCGAAACCCAAATTTTGAAGCCCAAAGTATGAAGGGCCAAGGCAGAAGCCCAATGCCTGAAGTCCTAAACTCGAAGCATCAAGCCCAAATCCTAAAGCCAAGTCCAAATCCTAAAGCCAAGCTCAAATCATGAAGCATAAATCCTGAAGCTCGAAGATCAAAAATCGAAGCTCGAAGCTCAAAGCTCTATGAACAAAGCCTGATGATCGAAGATTGAAGCTTGAACCTTGATGATCAAAAGGCTCGAAGCTTGATGATCAAAAGGCTCGAAGCCTGAAGCCCGACAGCCCAAGCCCGAAGACTGAAGGCCTAAGTTTGAATCCTGAAGCCCAAAGTTCGAAGGCCGAACACCAAAGCTTAAACCCCAAATACCAAAAGATAATGCCCGAAGCCCGAAGCTCAAATCCCAAATCTTCAAACTCTAAGGCCAAAGTCCAAAGCCAAAGCCTAAAATAAAAAGCATGAAGCCTAATGCCCAAATGCCCAAGCTTAAAATTTGAAGCCCAAAGCACAAAAGCCCATGCCTAATGCTCGAATCCGAAAAGCCTAGGCCGGAAGCTTGAACCCTCCATGTGCAAGTCTAATGACTATAGCACGAAGCCTAAAGCCTAAGCCTAAAAGGTCATGCCTAAAGCCAAAAGTTCCATGCTAGAAGCTTAAAGCTTGAGGTGTCAAGTCCAAATCCTGATGACCGAAGGCCCAAGCCCGCAACTTAAAGGCCCAAGCTTGATGTAAAGCCTGAAGACCGAATTGCAATACCAAGGCTTAAAGGTCCATGCCCAAAGCCTAGAACTTGAAGCCCAAAGTTTGAAGGCCAATGCCTAAACCCTGAAGCCCAAAATTCGAAGCTCTAAGCCTAAACATCGAAAGCACAGTCCCAAAGGTCAATGCCCAAAGCCCAAAGCCCAAAGCCTGAAGCCTGAATCCAGAATCTTATAGCCCAAAGCACAAAGTGCGAAGGCCAAAGGCCCAATACCAAAACCTAAAGCTTGAAGGCCTAAGCCCAAATACTGAAGCCAAAAAACACAAGCCCGAAGACGGAAGGCCAAACATTGAATCCCAAAGATCGAAGGCCTAACCTTAAATCCCAAAGCTCAAAGTTTGAAGGTCAAGGCCCGAAGCCTGAACCACAAATACCGAAAGACAAAGCCCGCAGGCTAAAGCTCAAATTCCGAAGCTTCAAGCTCAAATCCTGAATCCTGAAAATACAAAGCATAAAGCATAAAGCCCAAAGCCAGAGCCTAAAGACTTAAGTTTGAAGCCAAAAAGCTTGAAGGCCTGAGGCAAAAGCCTAAGGCCTAAAGTAGAGAGCACATGCCTGAAGTTCAACAGCACAAGCCTGGAGCTTGAAGCCCGAAGGCCAAAAGCCCAATGTCAGAATGTCGAAGACCCACATCGAGCTAGGTTGTTTGAAGGCCAAAGCACAAACCCAAAGCTTAAGGCTCGAATCCCAAAGCCCATCATAAATCCCAAAGGCCTAAGCACAATTCTCAAACATTGAAGCTTAAATCTTAAAGCCCAAAACCCAAACCACAACGCTTAAAGGCCCAAACCACATACCCAAAATCAAAAGGCTAAAGCCTAAAAGTTGAAGCCTAAATCACTAAAGACCAAGCCTAAATGCTAAAGCCTAACGGCCTAGCCCGAAGGCCAAAGCCTGATGGAAAAATGCCCATGCCCGAAGCCTAATGCATGAAGCCCAAAGCCCTAAGGCCCATGCTAGAAGCTTGAAGCTTGAAGGCTAAAGACCAAAGCTCGATGGCCAAAGTCCCAAGCCCACAATCGGATGGCCCAAGCAAGCCCAAATTCTTAAACCTAAAGCCAAAAGTCCAAAGGCCTAAGCCACAGTCCTAAATTCGAAGCCTGAAATCCAAAGCCCAAAGGCCAAAAGCCCGAAGCCCGAAGCTCAAAGGCTGATGGCCAAAGCCAAAAGCTTAAAGACCCAAGCTTGAAGCCAAAAGCCCGAAGCCCGATGCCCAAAAGCTCAACACCAAAAGGTCGAAGACCCAAGATCAAGCCCGAAAGCTTGAAGGTCAAAATATAAACCCAAAGCTTAAGGCCCAAATCTAGATGCCCAATCCCAAAGTCCGAAAACCCAAGCACAATTCTCGAACTCTAAAGCTCAAATCCAAAAGCCCAATACCTAATAGCCTAAGCCCAAAATTGGAAAGCCAAAGCGCGAAAATCGATGCCCAAACCACTAAGGACCAAGCTTAAATGCTGAAGCCTGATGGCCTAAGCCCGAAACCCAAAGACAAAGGTCATGCCCAAAGCCCGCACTCCAATGCTGGAAGCCTGAAGCTTGAAGTCTAAAGTGCAAAGCCCGATGGCCAAAGGCTTCGAGCCTGTAACCTAACGGCACAAGCTTGGTGCCCGAATCATAAAGCTTGAAGACCGAAGGTCCATGCCCAATGTATAGAACTCAAACCTAAAGCCTGAAGCTTAAATCTCAAGTTCTAAAGGCTCAAGCTCAAAGTTCGAAGCTCGAAACCTAAACATCAAAAGCCAGGCCCAAAGACAATGCCCAAAGATCAATATTCCCAAAGCCCAATGCCCAAAGCTTGAATTTGAAATCTTATAGCCCAAAGCCCAATGCTTGAAGCTTGAATCCAGAATCTTATTGGCCAAAGCATTGAGTGCAAAGGCCAAATGGCCAATATCGAAGCCAAAAGCCTAAAGGCCCAAAGCCTGAAGCTCAAATGCCCAAGATCGAAGCCTAAAGCTCGAATGCCCATGCCCCTAATGACCGAAGGCCTAAGCTTGAATCTTGAAGCTTGAAGTTCAAAGGCCCAAGCCCAATGCTTAAATCCCAAATACTAAAAGACTAAGCCTAAAGCTCAAGGCTCAAATCATGAAGCTTCAACCTCAATGGCCGAAGTCCCAAGACTAGAGCCCAAGCCTAAAGACCAAATGCCCAAGCCAAAAGCTTGGAGCCTAAAGTGCAAAAGCCCATACATGAAGCATGAATCCTGATGGCCTAAGCCTGAAGCTTGAACACTATGTGTAAACTAAAAGACTAAAGCCTAAGGACCATTTCAAAAAACCTGAAGCTGAAATGCCGAAGGCCAATGGCCGAAGCTAGAAGCCCAAATTCTTAAGCTTGAAGCCAAAAGCCCGAAGCTCAAGCCTGAAGACACAGGGGCTAAGGGCCAGACCCTTTGGCTTTGGGCTTCGGGCTTCGGGCTTCAGGCTTGTGCTTAGGCATTCATCAATAAAGCTTTGGCCTTTATGATTAGGTCAGTAGGCTTCAGCATTTAGGCTTTATTTTTAATGGTTTGGGATTCGATTTTTGGGCTTTGGCCTTCTGATTTTGGCCTTTGGGCATGGGCCTTCAGATTTTTGGCTTCAGGCTTAAGAATTCGGGCTTCGAGCTTTAAGCTTCAAGCTTTGGGCAATGGTCTTCAAGCTTGCACATAGAGGGTTCAAGCATCCAGCCAAGGTGATAGGATTTGAGCTTGAGGCATTGGCTTTTGTTGTTTGGGCTTCAAATTTCAGGCTTGGGCATTTGGGTGTTAGGCTTTAGCCTTTGGCCTTAGAGTTTGAAGCTTTAGGATTTTAGCTTCGGGCTTCGAGCATAGTATTTCAGTATTTGGGGTTCAGGTTTCAGAGTTAGGCCATCAAAGTTCGGGCTTTAGGGTTCAAGGATAGCTAAGCCTTTGGTCATTAGAATTGGGTCTTCGAGCTTGGGCTTTCCGGCATCAAGCTTCGGGCTTTAAGCTTTTGGCTTTGAGACTGGCCCATTGGCCTTCACACTTTATGCTTCAGGCTATAAGATTCTAGATTCAGGCTTTCGGGATTTGGCATTGGGCTTTGGGTATTGATTTTTGGGCCGGGGCCTTCGATGTTTAGGCTTCAAGTTTTAGATTTCGAGCTTGGGCCTTCGGGCTTTGAGATTTAAGCTTCAAGCTTTGGGCTTTAAGCTTAGCCTTTGAACTTTGGGCTTCATGTTCTAGTCTTTGGGCATGAACCTTTGAGCTTTATTGTTGCAATTTTGGTCTTTGGGCTTTAGGATTTAGGCATCAATCTTGGACTTTCCGGTTGTAGTCTTGGGCATTCAATCATCGGGATTTGGGGATAAGACTTCAGGCTTTCGGCTTTTGCCTTTTGGTCTGTACCTTTGGGCTTTTGCTATGACCTTTTGGGCTTGCAGTTTAGGCTTTGGGCTTCGAGCTTCGAGCTTTAAGCTTCGGGCTATGGTCTTAAAGCTTGCACATGGAGGGTTCAAGCTTCAGGCCTAAGCTATAGAGATTAGAGCATCAGGCGTGAACTTTTGCGCTTTGAGCTTCAAATTTCAGGCTTGGGCATTTGGGTATCAGGCTTCATGCTTTGTATTTTAGGCTTTGTCCTTTGGCCTTAGCATTTGAAGCTTTGGGATTTGAGCTTCGGGCTTCAGGCTCAGGGCATAGTCTTTTAGTATTTGGGGTTCAGGCTTCAGGGTTGCGCTTCAAACTACGGGCTTTAGGATTCAATCTTAGGCCTTTGATCATTGGGCTTCGATCTTCGGGCATGAGCTCTAGACTTTGAGATTGGCCCTTTAGCCTTCGCACTCTATGCTTAGGGCTATAAGATTCTACATTCCTCCTTCAGGCATTGGGCATTGGGCATTGGGCATTGGGTATTGATCTTTGGGTCGGGGCCTTCGATGTTTTGGCCTTCGATGTTTAGATTTCGAGCTTGGGCCTTCGGGCTTCGAGATTTAAGCTTCAAGCTTTGGGCTTTAAGCTTGGCCTTCAAACTTTGGGCTTCATTTCTAGTTTTTCGGCATCAACCTTTGAGCTTTATTGTTGCAATTTCGGTCTTTGGGCTTTAGGATTTAGGCATCAATCTTGGACTTTCCAGTTGTAGTCTTGTGCATTCGGTCGTCGGGATTTGGGGATAAGACTTTAGGCTATCAGCTTTCGTCTTTTGGTCTGTGTCTTTGGGCTTTTGCTATGACCTTTTGGGCTTTCGGTTTTGGCTTTGGGCTTCGAGCTTCGAGCTTTAAGCTTATGGCTATGGTCTTCAAGCTTGCACATGAAGCGTTTAAGCTTCAGGCCTAAGCTATCAGGATTAGAGCATCACGCGTGGGCTTTTGCGTTTTGAGCTTCAAATTTCAGGCTTGGGCATTTGGGTATCAAGCTTCATGCTTTGTATTTTAGGCTTTAGCCTTTGGCCTTAGCATTTGAAGCTTTGGGATTTGAGCTTCGGGCTTCAGGATCAGGGTTTAGTCTTTCAGTATTTGGGGTTCAGGCTTCAGGGCTGGGCTTCAAACTTTAGGCTTTAGGATTCAAGCTTAGGCCTTTGGTCATTGGGCTTCGGTCTTCGGGCATGAGCTCTAGACTTCGAGATTGGCCCTTCGGCCTTCGGACACTATGCTTAGGGCTATAAGATTCTTGATTCCTGCTTCAGGCATTGGGCATTATGCATTGGGCGCCTGATGCACTACACTAAGCTCCTTCCGCCCTTCAGCCTTTAGAGGGGCCTTGACCGGAGAGTCAGTGATGTTCACCACCTCCACCGCCTTCTCCTCTATTACAGGTCCCTGTGAAGACTCCATTGTTTGCACCAAAGCCCTGCAACCTTGGCTGATGGTGTCTCCCCTGCGTCTTCTTCATGAAGCACCAAAATAGTCTCCTCAGCCGCAAATCTTGGCAACCCATCATATGGTTCCAAGATTCTCTTCTTCTTCGAAGAAAAGGAGCTAAAAGGAAGGCTGCTAGCCCTCTTTTTTTTTAGAGGAAGACCCTACAGAATCTTTCACTTGTCGCTCCTAGCCATCTCTCTAACAAAGCTACTCCCTTTCTTCCAGGATTTTTAGAAATGGTGGAGGAGGATGTGATTGATAAAGCACCGCTCAGGCTTTATCCTGATAGTCCTTGGGTTGTGCATCCACCATCATGATGGTTCGCATTCTAGGACCCACATTAATGTTCGTGCCCTGATAATGCAGGGGGCTGATATTAACACGTGGTTTCAGCACTGCATCTCGGCCATACACGTAGCACCATGGGTATTAACCACTTTATTATTTTTATTATTTTTCTTGCAGGTCGCCAGCCTCGGCCATAAGGATACGGTCAAACCTCAATCCCATCGATTCAAGGCCATTTCCCTGCAAACACTGATAACAATGTGTCTTAGCTACATTTATCAACGTGCCATGACCTCATTATTTCCAACACAACATGCTTCTTCCATGCACACAAATCAAAGGTCCGCATGCTTTAACTGTCACAGACCCCTATAAGAATTACTAAAATCAAGAAATAAAGTTCTCTTTCCACTACTTTGAGCTCCTTCAATGACCGACAGTAGTAGGACAACAAATGCGGACTCAGCAATTGAATATTTTATCTGGCAAACCCGGGCTGAGCTCTACTACCTCCTACCTATAAAAGCCATTAAATAGGCTTTAGGTGGAAAGGGAGAGGAGGCAGGAAAAAGGGTTGGATCAGCCACGTCTTTATCCTTCTGTCAACTTGTACTAGAGCTTGAGATAAGGAAGCTCTTTCTCTCTTTCTCTTTCTCTTTTATTTTTACATTGTACTAATATTTATGACCACCCCATTTCTTTACTATTGAAATTACCTTGCTGATCGCCCGGTGGATGTCGGGGATCTTCTCCCTGAAATATCTTAAATCTCTGTTTGCTATTTTGGATGCGTATTACTCTTATTTAAGTCTTAATCGTCAGGCATAGCTCTCTACGTGCTGCCATTTCTTGACACTCTCTCTCTCTGTGATTCGCGGGATCCTCTACTTCCCACATCAACAGCTTTAGGGTTAGGCCACTGGGCTTCGAGCTTCAGGCTTCGACCTTCGGGCATCGGGCTTCGAGCTTCGAGCTTTTGGCTTCCGGCATAAGGCATCGAACATTGGGCTTCAACCTCTGGGCTTTGGGCTTTGGGCATCTGGCTATGGGCTTCGGGCTTCAGGTTTCATGTTTTGGCCTTCAAGATGCAGGCTTCATGCTTTAGGCTTTCGAGATCGAGCTTCATGCTTCGGTCTTGGGCCTTCATTTCGGACTTCAGGTTTCATGTTTTGGCCTTCGAGCTGTAGGCTTCAAGCTTAAGGCTTTGGGGATCAAGCTTCAAGCTTCTGTCTTGGGCCTTCATTTTGGATTTCAGGCTTTAGGCTTGAGCTTTTAGGCTTCAAGATTTAAGCTTGAGCCTTTAGGCTATGAGTTTTAAGGTTTAGGCTAGTGCTTATAGAGTTTGATCTTTAGGGTTAGGGATCCAGGCTTGTGTTCTCAGGTTTCAAGCCTCAGGCTTCAACTTTTAGACTTCTCCCTTTGGACTCGGCAAGCTTTCAAGCTTTAGGTTTTAAGCTTCAAGCTTTCGGCATGGGCCCATAGACTTCTCCCTTTGGCTTTCGAGCTTTAGGTTTTAAGCTTCGAGCTAGTGCCTTTCGATTTCGATCTTCATGGTTAAGGATTAGAGCTTGGGCCCTCGGGATTCAAGCTTTTTGCTTCGACTCTTGGTCCACCAAGATTTGGGCTTAGGCTTTTGGGCTTCTAGCTTTGGACTTTGAGCATCGAGCTTCAAAAGATGAGCTTGGGCTGTCAGATTTTAGGCTTCAAGCTACAAGCTTCTGTCATGAGATTCAGGCTAATGCTATGGCTTTCTAACTTTGGGTTTTAGACTTAGGTTAGAGATTCGGGCTTAGGCCTTCGGGGCTTGAGGCTTTGAGCTTCAGCTTTTTTGCTTTAGGATTAAGGTTTAGGCCATTGCGCTTCTAGCTTGAGCTTTTGGGCTTTGGACTTCAGCCTACAAGGTTGGGCCTTCTGGCTTTAGGCTTAAGCTTATGGGGTTCAAGCTTTGGCCTTCAGGGTTGGGTCTTTGGGCTTTGGACTTCAGGCTTAGGCCTTCGAACTTTGGGCTTTGGGCTTCCAACTTTTGTCTTCAAGCTCGGGCCTATGGGCTTTGGGCTTAATGCTTAGGGTTGGGACTTCAAGCTTGGACGTTTAAGCTTCGTGCTTCGGGCTTTGGGCTATCGAACTTTGGGACTTCGGGCTTCGAGCTTAAGACTTTGGGCTTTGGGCCTGGGACATCAAGCTTTAGGCTTTGCGCATCTAGCTTTGGGATTGAGCTTGTATGCTTTGGGGTTCGGGCATTGGGCTTTGATCTTCAAGAATGGGCCTTCAAGCTTCAGGCTTAATCCTTAGACCATTGGGCTTCATGCTTTAAGCTTCCCTCTTTGGGCCTCAAGCTTTGTTCCCAGGACATCTGGACTCAGCTATAGGCATCCAGCTTTGATCTTCAAACGTAGACCTTTGGTCTTCTAAATTGGGCAAGGGATTTTGGGATTAGGCCTTCAGGTTTTGGTCTTTAGCCTTGAGGCTTGGGCCTTCAAGGTTCGTACCTTGGACTTGAGCCTTGGGGTTAGGCCCTCAGGTTTCAGACTTCGGGCTTCGGGCTTCGGCATTCGGGATTCAGAATTTGGCCTTCACGCTTCAGCCTTTAGGATTCGAGCTTCATGCTTAAGGCTTTCGAGATCCAGCTTCGTCCTTCGGGTTTGGGCCTTCTGAGTTTGGGCATTAGCCTTTGGTCTTCGAGCTTTAGGCTTAGGCATTTGGGTTTTTTAGTTTTGCGCTATAGGTTTTGAACTTTAGGGTTTAGGCTTTAGGTTTCGGGCATTGTGTACCATGTATTAGGCTTTGGGTTTCAAAATTTGGGCTAGGGGCATGAGCTTTTAGGCATGGACATTTGAGCTTTGGTGTTGCAATTTTGGTCTTCGGGCTTTAGGATTCAGGCATCAATCTTAGACCTTCAGGTTGCAGTCTTGGCCATTCGGTAGTCAGGATTTGGGGATAAGACTTCAGGCTTTCGGATTTCGCTTTTCTGCGTGTGCCTTTAGGCTTTATGTATGACCTTTTGGGCTTACGGTTTAGGCTTTGGGCTTCGAGCTTCGAGCTTTAAGCTTCGGGCTATGGTCTTCAAGCTTGCACATGGAGGGTTCAAGCTTCAGGCCCAGGTTAAAAATTTGGGCTAGGGGCATGAGCTTTTAGGCATGGACCTTTGAGCTTTAGTGTTACAATTTCGGTCTTCGGGCTTTAGGATTTAGGCATCAATCTTGGACCTTCTGGTTGCAGTCTTGGTCGTTCGGTCATCGGGATTTGGGGATAAGACTTTAGGCTTTTGCCTTTTATCATGTGCCTTTTAGCTTTTGGTATGACCTTTTGGGTTTGCGGTTTAGGCTTTGGGCTTCGAGCTTCGAGCTTCGAGCTTTAAGCTTCGGGCTATGGTCTTCAAGCTTGCACATGGAGGGTTCAAGCTTCAGGCCCAGGCTATCAGGATTAGTGCATTAGGTGTGGGCTTTTGCGCCTTGAGCTTCAAATTTCAGGCTTGGGCATTTGGGCATTAGACTTCATGCTATGTATTTTAAGCTTTGGCCTTTGGCCTTAGCATTTGAAGCTTTCGGCCTTCGCACTCTATGCTTAGGGCTATAAGATTTCGGATTCCTGCTTCAGGCATTGGGCATTGGGCATTAGGCGTCTGATGCACTATACTCAGCTCCTTTTGCCCTTCAGCCCTCAGAGGCACCTTGACCGGAGAGTCAGAGATGTTCACAATCTCCACCACATTTTCCTCTATTGCAGGTCCCTGTGCAGACTCCAGAGTTTGCACCAAAGCCCTGCAACCTTGGCTGATGGCGTCTCTCCTAATAGAACTATAGCCAGAGCCCCTGCTTCTTCTTCTCGAAGCACCACAACAGTCTCCTTAGCCGCCAATCTTGGTAACCCATCAGACGGTTCCAAGATTCTCTTCTTTTTCAAATAAGAGGAGCCAAAAGGAAGGTTGCTAGTCCTTTTCTTCTTCAGAGGAAGACCCAACAGAATCTTCCACTTGTCGCTCCCAGCTATCTCTCTAACAAATCTACTCCCTTTCTTGTAGGATTTTTAGAAATGGTAAAGGAGAATGCAAATCGACAGAGCGCTGCTCCGGCTTTATCCTGACAGGCCTTAGGCAGTGCATCCACCATCATGACAGTTCTCATTCTAGGACCCATATTAATGCTCGTGCCCTGACAATGCGAGGGGCTGTTATTAACACATGGTTCCAGCACTGTATCTCGGTCGTACACGTGGCGCTATGGGTATTAACTACTTTATCATTTTTATTATTTTTCTTATAGGTCGCCGGCCTCGGCCATAAGGATACGGTCAAACATCGATCCCATCGATTCAAGGCCATTTCCCTACAAACATTGATAATAATTTGTCTTAGCTACATTTATCAGTGTGCCATGACCTCATTATTTCCAACACAGCATGCTTCTTCCATGCATACAAACCAAAGGTCCGCATGCTTCAGCCATCACAAACCCTTAGAAGAATTACTAGAATCAAGAAATAAATTTCTCCTTCCACTACTTTGAGCTCCTTCAGTGACCTACAGCAGTAGGACCACCGATGCGGACTCAGCAAATAAATATTTTATCCGACAAACTTGGGCTGAGCTCTACTGCCTCCTACCTATAAAAGCCATTGAATAGGCTTTAGGTGGGAAGGGAGAGGAGGTAGGAAAAAGGGTTGGATCAGCCACGTCTTTATCCTTCTGTCAACTTGTACTAGAGCTTGAGATAAGGAAGCTCTTTCTGTCTTTCTCTCTCTCTTTTATTTTTATATTGTACTGATCTTTATGACCACCCCCATTCTTTACTATTGAAATTACCTCGCTGATCTCTCGGTGGATGTAGGGGATCTACTCCCTGAATCACCTTAAATCTCTGTTTGCTATTTTAGATGTGTATTAATCTTATTTAAGTCTTAATCATCAGGCATAGCTCTCTGCATGCTGCTATTTCTCGACACTCTCTTTCTCTCTGATTCGCGGGATCCTCTACTTCTCACATCAACAGCTTTAGGGTTAGGCCACTGGGCTTCAAGCTTCGAGCATCGAGCTTCGAGCTTCGAGCTTCTAGCTCCTGGCATCGGACATCGAGCTTCGACCTTCGGGCTTCGGGCTTCGGATATCTGGCTATGGGCTGCGAGCTTCAGGTTTCATATTTTGGCCTTCGAGATGTAGGCTTCATGCTTTAGGCTTTAGGGATCGAGCTTCATGCTTCGGTCTTGGGCCTTCATTTCGAACTTTAGGTTTCATGTTTTGGCCTTCGAGGTGTAGCCTTTATGCTTAAGGCTTTGGGGATCGAGCTTCATGCTTCTATCTTGGGCTTTCATTTTGGACTTCAGGCTTTAGGCTTGAGCTTTTAGGCTTCAGGCTTTAAGCTTGAGCCTTTAGGCTACGAGTTTTAAGGTTTAGGCAAGTGCTTACAGAGTTTGATCTTTAGGGTTAGGGATCTAGGCTTGTGTTCTCAGGTTTCAAGTCTCAGGCTTCAACTTTTAGGCATTAAGCTTCAAGCTTCAGGCCTGGGCCTATAGACTTCACCCTTTGGCTTTCGAGCTTTAGATTTTAAGCTTCGAGCTAGTGCCTTCTGATTTCGATCTTCATGGTTAAGGATTAGAGCTTGGGCCCTCGGGATTCAAGCTTTGGGCTTCTAGCTTTGGACTTTGAGCTTCGAGCTTCAAAAGGTGAGCTTGGGCTATCAGACTTTTGGCTTCAAGCTATGAGCTTCTGTCATCAAGATTCAGGCTAATGCTATGGCTTTCTAACTTCGGGTTTTAGACTTTAGGTTAGAGATTCAGGCTTAGGCCATCGTAGGATTAAGGTTTTGGCCATTGTGTTTCTAGCTTGAGCCTTTGGACTTTGGACTTTAGGCTACAAGGTTGGGCCTTCTGGCTTTAGGCTTAAGCTTATGGGTTTCAAGCTTTGGCCTTCAGGGTTGGGTCTTTGGACTTGGGTCTTTGGGCTTTGGGCTTCCAACTTTTGTCTTCAAGCTCGGGCCTACGGGCTTTGGGCTTAATGCTTAGGGTTGGGACTTCAAGCTTGGACGTTTAGGCTTCGCGCTTAAGGCCTTGAGCTTTGGGCTTTGGGCTATCGGGCTTTGGGATTTATGCATTTACCTTGGGCCTACGGGCTTCGAGCTTAAGACTTAGGGCTTCGGGCTTGGGACATTGGGCTTTAGGCTTTGTGCATCTAACTTTGGGATTGAGCTTGTATGCTTCGGGGTTCAGGCATTGGGCTTTGATCTTCAAGAATGGGCCTTCAAGCTTCAGGCTTAATGCTTAGACCATTGGGCTTCATGCTTTAAGCTTCCGTCTTTGGGCCTTAAGCTTTGTTCCTAGGACATCTGGACTCAGCTATAGGCATCCGGCTTTGATCTTTAGACGTAGACCTTTGGTCTTCTAAATTGGGCCAGAGGTTTTGGGATTAGGCCTTCAGGTTTTGGTCTTTAGCCTTGAGGCTTGGGCCTTCAAGGTGTGTACCTTGGACTTGAGCCTTAGGGTTAGGCCCTCAGGTTTCAGACTTCAGGCTTCGGGCTTCGGCATTCGAGATTCAGAATTTGGGCTTCACGCTTCGGCCTTTAGAATTCGAGCTTCATGCTTAAGGCTTCCGGGATCCAGCTTCGTCCTTTGGGTTTGGGCCTTCTGAGTTTGGGCATTAGCCTTTGGTCTTTGAGCTTTATGCTTAGGCATTTGGGTTTTTTTAGTTTTGCGCTATAGGTTTTGAACTTTGGGGTTTAGGCTTTAGGTTTCGGGCATTGTGTACCAGGTATTAGTCTTTGGGTTTCAAAATTTGGGCTAGGGGCATGAGCTTTTGGGCATGGACCTTTGAGCTTTGGTGTTACAATTTCGGTCTTCGGGCTTTAGGATTTAGGCATCAATCTTGGACCTTCAGGTTGCAGTCTTGGTCATTCGGTCATCGGGATTTGGGGATAAGACTTCAGGCTTTCGCCTTTTGTCATGTGCCTTTTGGCTTTTGGTATGACCTTTTGGGTTTGCGATTTAGGCTTTGGGCTTCGAGCTTCGAGCTTTAAGCTTCGGGCTATGGTCTTTAAGCTTGCACATGGAGGGTTCAAGCTTCAGGCCCAGGCTATCAGGATTAGCGCTTTTGGCTTCAGTATTTAGGCTTGAGGCTTTGAGTTTAGGACTTCAGGCATTGGGCTTCTAGCTTGGCCCTTCGTACTTTGGGCTTCAGAATTTGGGTTTCAGGCTTCAAGCTTGAGCCTTCATGCTTTAGGCTTCAGGCTTTTGGATTTGAGCTTGGGGCTTTGAGTTTTGGGGATGAGGCTTTGAGCATGGAACTTCAGGCTTTGGGATTTGAGATTTGGGCTTAGTTCTTCGAGCATTGGGCTTTAGGATTTAGGCCTTGGGATTCAGGTTTTGAGCTTGGGCCTTTAGGATTCAGGTTTTGAGCTTGGGCCTTTAGGATTCAGGTTTTTAGGTTGGGCCTTTAGGCTTTAGGCTTTGGGATTTGAGCTTGGGGCTTTGATTTCAGTGATAAGGCTTCGGGCATGGAGCATTAGGCTGTGGCATTCAGAATTTGGGCTTAGTTCTTCGAGCTTTTGGCTTCAGGCTTTAGGCTTAGGGATTCAGGTTTTGAGCTTGGGCCTTTGGGCTTTGGCTTAGACCTTAAGCCATCTTGGTTTGTGCTTCATGCTTTCGGCTTGGGCTTCATGCTTCCTGCTTGGGCTATAGGCTTTAGGCTTTGGGCTTAGGACTTCAGGTTTGGGGGTTCGAGCTTTGATCTTAAGTCTTTTGGGCTCAGTATTGGGGCTTTGACCCTTTGAACTTGAGTTTTTTGCCTTCGAGCTTCTGGCTTCGGGCTTAAGCATTCATGCTTTAAACATGAGCCTTCGAGTTTATGCCTTTTGGCTTAGAGCTCAGGCCTTCGGGGTTTTGGCTTCAAGATTAGAGTTTTGTCCTTCTAGCTTAGAGCTCAGGCCTACAAGCTTTTAGCTTCAAGATTAGGTCTTTGGGCTTTTGGCTATGGGCTTCAGCTTTCAGGTTGGGCTTGGGCCTTTCGGCTTCGGGATTTGGCCCATGGGTTTCAAGTTTAGGCCTTATGGCTTTAGGCTTGGGCTTCGGGCTTTTAGTTTCAGGCTTAAGAATTTGGTCTTCTAGACTTGCCCATCGGTCTTCGGCCTTTGAGCTTCAAGTTTTTGAAAAAGGTCTTCGAGCTTTGGTCTTCAAGCTTGGGCTTCCGACCTTCAGGCTTTGGGCCTTTAGACTTTAGGCTTCAACATTTAGGCTTTAGGCCTTTGAACTTGCAGATACGGAAATGGTCCTTTCGGACTTCAGGTTGGGCTTGGGCCTTTCGGCTTCGGGATTCGGCCCATGGGTTTCGAGTTTAGGCCTTGTGGCTTTAGGCTTGGGCTTCGGGCTTTTAGTTTCAGGCTTTAGGCTTGGGCTTCGGGCTTTTAGTTTCAGGCTTTAGGCTTGGGCTTCGGGCTTTTAGTTTCAGGCTTTAGGCTTGGGCTTCGGGCTTTTAGTTTCAGGCTTAAGAATTTGGGCTTCTAGCTTTGCCCATCGGTCTTCGGCCTTTGAGCTTCAAGTTTTCTAAAACGGTCTTCGAGCTTCGGTCTTCTAGTTTGCACATAGAGGGTTCAAGCTTCAGGCTTAGGCCATTAGAATTCGTGCTTCACACAAGGCTTCAAGATTTGGGTTTGGGCATTTCGGCTTTAGGCTTCATGCCTTGTGTTTTAGTTTTGGAACTTCGGCCTTTAAGGTTGAAGCTTCAGGATTTGAGCCTCAGGCTCAGGGCTTAGTCCTTTAGAATTTGGGATTTAGGCTTTGGGCTTGGGCCTTCGAACTTCAAGCTTTAGGATTCAAGCTTAGGCCATCAGTCGTCGGGCTTCGGTCTTCGGGCTTGTGCTTTCGACCTTCAGGCTTTGGGCCTTTAGACTTTAGGCTTCAACATTTAGGCTTTAGGCCTTCGAACTTGCGGATACGGGCATGGTCCTTTCGGACTTTTAGCTTCGGGCTTAAGAATTTGGGCTTCTATCTTTAGCCATCAGCCTTCAACCTTCAATCTTCAAGCTTCGGGCTACGGTCTTCAAGCATCGGTCTTCAAGCTTGCATATAAAAGTTTCACGCTTCAGGCTTGGGCTTTTAAGCATTACGCTTCATGCTTTGTATTTAGGGCTTTGCCTTGGGCCTTCGGACTTTTGGCTTCAGGTTTAAGAATTTGGGCATCTAGCTTCGGCCATGAGCCTTCATCCTTCGAGATTTAGGCTTCAAGCTACGGTCTTCAAGTGTCAATTTTCAAGCTTGCACATAGTGGATTCAAGCTTCAGGCTTAGGCTATGATGATTCAAGCTTTAAGCATGGGCGTTTTTGCTTTGGGCTTTAAGCTTTAGGCTTTGGTATTTGGGCTTTAGGCTTCGGACTTTGGGCACACACCTCCAAGATATGAGCATTAGAAATGGGCTTTAGGCTATGAGCTTCGAGCTTGGGCCATTGAGCTACAGGCTTCAAGATTTGGGTTACGAGCAGGTTTTGGCCTTCTAACTTAGGGTATGGGCTTTGACTTTTGGCCTTTGAGCTTTTGGTTTCGGCCTTCGGGCTTTAAGCTTCATGATTTGGGCTTCGGGCTTCAAGCTTGTGCCTTTAGCCACAAGCCTTCGAGCTTCGCGCTTCGCGCATCGGGCTTGGGCCTTTGTAATTCGACCTTCGAGCTTCAGGCTTGATCTTTTGGGCTTTCGGGCTTTGAGCTTTGTGCTTTAAGCTTGAGCAATTGGGCGTCGGGCATTTAGATTAGACCTTCAACCTGGCTTCTAGCTACGGGCTTTGGACTTCAGCCTTTGGCCTTCGACATTAGACGTTCGACCATCAGCATTCATGTTTTGGTGTTCATCCTTTGACCTTTAGGTATGAGCCTTTAGGCTTCGGGCTTTGGGTTTTGGGGACACACTTCTACGATTTGGGCTTCAAAAATGGGCCTTCAGGCTTCAGGCTATGGGCCTTGAGCTTAGGCCATCGAGCTACAGGCTTTAGGCTTTGGCCTTCATGCTTTGAGCTTTGGGCATTGAGCTTCAGGTTTTGGCCTTCGGGCTTTGAGCTTTGACTTTCGGCCTTTGGGCTTCGACATTCGGCCTTCAGGCTTTGACATTCAGCCTTTGAGCTTTTGGTTTGTTCCTTCGGTGTTGAGCTTTAGGCTTCAGGCTTCAAGCTTCAAGCTTATGCCTTTAGGCAGTAGGCTTCGAGCCTAGTGCAAGCTTCGAGCTTCAGGCTTGGGCAGTCGGACATTGGACTTCAAGCTTTGGGATTAAGCCTTCAGGCTTTCGACCTAAGAATTCATGTTTGTGCCTACTGACTTTGGTCTTTAGGCTAAGGCATTCGAGCAATT
Source organism: Apostasia ramifera (assembly GCA_019297695.1). Taxonomy (NCBI): domain Eukaryota; kingdom Viridiplantae; phylum Streptophyta; class Magnoliopsida; order Asparagales; family Orchidaceae; genus Apostasia; species Apostasia ramifera. Next base: position 65,060 of record JAEMOT010004191.1, on the reverse strand, counting down.
AAGATTTGAGCTTCAGACTTAGGCCTTTAGGCTTTGGGCTTGAAGCTTTGCGCTTCTGCCTTCTGGCAACGGGCTTGTGACTTTGTGTTTCATGCTTTGGGATTGTCACTTCAAGTTTCGGGCTTCATGGTTCGAGCTACTAGCTTTAGGCTTGGGCCTTTAGGTTTTGGGCTTGGGCTTTCGTGTTTCTGACTAAGGTTTTTAGCTTATGGGCTTCAGGCTTCAAGTTTTAAATTTAGCTGAGATGATTGAGTTTCAAGCTTTGAGGTTTGGGATTGGGCCTTTAGGTTTTAGGCTTCTAGCTACAGGCTTCGAGCCTTGGGCTTCAAACTTCTAGCTACAGGCATCGACCTTCGGGATTCAGGATAGTAGCTTGGGCCTTTGGTCATCAAGCTTTAGCCTTTGGGCTGGGGTTTGGGCCTTTGGCTTTTGGGCCTTTGGCTTTTGGGCCTTCAGCATTTGGGCTTCAAGATTAGTCCTTCTACGTATGAGTTTCGATCTTCAGGCTTTGGGCCTTTAGACTTTAGGCTTCAACATTTAGGCTTTAGGCCTTCGAACTTGCGGATACGGGCATGGTCCTTTCGGACTTTTAGCTTCAGGCTTAAGAATTTGGGCTTCTATCTTTATCCATCAGCCTTCAACCTTCAATCTTCAAGCTTCGGGCTACAGTCTTCAAGCATCGGTCTTCAAGCTTGCACATAAAAGTTTCACGCTTCAAGCTTGGGCCATCAGGATTCGAACTTCAGGCACAGGCTTTTAGGCTTTAGGCTTCAAATTTCAGGCTTGGGCTTTTAAGCATTATGCTTCATGCTTTGTATTTAGGGCTTTGGCTTGGGCCTTCACACTTTTAGCTTCAGGTTTAAGAATTTGGGCATCTAGCTTCGGCCATGAGCCTTCGGCCTTCGAGATTTAGGCTTCAGGCTACGGTCTTCAAGTGTCAATTTTCAAGCTTGCGCATAGTGGATTCAAGCTTCAGGCTTAGGCTATGATGATTCAAGCTTTAAGCATAGGCGTTTTTGCTTTGGGCTTTAAGCTTTAGGCTTGGGCATTCGGGCTTTAGGCTTCGGACTTTGGGCACAAACCTCCAAGATATGAGCATTAGAAATGGGCTTTAGGCTATGAGCTTCGAGCTTGGGCCATTGAGCTACAGGCTTCAAGATTTGGGTTACGAGCAGGTTTTGGCCTTCTAGCTTAGGGTATGAGCTTCGACTTTTGGCCTTTGAGCTTTTGGTTTCGGCCTTCAGGCTTTAAGCTTCATGATTTAGGCTTCGGGCTTCAAGCTTGTGCCTTTAGCCGCAAGCCATCGAGCTTCGGGCTTCGCGCATCGGGCTTGGGCCTTTGGAATTTGACCTTCGAGCTTCAGGCTTGATCTTTTGGGCTTTCGGGCTTTGAGCTTTGTGCTTTAAGCTTGAGCAATTGGGCGTCGGGCATTTAGATTAGACCTTCAACCTGGCTTCTAGCTACGGGCTTTGGACTTCAGCCTTTGGCCTTCGACATTAGACGTTCGACCATCAGCATTCAGGTTTTGGTGTTCATCCTTTGACCTTTAGGTATGAGCCTTCAGGCTTCATGCTTTGGGTTTTGGGGACACACTTCTATGATTTGGGCTTCAAAAATGGGCCTTCAGGCTTCAGGCTATAGGCCTTGAGCTTAGGCCATTGAGCTACAGGCTTCAGGCTTTGGCCTTCATGCTTTGAGCTTTGGATATTGAGCTTCAGGTTTTAGCCTTCGGGCTTTGGGCTTTGACTTTTGGCCTTTGGGCTTCGACATTCGGCCTTCAGGCTTCGACATTCAGCCTTTGAGCTTTTGGTTTCAGGCTTCAAGCTTCAGGCTTCAAGCTTCAGGCTTCAAGCTTCAAGCTTATGCCTTTGACACTAGGCTTCGAGCCTAGTGCAAGCTTCGAGCTTCAGGCTTGGGCAGTCGGACATTGGACTTCAAGCTTTGGGATTAAGCCTTCAGGCTTTTGACCTAAGAATTCATGTTTGTGCCTACTGACTTTGGTCTTTAGGCTAAGGCATTCGAGCAATTAAGATTTGAGCTTCAGACTTAGGCCTTTAGGCTTTGGGCTTGAAGCTTTGCGCTTCCGCCTTCTGGCAACGGGCTTGTGACTTTGTGTTTCGTGCTTTGGGCTTCTCACTTTGAGTTTCGGGCTTCATGGTTCGAGCTACTAGCTTTAGGCTTGGGCCTTTAGGTTTTGGGCTTGGGCTTTCGTGTTTCTGACTAAGGTTTTTAGCTTATGGGCTTCAGGCTTCAAGTTTTAAATTTTAGCTGAGATGATTGAGTTTCAAGCTTTGAGGTTAGGGATTGGGCCTTTAGGTTTTAGGCTTCTAGCTACAGGCTTTGAGCCTTGGGCTTCAAACTTCTAGCGACAGGCATCGACCTTCAGGATTCAGGATACTAGCTTGGGCCTTTAGTCATCAAGCTTTAGCCTTTGGGCCTGGGGTTGGGTCTTTGGCTTTTGGGCCTTCGGCTTTTGGGCCTTCAGCTTTTGGGCTTCATGATTAGTCCTTCTGCGTACGAGTTTCGATCTTCAGGCTCATGCTTTTTGGGCTTCGAGCTTTGGGCTTCCAGCTTCAAGCTTAAAGCTTAAAGCTTAGGCCTTCATGCTTTTGGCTTTGAGCTTAAAGCTTAGGCCTTCATGCTTTTGGCTTCGAGCTTCGAGCTTGGGCCATCAGGCATCAGGAGTGGGCTGGCGAGGTTTTGATTTTTGGCTTACACTTGCACCTTTGCGCTTTGATCTTTGAGGTTATTGTTTCAGGCTCGGGCTTGTGGGCTTCTGGCTTCAAACTTTGGCTTTCAGGCTTCAGGTTCCTGAAATTCGGCCGTAGCCTATAATACTATAACAGTAAAAAGATACATCAGGTACAAAAGGTTCGATCCTCATCGAGAATCGCACAAAAGTCGAGTGGGAGGGACATGCCCCTGCGCCCCTCTGTATCATCTAGACAAGAAAAGGAAGCTACAAAATCTGCCGCTCTATTGGCGGCTCTGTATACATGAGTAATCCTATGAGCCTTGAAGGCGCAAAAAAGGTCGGCGATCTGGGCCGTGGTCCTGTTGGGAGGGTGTCCTCTGGCTGCCCGCTGAAGGTCCGCAATAGTGGTGGCTGAATCGCCCTTTATCCAAATCCCGTCCGCCATAGCCACCCACTCCTGGGCGGCTGTCACCGCAATGAGGGCTCCCATCGCTTCTGCTGTGGGAGTGGCATGAGTGTAGAGCTTGGAACCAATTGCTGCTAGGAAATTCCCTTGATGATCTCGAACAACTCCACCTGCACCTGCCGCACCGTTCTGTTTAACGGAGCCATCAAGTTCACCTAAATCCATCGTGGGGGTGGGGGATCCCAATGGGATGCAGAGGGGTAACAGCAGCCTTCAAGGCTGTTGGGATCCCAGTTCCCCACGTTGGAAGAAGGTTGTTCTTGGGCCTCGCTAAAATGAACAAGTGCAGCGATAACTCTAGGCACCGGGAAGGGTTTATTGTGGACGCGTCCGTTGCGAGCTCGCCAAGAGTGGTACAATGCAGCCACCACTCGAATTGCCTGAGGATCGGCTGGATTTTTTTGAACTCGTGACTTCAAGTTGCTGAGAAAAATCTGCAGTAGATGACCATCGCAAGCTTGGGATGACGAGGATGCCTTTGCCGTATGAGCCACCAAAGATGGTAACGTGGGGGTGGCATGTCCGGGGAGGGATGCTGCTGCTACAACAATAGAAATAACTACTGTAGCAGCAGCAGAATTGGATACTGCTGCTGTAGCAGCAGCAAGGAGAGCAGTTGTTATTGTTGCTGTAGCAGCAGCAGGTATTGCTGCTGCGACAGCTGCAGCAGCGGCAGAGCATGCTGCTGCTGTTACGGCAGCAGCAACGGAAGGTACTGTTGCTGCTGTAACAGCAGCAGGTTTAACTGTTGCTGTCGCAGCAGCAGCTTGTTCTGCTGCTACTGCTGTGACAACAGCAGTCTTAGCTGCTGCTCCTGTTATGGCTATAGCGGACTTTGCTGCTGCTCCTGCTATGGCAGCAGCAGAGTAAGCTGCTGCTGTAGCTGCGGCAGCAACAGGTTGAGCTATTGCTGTCACCGTGGAAGTTGCCCGGGGATGCGCACTGCAAGAAGCAGCTGTAGGGTGTCGGGTCCGCAGCCCCGGTCTTGTATTGGATTTACCATCATCGCCGCCACCTGCAGAAAAAAGGTTAGCATAATAGAAATTCCTGCTGCTGCCAGCAGGTCTCGGTGTTTTTCGTCGGGATTTGTCGCCATCATCATGCCAGCTAAGAGGGCTCTGAGTCACGCTTTCTCTTGGATGAATTCTACCCCGAGCCTTGTAAGATAGGAAGAGTTGAAGTGCTAGCAGGACAAAAATCTGCAGCTGGAATGGGGATTGCAGGCTGCACTTTCTGGGAAATAAACGCACGGGCCGCCGGTCGGCCTCCCCGCTGGATGCCCAAGGCTGGGGTTGCAAGGCTGAGAAAGGAGGTGTGGTGGCTGCTACTGTAGCCAGGATGGCAAGTTGCGGCCATTCCACACCGACCAACTCGCCGGAACAGAGATCTCCTTCCCCATCGGCGGCGTCCATGTCACTGTCGACAGAGCAGGAATGCATGCTCGACAGCTCGCCAGTGCAGGCCCATCCAAACCAGAGACCGCAGGCTTCCTCCCTTGGCTTTCCCGAATAGAATGCACACTCCACCGAAGCTTGGGCGGAGGTTTCCGCCTCCTGCAGTCGATCCTGTGAAGCAGAGCTGCTTACTAAGCTCGTAGCCGCCGGATGTGCAGGAACTGCAGACAATACTAGCAAACCTAAAAATGGCGTGCTGCGATCTAGCCTTTGCCCAAAAGCTGAAGGTGACACACTAAATGTTGCAATCTACAACAGCTCCAGCAAATCAGAGCAGAGCATCCCTGATTCAGCTGCTGAAAATGCTGAAAATGGATGCAAACTTGAAGCTGCAGCTGCTGGAGCTACAAGTAATAACAACGACAGCAACAAAGAACTGCTCGAACCCAACCTTTGTAAGGAAGATGAAGTCCAAATGCTGGATCTCTCCCCCTCGCAGCAAGCTATGCCTCCAGAGCACTGCCAAGGTATTTTTTCTCCCACCCTGTGGCCCGGCGGGTGGCCACAAACCTTGTAACTGCCTGTGATGTCGCAAAAATTATTCCGGGTGAGGATGCGAGTGGCCCTTTGAGGCAGTCTGGTATGCAGGTCGACATCGCGCAAACTGTTGTGTTTAATTCTGCAACTTCAGCTCAGACTGCAGCACCACACAGCTTCAACAACAGAGCTTGCCCACCAAGTGCTCGACAGAATGCCACCATCAGCATTCTGCAGCATTCTGAAGCTTCCAGCCAGCCCAACAACCCCCTCCACCTTCAGTCCACTGCAAACTAGCTAACCTCTCAGCCATCACTGCAGAAATCAGTGGCAAGCCCCAACCAACAGCAAGGGAATTTATTGCAGAATAGGCCTAAAGATTACAGCAGCTCACCTAAACAACAACCTCTATTATCACGCGCAGCTAACTCCGCTTGGACTCGTCAGGAGTATGTTAGTTTTGGAGACGTAGATCTCTCTAACTCAGCCCACATTCACGAAGGAGTAGTCCAGCTAGACAAAGCTTCAATCTCATACATGCAATCCAAGCTAGCTTCTATGCTTGTCGGCAAAATATTCGAGAGAAGGCTGCCTTTTCATTTTCTCTCAGCCGAACTTCATAAGCGGTGGGGGCACTACGAGGGCTTCAAAGTCCTCGATGCCAGCAAAGACAGTTTCATCTGTCACTTTGAAAAAGAAGCGGATCGAGATGCGGTGATCTGTAGTGGACCTTGGACCGTGGCGGGTCAAATCCTAGGACTTGATGTCTGGTCTTTGGATTTTGATCCCTCTTCGGTTGGTGTCTCGACCCCACTCTGGATCCGACTACCTGCGCTCCCCCTCTATTGTTGGGGAAAGGAGAACCTTGCTAGAATTTCTTCGGAAATTGGTGCTCCGCTATGGCTTGACCCCGTCACCGCCAATATGGAGAAGATTGCCTTTGCTAGAATTTGTGTTAGGGTCAACTTAACCCAACCTCTCAAAATGGGTGTCTGGATAAACGGACCAACAGGCAAATTCTTTCAAAGGGTCAAGTATGAAGGCATCACAGTTGCCTGCTTTAAATGTGGAGTAGTAGGCCACAGGGACCAAAGTTGCCCCCTTCTTAAGGCAAAAATGCTAGCTGATACAACCACCCGCCCTACCCCAATCGCCTCTGACTATATGATGGACATCACCTTCAGTCATGTTGGCCCCAGTGAGACTGTATGCAACCCTACAAATAATTCCAGTCAGGATGGCAAATACCTGCACGACCAACCCAAGCACTCGGGGGATGCGGCGAAGGAATTTGTCAGCGCGTGGACCCTTGTGACCAATAGGCGCAGGAAGCCACACAGCTTGACTGGACAGCTACCCCCGCTAGTTGCCAACAATAATCTCAGTAAGCCTATAAATACCCACCCTCTGAAATCAGCCAAGCTACAACAGCGATCTTCCGCCCAGCAATATAGAGCTGTGGGACAGCAAACTACCAGACCTAAAGCACCAAAAAACAGCAAACCACACAGCATACATCTGCAAAACAGTGCTGATTCGCAGCAAACTGCAGAATCCCAGCAATGCAGAACTCCGGGACAGCACACAACAGGGCAAGAACTGCTGCAGAACAAGCAAAACAGCTCTACAAAGTTGCAGAATAGTGCAGTTTTTCAGCAAAGTGAAAGGACACAGCAACATGTAACTTCAGTACAGCCAAAACCAGTGCAGAAGCTATTGCCGAGGACACAGAATGGACTTACAAACCTCCAAAACAATGCAGAATTTCAGTTCTGCAGAGTACAAAATGCAGGTTTGAATGCAGCCTCCAATAAACAGTCACCTGACGGATTTAGAGACTGTATTGAAGCCACCCCAACTGAGGCTGAAGCAAAAGACTGTAGAATTGTTTCCGTCCAGCACAACAACCCCTTTGTTGTCCTTGATACGGGCTTAGGGGAAGGAGAAATCCAACCATCCAATAAGTCGCCTATGCAGTCCTCTGTTGTCAGCAAGAAAAAATCAAAAAATCCCTTGCAAAATCTGCTTTCACCTGCCGCCAACAATCATAAGGGCGGGTTAGAATCTCTAAGAAACATTGGGAGCGAGAACTTGTCAACCTCAAGAGCTGGACCACTCCAGATAGTGTTAGCATGTTAAATAAAAGAAGACGGGAGACTCGTGGCGACACTGTTAAGGAGGGCGGCTCTCCACCCCTCCACTCTCACCTTTCCTCCTCCCCATCCCAATGATTAAAGTCATCTTTTGGAATTGTCGCGCAGTTAAAAAGCCAGCTTCGCGCAATCACCTCCAGGCTTTAGTCAGGGAGCACTCACCGGTAGTGATTTGTCTTTTGGAAACTAGAGTTCAGTCGTTCTCTAGAAAAGAAGTTGACAGACTAGTGGGACGTTAGTGGGACTTTCATGTGGAGCTGTCAATGGGCAAATCTGGTGGCATTATTGTGTGTTGGCTCAACCACATCACCCGACTCCAAGTTATTCACTCTAATAAACAAGTTGTTGTTGCTCAGGCTACTGTTATGGGTCAACATATTTGGCACATATGTGCTGTCTATGCTGACAAGGATTACATCAAGCGTCGTATTATTTGGGATAGCATTTCCCCATTGTTGGATGTGGAAACTCCAGCCATTGTGGGAGGTGACTTCAGTTGCATCCTTTTGCAAGAAGATAAGCGAGGAGGCAAGCCTTTCATCCCTGAGGAGGCCCACAATGAATTTGCCAGCTTCCTAACCAATAACGATCTTCATGATGGCTGGAATGGGGGGCAGCATTATAGTTGGTGCAACAATAAAAAGGGAAAATCTCGTATGTAGGTTAGATTGGACAGAGTCTGCTTCAACTCAGCGGCTTTATCTGCTCTCCCGGGCTCTGCTGTTACTCACCTTACCAGAATTGGGTCAGATCATTGCCCGCTCTTGGTTTAAGGCAGAAACTTGGAGTTTAAACTGCAAGGCGACATCTTAAAATTTGAAGATGTCTGGCTTGATGAAGAGGGTTCCAAGGAGATTGTGGTTAAGGAATGGCACAAACCTGCTCACGGTAGCCCGCCCGCCATTCTCAACCACAAGTTCGCTCGCACACTTCGCGCCCTTAAGATTTGGAGTCGGGAGAAGTTTGGGGATATCCATGCCAGAGCCAAAGATCTTGAGAGCAGAATTGTGGAGCTTGAACTTAGGGAGTCCACCGGCATTGGCCTGAGTGACAGTGAGTTGGATTGCCTTTTACAGTTGATTGCTGATTACAACACCACACTTAGCAGACTTGAGACTTGGTGGCTACAAAGAGCCAAAGTGAAGTGGGCCAAGTTTGGAGATCGCAACTCTTCCTTTTTCCATAAAACTGCGACTTGCCGGAAGCGTACCAACCACATCCATCGCTTAGTTGGGCAGGATGGTGAGGAAATCACAGACAAAGAAGGGATCCAAGCTGCTTTGGTTGGCCACTTCTCCTCAAAATGGAGGCCCCCCATTGCCCCGCTATCTGAGCTGAGCATTCCCCCACCTAGAGCTACGATCTCTCAAGAAGATGCTCTCAGGATCGGCTCACCTGTCAGCAATAAGGAGATTGTAGCTGCTATCAACTCTTTTGGCAACAATAAGGCCCCTGGCATCGATGGCATAACTAGCTCATTCCTTAAGGGCTACTAGAGTGCTACCAGCTCGGATGTCCTGTCTGTTGTTCATCATTTCTTCAATCATGGGTCCATACCAAAGCGTTAGAAGGATACGCTAGTGGTCCTTATTCCTAAAGTGCAGGGTACCGTGCTCCCCTCCCAATTCAGACCCATTTGCCTCTGCACTACTATCTACAAAGTCATCGCCAAAATCCTTATCAATCGAGTGAAGGACGTCCTCAGCTCTCTCATTTCTCAGGAGCAAGGAGCCTTTGTTCCGGACCGTGGCATTGCTGACAACTGCCTACTAGCACAGGATATCATGCAGAAGTTAGCTTCCTCTGAATCCTCCACTGGCTATGTCCATCAAAGTTGATATGAAACAGGCCTATGACAGAATGAGGTGGGATTTTTTACAAAAAATCCTTCAACACTTTGGCTTCCCCGACACTTGGAGCAGTTGGGCCTTAGCTTGTGTTTAAGCCTTGAGATTTGCTTTGATGATAAATGGACAGATATCCAACTGGATAGAAGCAACTTGTGGCTTCCGACAGGGTTGCCCTTTATCTCCGTATTTGTTCATTCTCTGCTCTGAACTGCTTTCCCTTCTTATTAACCAACACCAGAATAGAGATGACCTGCTGGGGATCCGAACTATAGCACATGGGCCCCTTATCACCCACCTTTTGTTTGCAGATGACATCCTCATGTTTGCCCCCGCCACCTGCAGAGCTGTCAGAATCCTGAATAGTATCTTCGATACTTATTGCTGTTGGTCTGGACAGAAAATCAATAAGGCTAAGTCCTCCATTTGTTTTAGCAAGAAGATGAAGGGAAGCCGGAAGCGCATGATTACTAACAAATGGGGGTTTCGTATGCAAGCTGAGGGCAAGTACTTGGGCATTCTGCTCATCAGTAGGAGGCTAGTAAAAGCCGACCTCCACCATATTATTGAACTATAAGGGGAAGAATTTCTTCGTGGGGCACCAGGCACCTATCCCTTGCTGGCAGAGTCACACTCATTAATAGCGTGCTCACCTCTATTCCTATCTTCTCCCTCTCCCATACATTTGTGCCTGATAATGTTTTGGTGGAGATTGAGAAGTTAATTAGACTCTTTCTATGGAGCGGCAACCTAACTTCGAATGCAGCTCATCTTGTGGCATGGGAGCATGTTACCAAGCCAAAGAATGCTGGGGAGTTGGGCATCCATCATTTGGAGGATTGACGCTCTATTCTCGTGGCCAAACTTGCCTTCAACTTTCTTAGTAACGCAGACACTCTGTGGGTCAAATGCTTCCAGGCCAAGTACGGAAACAGAGAGATTACCTTCTCCACCAAAAGGGGTTGGAGTCAACCCAGGCGTCCTCCATAATTATGGTACTGCCACCACTGCCAATCTTCCACATAGAATTTTGTAAGGCTGTAGTCCCTTCCTGACAAATAAGTTTCCAAGCCCATGAATCACCCTTTTGGTGGAGAAGGTAATCTCTCTGTTTCCGTACTTGGCCTGGAAGCATTTGACCCAAAGAGTGTTCGTGTTGTTAAGAAAGTTGAAGGCTAGTTTGGCCACGAGGATAGAGCGCCACACCTCCAAACGGTGGATGCCCAACCCCCCAGCATTCTTTGGCTTTGTCACATGCTCCCACGCCACTAGATGAGCTGCATTCGAAATTAGGTTGCCACTCCATAGAAAGCGTCTAATTAACTTCTCAATCTCCACCAAAACATTATAAGGCACAAAGGTATGGGAGAGGGAGAAGATAGGAATAGAGGTGAGCATGCTATTAATGAGTGTGACTCTGCCAACAAGTGATAGGTGCCTCATGCCCCACAAAGAAATTCTTCCCCTGACAGATTCAATAATATACTGGAAATCGGCTTTTACTGGCCTTGTATTGATGAGCGAAATGCCCAAGTACTTGCCCTCAGCTTGAGTACGAAACCCCCATTTGTTAGCAATCATGCGCTTCCTGCTTTCCTTCATCTTCTAGTTAAAACAAATGGAGGACTAGCCTTATCGACTTTTTGACCAGACCAACTGCAATAAGTATCGAAGATACTATCCAGAATTCTGACAGCTCTGCAGGTGGCGGGGGCAAATATTAGGATGCCATCTGCAAAGAAAAGGTGGGTGATAAGGGGTCCATATGCTGTAGTTCGGATCCCCAATAGGTCATCTCTATTCTGGTGTTGGTTAATAAGGAGGGAAAGCAATTCAGAGCAGAGAATGAACAAATACGGAGACAAAGGGCAACCCTGTTAGAAGCCACGAGTTGCTTCTATCCAATTGGATTTCTGTCCATTTATCATCAAAGCAAATCTCGGAGCTTCAACACAAGCTAAGGTTCATCTGCTCCAGGTGTCAGGGAAGCCAAAGTGCTGAAGGATTTTTTGTAAAAAATCCCACCTCATTCTGTCGTAGGCCTGTTCCATATCAACTTTGATGGACATGTAGCCAGTGGAGGATTCAGAGGAAGCCAACTTCTGCATGATCTCCTGTGCTAGCAGGCAGTTGTCAGCAATGCCACGGCCCGGAACAAAGGCTCGTTGCTCCTGAAAGATGAGAGAGTTGAGGACGTCCTTCACTCGATTGATAAGGATTTTGGCGATGACTTTGTAAATAGTAGTGCAGAGGCTAATGGATTTTAATTGGGAAGGGAGTTCTGCACCCTGCACTTTAGGAATAAGAACCACTAGCGTATCCTTCCAGCGCTTTGGCATGGACCCATAACTGAAGAAATGATGAACAGCAGTCAAGACATCCGAGCTGGTAGCACTCCAGTAGCCCTTAAGGAACGAGCTTGTTATGCCATCAATGCTAGGGGCCTTGTTGTTGCCAAGAGAGTTGATAGCAACTACAATCTCTTCATTACTGACAGGTGAGCCGATCCTGAGAGCATCTTCTTGAGCGATCGTTGCTCTGGGTGGGGGAATGCTCAGCTCATACAGAGGGGCAATGGGGGGCCTCCATTTTGAGGAGAAGTGGCCAACCAAAGCAGAGTGGATCCCTTCTTTGTTAGTGATTTCCTCACCATCTTGCCCAACTACGCGATGGAGGTGGTTGGTACGCTTTCGGCAAGTCGCAGCTTTATGGAAAAAGGAAGAGTTGCGATCCCCACACTTGGCCCGCTTCACTTTGGCCCTTTGTAGCCACCAAGTCACAAGTCTGCTAAGTGTGGTGTTGTAATCTGCAATCAACTGTAAGAGGCAATCCAACTCACTGTCACTCAGGCCAGTGCCAATGGACTCCCTTAGTTGAAGGTCCGCAATTCTGCTCTCAAGGTCTTTGGCTCTGGCATGGACATCTCCAAACTTCTCCCAACTCCAAATCTTAAGGGCGCGAAGTGTACGGGCAAACTTGGGGTTGAGAATGGCGAGCGGGCTACTGTGGGCAGGTTTATGCCATTCCCTAACCACAATCTCCTTGGAACCATCTTCGTCAAGCCAGACATCTTCAAATTTCAGGATGCCGCCTTGCGGTTTAAACTCCAGGTTTCTACCTTGAACCAAAAATGGGCAATGACCTGACCCAATTCTTGTAAGGTGAGTAACAGCAGAGCCAGGGAGAGCAGATAAAGTCGTTGAGTTGAAGCAGACTCTGTCCAATCTAACCCACATACGAGCTTTGCCCTTTTTGTTGTTGCACCAACTATAACGCTGCCCCCCATTCCAGCCATCATGAAGATCATTAATGGTTAGGAAGCTGGCAAATTCATTATGGGCCTCCGCAGGGATGAAAGGCTTGCCTCCTCGCTTGTCTTCTTGCGAAAGGATGCAGTTAAAGTCACCTCCCACAATGGCCGGAGTTTCCCATCCAACAATTGGGAAATGCTATCCCAAATTATACGGCGCTTGATGTAATCTTTGTCAGCATAAACAGCACAAATGTGCCAAATATGTTGACTCATAACAGTAGCCTGAGCAACAACAACTTGTTTGTTGGAGTGAATGATCTGGAGCCGGGTGATGTGGTTGAGCCAACACACAATAATGCCACCAGACTTGCCCACTGATGGCTCCACATGAAAGTCCCTTTGACGTCCCACTAGTCTGTCAACTTCTCTTCTAGAAAATGACTGAACTCTGATTTACAAAAGACATATCACTACCGGTGAGTGCTCCCTGACTAAAACCTGAAGGTGATTGCACGAAGCTGACTTTTTAACTCCACGGCAATTCCAAATGATGGTTTTAATCTTTGAGGGGGGAGGAGGAAAGGTGAGAGTGGAGGGGTGGAGAGCTGCCCTCCAGAATAGTATCGCCACGAGTCTCCCATCTTCTTTTGATTAGTTTGCCACCACTAGCTGGGGTTAAGCAGTCTTTGAGGTTAGCAAGTTCTTTCTCCCAATGTTTCTTAGAGATTCTTTCCTTACCCTTACGAGTGATAGCATTGGGGGAGGGAAAGGTTTGCAGAGGAGATTTTAACTTCTTCTTCTTGGCTAAAGAGGGCGCCATAAGAAGGTTAGTGAGGGGCTTGACATCGCTTTCCTCCATGCAAAGATCGAGGACAGCAAAGGGATTGTTGTGCTGTGAGGCGAGGGAAATCCTGTCTTTGCCTTTGGCTACGAACTGGGTAGACTGGGCCTGTGTATTGGACTTGTCCAGATGTAGATTTTTATTGGCTGCATTCAGGACTATATTCTGCACACGACAGTGTTGAAAATCTTTAGCTTTCTTCACCTCCTTATTGCCATTCTGCACACTGCATTCTGCCTTCTGCTTGTTCTGCTGCAACCCCTGCATTGCTACAGTACTGTCCCGCATTTCTACAGTGCCCGTTTGCTTGGTCTGCACCATCCCCTGCATTTCTACAATACTGTCCTGCACTTCTACAGAACTATCCTGCACTTCTACAATACTGTCCCACATTTTAACAGTATAATCCTGCATTTCTACAGTGTTATCCTGCATTTCTGCAGTGCTCTTCAGCATTTCCACAGTGCTCTTCAGCATTTCTGCAGTGCCTTTCTATTTTTTCTGTAATAGCCCCGGGATTGCTACAGCATTGTCCTGCAATTCAACAGTGCCCTTCTGCTTAATCAGCCTTTTTTGGATATTCGAGTGGCTATTCTGGGGAATTTTAACCCCTGTGGCATGTTGTCCCCCCCTCTGAGCTGTTGGGCTAGACTTTTCTGCTGCTGGTGGGTAGCGATTTACTGCGGCTGTCTTGCTGAAGTCAGCGAGGTAGCGGGCGTAGATTTGTTGCCTGCAGCCTACTTGGGTTGTTGTCTAGCCAAATTCCGTGGTTTTCGACGATTGGTTACCAGCATCCATGGACCAATTGAATCTTTAGACACATTCTCGCAAGGGTCAGGTTGGGTGTGCACAGCATTAGTCTCCATCATATCATTGGACAGCATCGGGGAGGGAATGGTGGATGTATTGGCTTGTGATATTGGTCCTTGGAGGGGACAACTCGTGTCTCTGTGCCCAACAACACCGCAATTAAAGCAGATGACCGTAATACCTTTATACTCAACTCTTTGAAAAAATTTCCCTTTCGGTCCGTCAATCCATACTCCCGGCTTGAGGGGTTGGGCTAGATTAACCCGAACGCAAACTCTAGCAAAGGCAATTTTGTCCATGTTTGCGGTGACAGGATCTAGCCATAATGGGGCACTAATATCCGATGAGATTCTGGCTAGATTCTCCTTTCCCCAGCAGTAGAGGGGGAGTTCTGGTAATCTAACCCAGATCGGTGTTGAGGCACCTACGGAAGAGGAGGGGTTAAAATCAAGGGACCAAACATCAAGTCCTAGAATTTGACCCGCCACTGTCCATGGTCCGGATCGAATGATAGCATCCCTATCTGCATCATTTTTAAATTGACAGATAAAACAATCTTTGTCTGCATCGAGGACTTTAAACCCATCATAGTGTCTCCATCTTTTGTGAAGCTCAGCTGCGAGGAAATGGAACGACAGTCTCCTTCCAAATAATTTACCAACTAACGATGAAGATAGCTTGGATTGCATATGCGAAATAGACACTTTATCGAGCTGAATAATTCCTTCTCGGATGTGGGCTGAGGTGGAGAAATCAATGTCTCCAAAGCTAACGTACTCCTAGCGAGCCCAGTCCAAAGTAGCTGCAGGTGAGTGCTGAGGCTGCTGGTTTGGCGGCTTGCTAGAGTTAGGTTGCTGCTGCATAACATTCCCTTGCTGTTTGAAGTGAGCTGCATGCGTCCTATGTAAATTTGGTTGGGGAATTTGCTGATTTTTGTTGGTCTGGAGGAGCAGGTGGCTGCTATGCTTGCTGAAAACTACAGAAGGTTGTGGAGAGGTCGCTGCGACATTCTGTCGAACAACGGGAGGGCTGTTTTTGCTATTGGAGCTGATTGGCGCTGCAGTTTGAGCAAGATCTGTGCCGTTTAACACTGTAAAATTCTGCAGAATGTTGGTTGCGGTATTCTGTCGAACAGTTGGCGGGCAAGCTTTGTTGTTAAGGTTGTTTGCTGCAGTAGAGTGATCGGATGTTGCTGTAAGACAAGATGGAGGCTGCACAGAATCAATCTGCATACCGGACTGCCCTAAGGGGCCTCTAGCATCCTCACCCAGAATAAATTTTGCGTCATCACAGGCAGATAAATGTGCGGCCACCCCCCGGGCCACAGGGTGGGAGAAATTCATACCTCGGTCATGTTCTGGAGGCAAAGTTCGCTGGGAAGGGAAGGAGAACAGCAGATGGGCCTCAACCTCCTTGCGGTGGCTGGAAGCTAGGCCTTCTCGTGCGTTGGCGCTGCTGCTGTGTGCAATACCAGCTCCGGCTGCATTGTTTGTGGCTGAAATTCTAGAAATTACAGCAATGTTTACTTGGGCAATCTCCTCTATTTTGCAGAAATTGTAGCAGTCCTCCTCTGTTTTGCTGAAATTGTAGGAGGCTGCAACATTTCCAGCTGTTTCCTCACTGCAATGGCTGGATCCCAGCACTCTTGGTTCGATTTTATTGTGGATGCCTGCGATTCCAGCACATCCCATAGCTGCTGGGCAAGCTGCAGTACTCTGCTTGGGCCAACTGCTCTGTTCTGTAGATCCAACAGATTTGGAGGCTGCAAAGTGGGCAAGCAACTCTGTTTTGCCAGATCTATTGCGGGTGGCAGTTCCAGCAAGTTCTGCAACAGCAGATTGGGCAGAGTGCTCTGTTTCGCCAAATCTGAAGCATGTTGCGAAAAGCAGAGCGTCAACTTCATCAGCCTACACGTGTTGCACGGGAGTACCCTGAGAGGAGACCATAGGTTGATGATTTAGGCTAGTCTTCACCTACGACCTGCCGAACCCATCCTCCTACTCTATAGACAACGGCTTGGATGCCGCCAACAGAGAAGATGACCACTTTTCAAGTGCGATGGCCTGATTGGAACTCCTGTTGCCCTCCATCTTAGCTACAACAGAGGCCACCTTCCCACCTTCCTCTTCCTTGTTGCACCGATCATGAGTTTCCGGCGGGGAGGCGGGCCGCCCCCCCGAACGTTTGTTCCCCAGCTCGGGAATGGAGGCAGGAGAGTTGGGAAACACTGTAGCAAACCAGCCCCAAAGATTTTTCAAAGTTTTTTCGAAAGTTTTTGGTTTCCGGGCAAAGTTTTTGGTTTCCGGGCAAAGTTTTTGGGTTCCTTGAAATTCGGCCGTAGCCTATAATACTATAACAGTAAAAAAAGATACATTAGGTAAAAAAAATTCGATCCTCATCGAGAATCGCACAAAAATCGAGTGGGAGGGACATGCCCCTACGCTACTCTATGTCATCTAAACAAGAAAAGGAAGCTACAAAATCTGCCGCTCTGTTGGCGGCTCTGTATACATGAGAAACTCTATATGCCTTAAAGGCGCAAAAAAGTTCGGCAATTTGGGCCGTAGTCTTGTCGGGAAAGTGTCCTCTGGCTGCCCGCTAAAGGTCCGCAAAAATGATGGCTGAGTCGCCCTCTATCCAAATCTTGTCCGCCATAGTCGCCCACTCCTGGGCGGCTGTCACCGCAATGAGGGCTCCCCTCGCTTCTGCTGTCGGAGTGACATAAGTATCGAACTTGGAACCAGTTGCTGCTAGGAAACTGCCTTGATGATCTCGAACAACTCCACCTGCGCCTACCGCACCGTTCTGTTTAACGGAGCCATTGAAGTTCACCTTAATCCATCGTGGGGGTAGGGGATCCCAATGGGATGTAGTGGGGTAACAACAGCCTTCAAGGCTATTGGGAACCCAGTTCTCCACGTTGGATGAAGGTTGTTCTTGGGCTTCACTAAAATGAACTAGTGTAGCTATTACTCTAGGCAACGAGAACGGTTTGTTGTGGACCCGACCGTTGCGAGCTCGCCAAGAGTGATACAATGCAGCCACCGCACGAATGGCCTGAGGATCAGCTGGATTTTGTTGAACTCGTGCCTGTAAGTGGCTGAGAAAAAAGTGCAGTAGATGACCATCACAAGCTTGGGACGATGGAGATGTTGCTGCCGTATCAGCCGCCAGAGCTGGTTGCGTCGGAGTGGCATGTGCAGAAAGGGACTCTGTTGTTACAGCAGCAGAACTGACTGCTGTAGCAGCTGCAGAATTAAATTTTGCTACTACTACAGCAGGTTCAGCTGCTATTACAACAGCTGGTTGACCAGCAGGCGTTGCTACTGTTACTACAGCATCATCAGCTGGGGTTGCTGCTGTTGCTGCAGCAGCTGGAACAGCTACTGCGACAACAGCAGCAGCAGCGGAATGAGCTGCTATAATAGCAGCAGTAGGATCAGCTACTACTATCGCAGGTTTTGCTTGTGCTGCTGCTGATGCTGCAGCCGCGGCAGCAGCAGGTTTTGCTTGTGCTGCAGCCGCGGCACCAGCAGGTTTTGCTTGTGCTGCAGCCGCGGCAGCAGCAGGTTTTGCTGCTGCTGCAGCCGCGGCAGCAGCAGGTTGTGCTGCTGCTGCAGCCGCGGCAGCAGCAGGTTTTCCTGCTGCTGTAGCTGCGGCAGCAGCAGAGTGTGTTGCTGCTGTCACTGTTGTAGTTGCCCGGGGCTGCACACTGCAAGAAGCAGCAGTAAGGAGTCAGTTCTGCAGCCCCGGTCTTGTATTGGATTCACCATCGTTGCCGCAACTTGCAGAAAAAAGGTTAGCATAAAAGGAGTTCCAGCTGCTGCCAGTAGGTCTGGGTGTTTTTCTTCGGGATTTGTCGCCATCATCATGCCAGCTATGAGTGCTTAGAGAGGTGAGGACAGCATCACGCTTTCTCTTGGGTGGATTCTGCCCCGAGCCATGCAAGATAGGAAAAGTTGTAGTGCTAGCGGGACAAAAATCAATAACTGAAATGTGGATTGCAGGCTGAACTTTCTGTGATTTTGCATTCAGCACAACTGTGGTGGAAGCCTTTTGTTTGTTGCATTTCCGACTGACTGGGCAATGCTGCGATGGGGTCAGGGGACTAGTAGGTAGCTCCCAATAGGCCTCGTCAGACTGCACAACATCAGCCCCTGTTGCTAACTCCGCCCCCTCCCATTGTAGGGCATCAAAGACGGCGCAAGTGAACTTACACTCATAGACAAAGTGTTGCACATCCACTTCGGCAGAGCAACCCCATGGGCATCTGTTAGACTCCCGCAGACGCCTATGCTTGAGCCAGGAAAAAGTGGGGATAGCGTCACAACAAATCCTCCAGAGAAAAGTGACAAAGCGGGGCTGCGCGCGCAACTTCCAGACCCAGTTGTATGGGAGTTCTCTGCCGCGAAAAAGATCTCTATAAAGAGCTGCGGTCGGGGATTTGGTAGAATCAGACTTAAGCCAAATAAGGTTGTCCCTCTCCTCCTTGTCGAGCCTCGGTAGCCTATATATTCTCAATGCTAACTCTGAGCCAAAGAATTTATGGAGCTTAGAATGGTTCCATTCACCGTTCGCCTGGAGGAGCTGCTGAAAGATCAAAGGGGGCAGTTCAGTAGTATTGATGAAGGTAGGCCACCTCAAGAAGGGGTTGGAGTCAACCCAGGTGTCTTCCATAACTTTGGTACTGCCACCACTGCCAATCTTCCACATAGAGTTATGTAAGGCTGTAGCCCCTCCCTGACAAATAAGTTTCCAAGCCCATGAATCGCCCCTTTTGGTGGAGAAGGTAATCTCTCTGTTTCCGTACTTGGCCTGGAAGCATTTGACCCAAAGAGTGTTCGCGTTACTAAGAAAGTTGAAGGCTAGTTTGGCCACGAGAATAGAGCGCCAATCCTCCAAACGATGTATGCCCAACCCCCCAGCATTCTTTGGCTTGGTAACATGCTCCCAAGCCACAAGATGAGCCGCATTCGAAGTTAGGTTGCAGCTCCATAGAAAGCGTCTAATTAACTTCTCAATCTCCACCAAAACATTATCAGGCACAAAGGTATGGGAGAGGGAGAAGATAGGAATAGAGGTGAGCACGCTATTAATGAGTGTAACTTTGCCAGCAAGGGATAGGTGCCTGGTGCCCCACGAAGAAATTCTTCCCCTTACAAATTCAATAATATGGTGGAAGTCGGCTTTTATTGGCCTCCTACTGATGAGCGGAATGCCCAAGTACTTGCCCTCAACTTGCGTACGAAACCCCCATTTGTTAGCAATCATGCGCTTCCGGCTTCCCTTCATCTTCTTGCTAAAACAAATGGAGGACTTAGCCTTATTAATTTTTTGTCCAGACCAACTGCAATAAGTATCGAAGATACTATTCAGGATTTTGACAGCACTGCAGGTGGCGGGGGCAAACATTAGGATGTCATCTGCAAACAAAAGGTGGGTGATAAGGGGCCCATGTGCTGTAGTTCGGATCCCCAACAGGTCATCTCTATTTTGGTGTTGGTTAATAAGAAGGGAAAGTAGTTCAGAGCAGAGAATGAAACAAAAACGGAAACAAAGGGCAACCCTGTCAGAAGCCACAAGTTGCTTCTCTCCAGTTGGATTTCTGTCCATTTATCATCAAAGCAAATCGCAGGGCTTCAACATAAGCTAAGGCCCAACTGCTCCAAGTGTCAGGGAAGCCAAAGTGCTGAAGGATTTTTCGTAAAAAATCCCATCTCATTCTGTCGTAGGCCTGTTCCATATCAATTTTGATGGACATGTAGCCAGTGGAGGATTCAGAGGAAGCTAACTTCTGCATGATCTCCTGTGCTAGCAGGCAATTGCCAGCAATGCCACGGCCCGGAACAAAGGCTCCTTGCTCCTGAGAAATGAGAGAGCTGAGGACGTCCTTCACTCGATTGAGAAGGATTTTGGCGATGACTTTGTAGATAGTAGTGCAGAGGCTAATGGGTCTGAATTGGGAGGGGAGCTCGGCACCCTGCACTTTAGGAATAAGGACCACTAGCGTATCCTTCCAACGCTTTGGCATGGACCCATGACTGAAGAAATGATGAACAACAGACAGGACATCCGAGCTGGTAGCACTCCAATAGCCCTTAAGGAACGAGCTAGTTATGCCATCGATGCCAGGGGCCTTATTGTTGCCAAGAGAGTTGATAGCAGCTACAATCTCCTCATTGCTGACAAGTGAGCCGATCTTGAGAGCATCTTCTCGAGAGATCGTAGCTTTGGGTGGGGGAATGCTCAGCTCAGACAGAGGGGCAATGGGGGGGGCCTCCATTTTGAGGAGAAATGGCCAACCAAAGTAGCTTGGATCCCTTTTTGTCTGTGATTTCCTCACCATCTTGTCCAACTAAGCGATGGATGTGGTTGGTATGCTTCCGGCAAGTCGAAGCTTTATGGAAAAAGGAAGAGTTGCGATCTCCACACTTGGCCCACTTCACTTTGGCTCTTCGTAGCCACCAAGTCTCATGTCTGCTAAGTGTGGTGTTGTAATTTACAATCAACTGTAAAAGGCAATCCAACTCACTGTCACTCAGGCTAATGCCGGTGGACTCCCTTAGTTGAAGCTCTGCAATTCTGCTCTCAAGATCTTTGGCTCTGGCGTGGATATCCCCAAACTTCTCCCGACTCCAAATCTTAAGAGCGCGAAGTGTGCGGGCGAACTTATGGTTGAGAATGGCGGGCGGGCTACCATGAGCAGGTTTGTGCCATTCCCTAACCACAATCTCCTTGGAACCCTCTTCGTCAAGCCAGACATCTTCAAATTTCAGGATGTCGCCTTGCAGTTTAAACTCCAAGTTTCAACCTTGAACCAAGAGCGGGCAATGATCTGACCCAATTCTGGTAAGGTGAGTAACAGTAGAGCCCGGGAGAGCAGATGAAGCCGCTGAGTTGAAGCAGACTCTGTCCAATCTAACCCACATATGAGCTTTGCCCTTTTTGTTATTGCACCAACTGTAACGCTGCCCCCGAATCCAGCCATCATGAAGATCGTTATTGGTTAGGAAACTGGCAAATTAATTGTGGGCCTCAGCAGGGATGAAAGGCTTGCCTCCTCGCTTGTCTTCTTGCGAAAGGATGCAATTGAAGTCACCTCCCACAATGGCCGGAGTTTTCCCATCTAATAATGGGGAAATGCTATCCCAAATAATACAGCGCTTGATGTAATCCTTGTCAGTATAGACAGCACAAATGTGCCAAATATGTTGACCCATAACTGTAGCCTAAGTAATAACAACTTGTTTGTTAGAGTGAATGACTTTGAGCCGGGTGATGTGGTTGAGCCAACACACAATAATGCCACCAGATTTGCCCACTGACGGCTCCACATGAAAGTCTCATTGACGTCCTACTAGTCTATCAACTTCTCTTCTAGAGAACAACTGAACTCTGGTTTCCAAAAGACAAATCACTACCAGTGAGTGCTCCCTGACTAAAGCCTAGAGGTGATTGCGTGAAGCTGGCTTTTTAACTCCGCGATAATTCCAAAAGATGGCTCTAATCATTGGGGGGGAGGAGAAAAGGTGAGGGTGGAGGGGTGGGCAGCCACCCTCCTTAACAGTGTCACCACGAGTCTCCCGTCTTCTTTTGATTAGTTTGCCACCACTAGCTGGGGTTATGTAGTACTTGAGGTTAGCAAGTTCTCTCTCCCAATATTTCTTGGAGATTCTTTCCTACCCTTGCGAGTGATGGCACTGGGGGAGAGAAAGGTTTGCAGAGGAGATTTTAACTTCTTCTTCTTGGCTAAAGAGGGCGCCATAAGAAGGTTAGTGAGGGGCTTGACATCGCTTTTCTCCATGCAAAGATCGAGGACAGCAAAGGGATTGCTGTGCTGCGAGGCGAGAGAAATCTTGTCTTTGCCTTTGGCTACGATCTATGTGGGCTGGACCTGCGTATTGGACTTGTCCAGATGTAGATTTTCATTGGCTGCATTCAAGACTATAGTCTGCATATGGCAGTCTTGAAAACCTACAGCTTTCTTCGCCTACTTAGTGCCGTTCTGCACGCTGCATTCTGCCTTCTGCTTGTTCTGCAGCAACCCCTGCATTGCTACTGCACTACCTCGCATTTCTACAGTGCCTGTTTGCTTGGTCTGCACCATCCTCTGCATTTCTACAGTACTATCAGGCACTTCTACAGTGCTGTCCCGTATTTCTACAGTACAATTCTGCATTTCTACAGTGCTATCCTGCATTGCTACAGTGCTCTTCAGCATTTCTACAGTGTCCTGGTTTTTCTACAATAGCCCCGGGATTGCTACAGCACTCTTCTGCAAGTCAATAATACCCTTCTGCTTGAGCAGCCTTTTTGGAATATACGAGTGGTTATTCTGGGGAATTTTTGCCCCTGTAGCATGCTGTCCCCCCACTCTGAACTGTTGGGCTGGACTTTTCTGCTGCCGGTCAGTAGCGATTTGCTATTGCTGCTGCTGCTGTCTTGCTAAAGTCAGCGAGGTAGCAGGCTTAGACTTATTGTCTGCAGCCTGCTTGGGTTGTTGTCCAACCAAATTCTATGGTTTTCGGTGGTTTGTTACCAGCATCCATGAACCAACTGATTCCTTAGATGTATTCTCGCAAGGGTCAGGTTGGGCATGCATGGCATTAATCTCCATCATATCATTGGACGAAGCCGGGGAGGGAATGGTGGATGCATTAACTTGTGATGTCAGTCTTTGGAGGGGACAACTGTTGTCTCTGTGCCCAACAACACCGCAATTAAAGCAGATGACCGTAATACCTTCATACTCAACTGTTTGAAAAAATTTCCCTTTCGGTCCGTCGATCCATACCTCCGGCTTAAGGGGTTGGGCTAGATTGACCCGAACGCAAACTCTAGCAAAGGCAATTTTGCCCATGTTTGCGGTGACAGGATCGAGCCATAAAGGGGCACCAATATCTGACAAGATTCTAGCCAGATTCTCCTTTCCCCAGCAGTAGAGGGGGAGTTCTGGTAATCTAACCCCGATCAGTGTCGAGGCACCTACAGAAGAGGAGGGGTTAAAATCAAGGGACCGTACATCAAGTCCTAGGATTTGACCCGCCACCGTCCATGGTCCGGATCGAATGATAGCATCCCTGCATTGCTACTACACTGTCTTGCATTTCTACAGTGCCCGTCTGGTTCTTCTGCACCAGCCCCTGCAACGCTATTGCACTGTCCTGCATTTCACCAGTGCCCTTCTGCTTAATCAGCCTTTTTGGGATGTTCAGGTGACTGATCTAAGGAGTTTTTGCCCCTATACCCTGCTGTCCCACCACTCTGTACTACTAGGCTGAACTTTTCTGCTGCTGGTGGGTAGCGATTTGCTGCTGCTGCTGCTGCCTTGCTGAATTCAGTGAGGTAGCTGGTTTAGATTTATTGAGATGGTTGCCTGCAATCTGCTTGGGTTGTTGTCCAACCAACTTCATTGGTTTTCGGCGGTTGGTTACCAGCATCCATGGACCGACTGATTCCTTAGACGCATTCTCGCAAGGGTCAGGTTGGGTGTGCAATAAGTTGCCTTCAATCCAACTAGGGGTAACATTACCAACATTAATTTCCATCATATCATTGGAAGGAATCGGGGAGGGAATGGTGGATGCATTGGCTTGCGATGTCGGGCCTAGAAGGAGGCAGTTCTTGTCTCTGTGCCCAACAACACCTCATTTAAAGCAGATGATCGTAATACCTTCATACTGAACTCTTTGAAAAAATTTCCCTTTCGGTCCGTCGATCCATACACCTGGCTTAAGGGGTTGGGCTAGATTGACTCGAACGCAAACTCTAGCAAAGGCAATTTTGTCCATGTTTGCGGTGACAGGATCTTGCCATAATGGGGCACCAATATCAGACAAAATTCTGGCTAAATTCTCCTTTCCCCAGCAGTAGAGGGGGAGTTCTTGTAATCTAACCCAGATCGGTGTTGAGGCACCTACGGAAGAGGAGGGGTTAAAATCAAGGGACCAAACATCAAGTCCTAGGATTTGACCCGCCACCGTCCATGGTCCGGATCGAATGATGGCATCCCTATCTTCATCATTTTTAAATTGACAGATAAAACAATCTTTGCCGGCATCGAGGACTTTAAAACCATCATAGTGTCCCCATCTTTTATGAAGCTCAGCTGCGAGGAAATGGAACGACAATCTCCTTCCAAATAATTTACCAACTAAAGGAGAAGCTAGCTTGGATTGCATATGCGAAATAGACGCGTTATCGAGCTAAATCACTCCTTCTCGAATGTGGGCTAAGGTGGAAAGATCAATGTCTCCAAAGCTAACATGTTCCTTGCGAGCCCAGGCCAAACTAGCTGCAGGTGAATGCTGAGGTTGCTGTTTTGGCAGTTTGCTGGAGTTGGGTTGCTGCTGCGGAACTTTCCCTTGCTGGTTAAAGTGAGCTGCACACGACGCATGAAAGTCTGGTTGGAGAACTTGCTGTTTTTCGCTGGTCTGAAGATGCAGGGGGCTGCTGTGATTGCTGAGAACTGCAGAATGCTCTGGTAAGTTCGCTGCGGCATTCTGTCGAACAGTTGGTGGGCAGATTTTGTTGTTCGAGCTGTATAATGCTGCAGCTTGAGCAGAATTTGTGCTGTTAGACATTGCGTTATGCGCAAAAATGACCTGTATAATGGACTGCCGCATAGGGCCTCGAGCATCCTCACCTGGAATTGCTTTAGCGACATCACAGGCAGTTACATATGGTGCGGCCACCCCCCGGGCCGCAGGGTGGGAGGAAATAATACCTTGGCTGTGCTTTGGAGATGAGGCTTGCTGCGAGAGCAAGAAATCCAGCATGCGGACTTCACCTTCCCTGCATTGGTGGGGTTCCAGCACTTCAAAATTGCTGGTGATGTTGTGGTTTGCGATTCCAGCACCTTGGGTACGTTCAGGAAGTAAAACTCGCTGCGAGGCGCAGGAAACCAGCAGCTGGGCGTCTTTCTCCTTGCGGTGGCTAGGATCCAACCCATCGATTCCCTCTACGACAGATCTGTTTCCAACGACTGTTGGGCGGAGTTGGGCGGATTGCACTGTTTCGACGGAGTTGGGCGAAGTTCGACAGTTGGGTTCGATGGTTGGGCAGAGTTGGGCAGCGTTCTGTGACAGTTGGGCAGAGTGCTCTGTTTCGCCAGATTTGATGTAGGATGCGGAAATCAGAGCTTCGGCTTCATCGGCCTGCACATGTTGCACGAGAAGGCCATGGGAGGAACCCAGCACTGCATTTTCATTCATGCTGTTGTTGACTACGAATCCTTCACATCCAGCAGCTGTTGGATGGGCGAGCTGCTCCGTGTCGCTGGATCTGCTGCAGGTTGCGAAAGATCCCTTTTCAACTTTGGCGGACTGGACGTTTTGCGCCGGAAGGCCATGGGAAGAAGCCATTGAACGTTGGGTATGACTGGCCTTCAACTGCGAGCTGCTGGACCTTCTATCCGGATCTGTTAGCAGCGACAAGGATGCCATCGACGGGGATGATGATCGCTGTTTTAGAGGGCTGACCTGCTTGGAGTTGCCGCAGCCTTCCATCTTGGCTATAGCAGAAGCCACCAGCCCACCTTCCACTTCCTTGCTACTCCGTCCATGGGTTTCTGGCGGGGAGGCTGGCCTCCCCCCCAAGTGCTTGTTCCCCAGCTCTCTGCCTTGGTCAACGCTGATCAAACCTGCAATGAGAGCTCCAAAGTTTTTCCAAAGTTTTTAGGTTCCAGGGGAGTATGGTCGCAAGGCTAAAACTTAAAGGAATTGACAGAAGGGCACCGACAGCTTTTGGGTTCCTTGAAATTCGGCCTTAGCCTATAATACTATAAAAGCAAAAAAAGATACATCAGGTACAAAAGGTTCGATCCTCGTTGAGGATCACACAAAAATCGAGTGTTAGGGACATGCCCCTACGCCACTCTGTGTTATCGAAATAAGAAAAGGAAGCTACAAAGTCGGCCGCTCTATTAGCGGCTCTGTATACATGAGATATCCTGTATGCCTTGAAGGCACAAAAAAGCTCAGCAATCTAGGCCATGGTCTTGTCGGGAGGGTGTCCTCTGGCTGTTCGGTGAAGGTCCGCAATAGTGATGGCAGAGTCGCCCTCTATCCAAATCCCGTCCGCCGTATCCGCCCACTCCTGGGCGGCTATCATCCCGATAAGGGCTCCCATCGCTTCTGCTATCGGAGTGGCATGAGTGTAGAGCTTGTAGCCAGTCACTAGTAGGAGGTTGCCACAGTGA
>JAEMOT010004191.1:14691-38856 GCA_019297695.1 Apostasia ramifera | reverse complement strand
CCCCCCCCCCCCCCCCCCCCCCCTCCGCGCCTGGTGCACCGTTCTGTTTAACGGAGCCATCAAAGTTCACATTAATTTATCGTGGGGGTGGGGGATCCTAATGGGATGTAGAGGGGTAACAACAGCCTTCGAGGCTGTTGGGATCCCAATTCCCCACGTTGGATGAATATTGTTCTTGGGCCTCGCTAAAAGAATCAAGTGCAGCGATAACTCTAGGCAACGGGAAAGGATTGTTGTGGACGCGACCGTTGCGAGCTCTCCATGAGTGGTACAAGGCCGCCACCCATTTAATTGCCTGAGGGTCAGCTGGATTTTTCTGGACTCTTGATTGCAGGTTGTAGAGGAAGAGCTTCAACAAGTGAGTATTGCGAGCGGGTAATGGAAGATTTCCCTCAGCCGGACCAGCCACAGTTGCTGGATGCGCTGCAGGAATGCTTCCTATTTTTACGGCTGCAAGGAGCGCAACTGTTGCTGCTGCTGTGGCATTGTCGAGGACGGATTTGGCTGCTACCGTAGCAGAAAATGCTACTGTAGCAGCAGCAGAATTGCATTCTGTTGCTGCTACAGCAGGCACGGCAGATGCTACAGCAGCAGGATGCATTGCTGCTGCTGCAACAGAATTGTTATTTGCTGCTGCAGTAGCAGGGGTTGATGCTAGTGTTATAGCAGCAGCTGCTGGTAGATCTGCTGTTGCTACAGCAGCAGCAACAGCAGCAGCAGAATGCTGTGCTGCTGCTGTAGCAGCAGCAGGATGTGCTGCTACAGCAGCAGCTATTGCTGTAATAGCAGCAGCTATTGTTGTTCCTGTTGCTGTAACACCAACAGCTGCTGCTAGAACACCAGCAGCTGCTGTTGGAACAGTAGCCAAACCTGCATCTGTAGTTTCCCGAGGTTGCAGGCCACTAATATCAGCTACTGGGCACTGATTCTGCAGCCCCTGTTTTGCGCCAAAATCGTCGTCATCAGAGAAACCTGCAGAAAAAAAGTTAGTATAAAAGGGGTTCATGCGGTGACTAGAAGGTCTGGATTTTTTTCATAGCAAGTGCGCTCCATCATACAGCTAATTGAGAGGGCTGGAGTTGGTGGGTATAGCAGTGTGCTTCCGCTTTGACTGATTCTGCCCCGAAACTTGCAAGGAAGGGAGCATTGTCGTGCTAGCGGGGTGAAGATCTGCAGTAGGAACGGGACAAACAAGTTGCCTTTTCTGCTCTTTCGTGTACCGCAAATCTGTGGTAGGAGCCTTGCATTTCCTGCAATGGCAACTGATTGGGCAGGGTTGAGCATGCTTAGAGGGAGATGAAGGGCTAAACTGTGGCTCACAATTGGCGTCTTCTGGCATCCCAACATCACTTCCTATGGCTGATTCAGCCCACTGCTTTTTTAAGGCATCGAAGACTGCACAAGTGAAGCTACATTCACAGACAAAGTATTGCAGGTCCTCTTCAGCAGGGCAGCCACAACGGCATCTATTAGACTCTCGCAAATGCCGTCATTTGTGCCAAGCAAATGTGGGGATAGCATCACAACAAATCCTCCAGAGAAAGGTAATAAAGCAGGGCTGGGCTCGCATCTTCCAGACCCAGCTAAATGGAAGTTTTCTGTCATGGAAGAGATCTCTGTAAAGAGATGTAGTGGGGGATTTATTAGAATCATATTTAAGCCAAATTAGGCTGTCCCTCTCCTCTTTGTCGAGCCTTGGTAGTCTACTTATTCTCAGCGCTAGCTCCGAGCCAAAGAATTTATGGAGCTCTGCTGGGTTCCATGCACCATTCTCAAAGAGGAGCAGATCAACGGTCAAGGGAGGCAAATCAATAGTATTAACAAAGGTAGGCCACCTCATAAAAGGGTTGGGGTCAACCCAAGCATCCTCCATAACCTTGGTGTTGCTACCATTGCCAATTTTCCACATGGACTTTTGCATGGTTGTTGATCCTCATTGCCAATTTTCCACATGGAGTTTTGTATGGCAGCTTTTGGGTTCGTGAAATTCGACCGTAGCCTATAATACTATAACAGAAAAAAAAGATACATCAGGTACATAAGGTTCGATCCTCATCGAGAATCGCACAAAAATTGAGTGGGAGGGACATGCCCCTACGCCACTTTATGTCATCTAAACAAGAAAAGGAAGCTACAAAATCTCTCTCTCTATTGGCGGCTCTGTATACATGAGAAACTCTGTATGCCTTAAAGGTGCAAAAAAGTTCGGCAATCTGGGCCGTGGTCTTGTCGGGAGGGTGTCCTCTGGCTGCCCGCTGAAGGTCCGCAATAGTAATGGCAGAGTCGCCCTCTATCCAAATCCCGTTCGCCGTAGTCGCCCACTCCTGGGCGGCTGTCACTGCAATGAATGCTCCCCTCGCTTCTGCTGTCGGAATGACATAAGTATAGAACTTGGAACCAGTTGCTGCTAGGAAATTGCCTTGATGATCTCGAACAACTCTACTTGCGCCTGCCGCACCGTTCTGTTTAACGGAGCCATCGAAGTTCACCTTAATCCATCGTGGGGTAGGGGGATTCCAATGGGATGTAGAGGGGTAACAACAGCCTTCAAGGCTGTTGGGATCCCAGTTCCCCACGTTGGATGAAGGTTGTTCTTGGGCTTCACTAAAATGAACTAATGCAGCTATTACTCTAGGCAACGGGAACGGTTTGTTGTGGACCCGACCATAGCAAGCTCGTCAAGAGTGGTACAATGCAGCCACCACACGGATGGCCTGAGGATCAGCTGGATTTTGTTGAACTCGTGCCTGCAAGTTGCTGAGGAAAATGTGCAGTAGATGACCAGTGCAAGCTTGGGACGATGGAGATGTCGCTGCTGTATCAGCCACCAGAGCTAATGGCGTCGGAGTGGCATGTCCGGGGAGGTACTCTGTTGCTACAGCAGCAGAAATGACTACTATAGTAGCTGTAGAATTAAATTCTGCTACTGCTACAGCAGGTTTAGATGCTGTTACAGCTGCTGGATGGCTTGCTGCTGCAACAGCAGAGTTGAATTCTGCTACTACAATAGCAGCAACTGGGGTTGCTGCTGTTGCTGCAGCAGCAGCAGCTGGGCTTGCTGCTGCTGTTACAGCTGCTGGAATTGCTGCTGTGGCAATAGCAGCAGCAGCGGACTGAGCTGCTGCTGTTACAGCAGCAGCAATGGAATGTGCTGCTACTACAATAGTAGCAGCAGGATTAGCTACTGCTGCTGCTGTTACAGCAGCAGCAATGGAATGTGCTGCTACTACAATAGTAGCAGCAGGATTAGCTACTGCTGCTGCTGTTACAGCAGCAGCAATGGAATGTGCTGCTACTACAATAGTAGCAGCAGGATTAGCTACTGCTGCCGCAATAGCAGCTTGTGCTGCTGCTGCTGCTGCTATGACAGCAGCAGTTTTAGCTGCTGTTCCTGCTATGGCAGCAGCAGGTTTTGCTGCTACTGTAGCTGCGGCAGCAACAGGTTTTGCTGCTACTGTAGCTGCGGCAGCAACAGGTTTTGCTGCTGCTGTAGGTGTGGCAGCAGCAGGTTGTGCTGCTGCTATCGCTGCGGCAGCAGCATAGTATGCTGCTGCTATTGCTGTTGTAGTTGCTCGGGGCTGCGCACTGCAATAAGCAGCTGTAGGTTGTCGGTTCTGCAGCCCCGGTCTTGTACTGGAATCACCATCATCGCCGCAACCTGCAGAAAAAAGGTTAGCATAAAAGGAGTTCCTGCTGCTGCTAGCAGGTCTGGGTGTTTTGCGTCGAGATTTGTTTCCATTATCTTGCCAGCTATGAGGGCTCAGAGTGGTGAGGACACCATCACGGTTTCTCTTGATCGGATTCTGCCCCAAGCCTTGTAAGGTAGGAAGAGTTGTAGAGCTAGCGGGACAGAAATCTACAACTGGAATGGGGGTTGCAGGCTGCACTTTCTGCGCTTTAGCATTCGGCACAGCTGTGGTGGAAGCCTTTCATTTGTTGCACTTCCGACTGACCGGACAATGCTGCGGTGGGGTCAAGGGACTAGTAGGTGGCTCCCAATTGGCCTCTTCAGACAGCACAACATCACCTTCTGTTGCAAACTCCGCCCACTCTCGTTGAAGGGCATCAAAGACAGCGCAACTGAACTTACACTCACAGGCAAAGTGTTGCACATCCTCTTCGGCAGAGCAACCTCATGGGCATCTGTTAGACTCCCGCAGATGCCTACGCTTGAGCCAGGAAAAAGTGGGGATAGCATCACAACAAATCCTCCAGAGAAAAGTGATAAAGTGGGGCTGTGTGCCCAACTTCCGGACCCAGCTATATGGGAGTTCTCTGCCGCGAAAGAAATCTCTATAAAGAACTACGGCGGGGGATTTGGTAGAATCAGACTTAAGCCAAATAACGTTGTCCCTCTCCTCCTTGTCGAACCTCGGTAGACTATCTATTCTCAACGCTAACTCTGAGCCAAAGAATTTATGGAGCTCAAAATGATTCCATTCACCGTTCGCCTGGAGGAGCTGCTAAACGGTCAAGGGGGGCAGTTCAGTAGTATTGATGAAGGTAGGCTACCTCGAGAAGGGGTTGGAGTCAACCCAGGCATCTTCCATAACTTTGGTACTACCACCACTGCCAATCTTCCACATAGAGTTATGTAAGGCTGTACCTCCTCCCTGACAAATAAGTTTCCAAGCCCATAAATTTTAAATTCTCTTCTCGAGGTGGCTTACCTTCATCAATACTACTGAACTGCCCCCCTTGACCGTTTAGCAGCTCCTCCAGGTGAACGGTGAATGGAATCATGCTAAGCTCCATAAATTCTTTAGCTCAGATTTAGCGTTGAGAATAGGTAGGCTACCGAGGTTCGACAAGTAAGAGAGGGACAACCTTATTTGGCTTAAATCTGATTCTACCAAATCCCCCACCGCAGCTCTATATAGAGATCTCTTTTGCGGTAGAGAACTCCCATACAGTTGGGTCTGGAAGTTGCACGCGCAGCTCCGCTTTGTCACTTTTCTTTAGAGGATTTGTTGTGAAGCTATCCCCACCTTTTCTTGGCTCATGCGTAGGCGTCTGCGGGAGTCTAACAGATGCCCATGGGGTTGCTCTGCCGACCAGGATGTGCAACACTTTGTTTGTGAGTGTAACTTCACTTGCGCAGTCTTTGATGCCCTACAACGAGAGGGGGCGGGGTTTACAACAGGGGGTGATGTTGTGCTGTCTGAAGAGGCCAATTGGGAGCCACCTACTAGTCCCCTGACCCCACCACAGCATTGTTCGGTCAGTCGGAAGTGCAACAAATGAAAGGCTTCCCCCACAGCTGTGCCGAATGCTAAAGCGCAGAAAGTGCAGCCTGCAACCCCCATTCCAGTTATAGATTTCTGTCCCGCTAGCTCTACAACTCTTCCTTCCTTACAAGGCTTGGGGCAAAATCCGATCAAGAGAAACCGTGATGTTGTCCTCACCACTCTGAGCCCTCATAGCTGGCAAGATAATGGAAACAAATCTCGACGCAAAACACCCAAACCTGCTGGCAGCAGTAGGAACTCCTTTTATGCTAACCTTTTTTCTGCAGGTTGCGGCGACGATGGTGATTCCAGTACAAGACCGGGGCTGCAGAACCGACAACCTACAGCTTCTTCATGCGATGCGCAGCCCCGGGACGCTTCACCTGCGACAGCTGCAGCACAACCTGCTGCTGCCGCAGCTACAGCAGCAGCTAAAACTGCTGCTGCCGCAGCTACAACAGCAGCACAAGCTGCTGCTGCGACAGCAGCAACTAAGCCTGCTGCTACTATTGCAACAGCAGGACATTCTACTGCTACTGCTATAACAGCAGCAGTAGTTCCCGCTGCTGTTGTCGTTGCCGCAGCAGCAATTTTTGCTACTGCTACAGCACCAGCATCAGATGCAGCTCCTGATGCTGCTGTTGTAGCAATTGCAGCAACAGCAGCAACCCCAGCTGCTGCAGCTGCAGCAACAACAGCAACCCCTGCTGCTGCAGCAGCAGAGTTCAATTCTACTGCTGCAGCAGCAAGCCAACCAGCTGCTGTAATAGCAGCTGAACCTGCTGTAGCAGCAGCAGAATTTAATTCTGCAGCTATTACAGCAGTCATTTCTACTACAGCAGCAACAGTGTCCCTCCCCGAACACGCCACTCCCACGCCACCAGCTTCAGTGGCTGATACGATAGCGACATCTCCATCGTCCCAAGCTTGCGATAGTCATCTACTGCACATTTTTCTCAGCAACTTGTAGGCACGAGTTCAACAAAATCCAGCTGATCCTCAAGTCATCCGAGCGGTGGCTGCATTGTACCACTCTTGGCGAGCTCGCAACGGTCGGGTCCACAACAAACCGTTCTCGTTGCCTAGAGTAATAGCTGCACTAGTTCATTTTAGCGACGCCCAAGAACAACCTTCATCCAACGTGGGAAACTGGGATCCCAACAGCCTAGAAGGCTGTTGTTACCCCCTCTACATCCCATTGGGATCCCCCACCCCCATGATGGATTAAGGTGAACTTCGAAGGCTCCGTTAAACAGAACGGTGCGGTAGGTACAGGTGGAATTGTTCGAGATCATCAAGGCAATTTCCTAGCAGCAACTGGTTCCAAGTTCTATACTTATGCCACTCCGACAGCAGAAGCGAGGGGAGCCCTCATTGCGGTGAAAGCCACCCAGGAGTGGGCGACTACGGCGGACGGGATTTAGATAGAGGGCGACTCAGCCATCACTATTGTGGATCTTCAGCGGGCATCCAGAGGACACTCTCCCGACAAGACCACAGCTCAGATTGCTGAACTTTTTTGCGCCTTTAAGGCATACAGAGTTTCTCATGTATACAGAGTCGCCAACAGAGCGACAGATTTTGTAGCTTTCTTTTCTTATTTAGATAACATAGAGTGGCGTAGAGGCATGTCCCTCCCACTCAATTTTTGTGCGATTCTCGATGAGGATCGAACTTTTTGTACCTGATGTATCTTTTTTTACTTTTTTTACTGTTATAGTATTATAGGCTACGGCTGAATTTCAAGGAACCCAAAAGCTGCCCCCGGAACCCAAAAACTTTGTGCCTCTAATGGGTTAGATGCTAAGGTTTGACCAGCGTTGATCAAGGTAGAGAGCTGGGGAACAAGTGATCGGGGGGAGGCCAGCCTCCCCATCGGAAACTCATGAACGAAGCAGTTTGGAAGAAGAAGGAGGAGTGGTGGCTGCTGCTATAGCTAAGATGGAAGGCAGCAGGAGCTCCAAGCAGGTTAGTTCACTAAAACAGCAATCATCATCCCCGTCGGCTGGGTCCAAGCCGTTGTCTACAGAGCCAGAGGGAAGGCTCGACAGATCGCCGGTGAAGGCCGGTCAAAACCAGCAACCTATGGCCTCCTCCCGTGGCCTTCCCGTGCAACTTGTGCAAACCACTGAAGCTGAAGCGCTGATTCCCGCAACCTACAGCAAATCTGGCGAAAGCTACAGCAGATCTGGCGAAACAGAGTATTCCGCCCAACTTGCTGTCGGTGAAGTCGCTAAAATCGTAGGCAGCAACGTTAATACTGCAAGTGGAGTGTTGGAATCTAGCCATTGCATAGCAAACACAACTGGAATGTTGAAGGCTGTAGCTCGCAATAGATCCGACAAAACAAAGCCGCTTGCCCACTCTGCAGCTGCCAAATCTGCTGGATCTGCAGAACAAAGCTGCTGGCCTGAGCAGAACAGAGCAAGCAGTGCAGATATTGCTGTCAACAGCAGCGCCAGCACAAGTGCAGGGCTCAACTATAGTCTTTGCATGGAAGATGAAGGTCAGCTGCTGCGCATCTCTCCCTTGCCGCAAGATGGAGCTCCCTCTGCTGCAGTCCGCTGTGGATCCAACAAAACAGAGGTGTCTCCAACCAAAAATAGAACTGATCCAGGTGCTGTAACTGCTGGACCTGCAGCCAAAAATAGCGCCTCCCCCTCACCACAAGCTGGAGCTCCATCTGCTGTAGCGATTTACATAGCTCCAGTAGCTGTTCATTCTGGAATTTCAGCCCAAAACAGCACCGCAGGTGTTGACTTTGCGAGCAGCAGCAGCGCCAATAAATTCGTGGGGTTGTTTTCCAGCCCACGCAAGCAGGAAGATGCCCAACTACTGGCCTCCTTCCCCTCCCAGCACGCTTCTCTTCTGGCACACAACCGAGGTATGACTCTCCCTCACCCTGCGGCCCGCGGGGTGACCGCACATTCAACTGCCTGTGATAACGTAAATCTTGTTCTGGGTGAGGATGCAAGAGGCCCCTTTGGGCAGTTCGATATGCAGGTCAATCATGCGCAGCCTGTTTTCAGTTTTCCTACAAATTCTGACCACTCTGCTGTAGCAAACAACCTTCACAGCGGAACTTGCCCACCTAGTGTTTGACAGAATGCCACAATCAGCATTCTGCAGAATTCTGCAGCTCCCAGCAAGCCTAGCAGCCCCTACATGCTCCGCCCAATGCAAAACAACAAACCTCTCAGCCATTACTACAGAAATCAGTGGCCAGCCTCAACAACAGCAAGGGGATTTTTTGCAGAATAGGACTCATGATTATAGCAGCTCACCTAAACAGCAGCCTCAGCAATCTCGCGCAGCTAGCTCCTTTTGGGCCCACCGGGAATATGTTAGCTTTGGGGACGTTGATCTCTCCAATTCAGCCCACATCCAGGATGGAGTGGTTCAGCTCGACAGAGCTTCAATTTCGTACATGCAAAATAAGCTGGCTTCCGCATTAGTCGGTAAGCTTTTTGGGAGGAAACTGCCTTTTCAATTCCTCTCTGCTGAGCTTCATAAATGCTGGTGGCACTACGATGGCTTCAAGGTCCTTGACGCCAGTAAGGACAGTTTTATCTGTCAATTTAAAAACGAATTGGATAGGGACGCGGTGATCCGTAGTGGACCATGGACGGTCGCGGGTCAAATCCTCGGACTTGATGTTTGGTCATTGGATTTCGATCCCTCTTCGGTTGGTGTCTCGACACCACTCTGGATCAAATTGCCCGCCCCCCCCCCCCCCCTCTACTGTTGGGGCAAGGAGAACCTATCTAGAATCTCCTCGAAAATCGGCACTCCTTTATGGTTAGACCCCATCTCCGCTAATATGGAGAAGATTGCATTTGCTAGAATTTGCGTCAGGGTCAACTTGACCCAACCCCTCAAACCGGGTGTCTGGATCAACAGGCCAAAAGGCAAATTCTTTTAAAGGGTCGAGTATGAAGGCATCACAGTTGCCTGCTTTAAATGTGGAGTAGTGGGCCACAGGGACCAAAGTTGCCCCCTCCTTAGGCCACAAAAACAAGCTGATACAAACACCCGCTCTACCCTGCTCGCTTCTGACGATATGATGGACATCACCACCAGTTATGTAGCCCCCAGTGAGAATGTATGCAAACCTGCAAATAATTCCAGTCAGGATGGCAAATATATGCACGGCTAACCCGACCACTCGGGGGATGCGGTGAAGGAATCTGTCGGCCCGTGGATGCTTGTGACCAATAGGCACAAGAAGCCACACAGCTTGACTGGACAGCTACCTACGCTGGTTGCAAGTAATAATCTCAGCAAGCCTACGCATGCCCACTCTCTGAAATCAGCCAGGCTACAACAGCGATCTTCTGCCCAACAATATAGAGCTGTCGGATAACAAACTACCGGACCTAAAGCACCCCAAAACAGCAAACCACACAGCATACATTAGCAGAGCAGTGCTGATTCGCAGCAAACTGCAGAATCCCAGCAACACAGAACTCTGGGACAGCACGCAACAAGGCAAAATCTGCTGTAGAACAAACAAAAAAACTCTACAGAATTGCAGAATACTGCAGATTTTCAGCAAAGTGAACTAACGCAACAACATGTAACTTCATTACAGCAAAAACCAGTGCAAAATCTGATGCCGTGCATGCATAATGGACTTGCAAACCCCCAAATTAGTGCAGATTTTCAGTTCTGTAGTGTACAAAATGCAGGTTTGATCGCAGCCACCGATAAACAACCACCTGTAGGAACTAGGGACTGCATTGAAGCCACCCCACCTGCGGCTGAACCACAGAATGCAGAATTATTTCTGCCCAGCACAGCAACCCCTTTGTTGTCCTTGATACGAACTTGGGGGCAGATGAAATCCAACCATCCATTATCCCGTCCGTGCAGCCCCCTCTTGCAACCACGAAGAAGGCGAAGTCTCCCATGCGCAAACTTCTCTCCCCCAATGCCAACAACCGCAAGAGTAGGGAAAGAATATCAAAGAAATTGGGAGAGGGAACTTGCTAACCTCAAGAGCTGCCAAACTCTAGCAACTGATGGTAACTTAAATAAAAGAAGAAGGGAGATCCGAGGTGATACTGGTAACAAAGGGGGCTCCCTCCCTCCATCTCACCCCTCCTCCTCCCCCCAATGATTAAAGCCATTTTTTGGAATTGCCGTGGAGTTAAAAAGCCGGCTTCGCGCAATCACCTTCAGGCTTTAGTCAGGGAGCACTCACCGGTAGTGATTTGTCTTTTGGAAACCAGAATTAAGTCATTCTCCAGAAGAGAAGTTGATAGACTCGTGGGACGTCAATGGGACTTTCATGTGAAGACGTCAGTGGGCAAATCTGGAGGTATTATTGTGTGTTGGCTCACCCACATCACCCGGCTCCAAGTCATTCACTCTAACAAGCAAGTTGTTGTTGCTCAGGCTACTATCATAGGTCAACATATTTGGAACATTTGTGCTGTTTATGCTGACAAAGATTACATCAAGTGTCGTATCATTTGGGATAGCATTTCCCCTTTGTTGGATGCAGAAACTCCAGCCATTGTGGAAGGTGACTTCAACTGCATCCTTTCACAAGAAGATAAGCGAGGAGGCAAGCCTTTCATCCCCGTGGAGGCCCACAATGAATTTGCCTGCTTTCTAACCAACAACGATCTTCATGACGGCTGGAATGGGGGGCAGCGTTATAGTTGGTGCAACAACAAAAAGGGCAAAGCTCGTATGTGGGTTACATTAGACAGAGTCTGCTTCAACTCAACAGCTTTATCTGCTCTCTCGAGCTCTACTGTTACTCACCTTACCAGAATTGGGTCAGATCATTGCCCGCTTTTGGTTCAAGGTAAGAACCTGGAGTTCAAACCGCAAGGCGACATCCTGAAATTTGAAGATGTCTGGCTTGACGAAGAGGGTTCCAAGGAGATTGTGGTTAGGGAATGGCATAAATCTGCCCATGGTAGTCCGCCTGCCATTCTCAATCACAAGTTCGCCCGCAAACTTCGCGCCCTTAAGACTTGGAGTCGGGAGAAGTTTGGGGATATCCACGCCAGAGCTAAAGATCTGGAGAGCAAAATTGCAGAGCTTCAACTAAGAGAGTCCAACGGCACTGGCCTGAATGACAGTGAGTTGGACTACCTCTTACAGTTGATTGCAGATTACAACACCACACTTAGCAAACTTGAGACTTGGTGGCTACAAAGAGCCAAAGTGAAGTGGGCCAAGTGTGGGGATCGCAACTCTTCCTTTTTCCATAAAGCTGCGACTTGCCGGAAATGTACCAACCGCATCCATCGCTTAGTTGGGCAAGATGGTGAGGAAATCACAAACAAAGAAGGGATCCAAGCTGCTTTGGTTGGCCACTTCTCCTCAAAATGGAGGCCCCCCATTGCCCCTCTGCCTGAGCTGAGCATCCCCCCACCCAGAGCTATGATCTCTCAAGAAGATGCTCTCAGGATTGGTTCACCTGTCAGCAATGAGGAAATTGTATAGCAACTCTCTTGGCAACAACAAGGCCCCTGGCATCGATGGCATAACAAGCTCGTTCCTTGAGGGCTACTAAAGTGCTACCAGCTCGGATGTCTTGACTGCTGTTCATCATTTCTTCAGTTATGGGTCCATGCCAAAGCGCTGAAAGGATACGCTAGTGGTTCTTATTCCTAAAGTGCAGGGTGCAGAACTCCCCTCCAAAATCAGACCCATTAGCCTCTGCACTACTATTTACAAAGTCATCACCAAAATCCTTATCAATTGAGTGAAGGACGTCCTCAGCTCTCTCATCTCTCAGGAGCAAGGAGCCTTTGTTCCGGGCTTGGCATTGCTGACAACTTCCTACTAGCACAGGAGATCATGCAGAAGTTGGCTTCCTCTGAATCCTCGACTGGCTACATGTCCATCAAAGTTGATATGGAACAGGCCTACGACAGAATGAGGTGGGATTTTTTACAAAAAATCCTTCAGCACTTTGGCTTCCCTGACACCTAGAGCAGATGAGCTTAGCTTGTGTTGAAGCTCCGAGATTTGCTTTGATGATAAATGGACAGAAATCCAATTGGATAGAAGCAACTTGTGGCTTTCGACAGGGTTGCCCTTTGTCTCCGTATTTGTTCATTCTCTACTCTGAACTGCTTTTCCTCCTTATTAACCAACACCAGAATAGAGATGACCTGCTGGGGATCCGAACTACAGCACATGGGCCCCTTATCACCCACCTTTTATTTGCAGATGACATCCTCATGTTTTCCCCCACCACCTGCAGAGCTGTCAGAATTCTAAATAGTATCTTCGATACTTATTGCAGTTGGTCTGGACAGAAAATCAATAATGCTAAGTCCTCCATTTGTTTTAGCAAGAAGATGAAGGGAAGCAGGAAGCATATGATTGCTAACAAATGGGGGTTTCGCAGGCAAGCTGAGGGCAAGTACTTAGGGATTCCGCTCATCAGTAGGAGACCAGTAAAAGCCGACTTCCAGCACATTATTGAATCTGTAAGGGGAAGAATTTCTTCGTGGGGCACCAGGCACCTATCCCTTGCTGGTAGAGTCACACTCATTAATAGCGTGCTCACCTCTATTCCTGTCTTCTCCCTCTCCCATACCTTTGTGCCCGATAATATTTTGGTGGAGATTGAGAAGTTAATTAGACGCTTTCTATGGTGTGGCAACCTAACTTTGAATGCAGCTCATCTAGTGGCATGGGAGCATGTGACCAAGCCAAAGAATGCTGGGGGGGTTGGGCATCCACCGTTTGGAGGAATGGCGCTCTATTCTCGTGGCCAAACTAGCCTTCAACTTTCTTAGTAACGCGGACACTCTTTGGGTCAAATGCTTCCAGGCCAAGTACGGAAACAGAGAGATTACCTTCTCCACCAAAAGGGGTGATTCATGGGCTTGGAAACTTAGTTGTCAGGGAGGGGCTACAGCCTTACATAACTCTATGTGGAAGATTGGCAGTGGTGGCAGTACCAAAGTTATGGAAGACACCTGGGTTGACTCCAACTCCTTCTTGAGGTGGCTTACCTTCATCAATACGACTGAACTGCCTCGCTTGACCGTTCAGCAGCTCCTCCCGGCGAACGGTGAATGGAACCATTCTAAGCTCCATAAATTCTTTGGCTCAGAGTTAGCGTTGAGAATAGATAGGCTACCGAGGCTAGACAAGGAGGAGAGGGACAACCTTATTTGGCTTAAATTTGATTCTACCAATTCCCCCACCGCAGCTCTTTATAGAGATCTCTTTCGCGGCAGAGAACTCCCTTACAGTTGGGTCTGGAAGTTGCGCACGCAGCCCCGCTTTGTCACTTTTCTCTGGAGGATTTGTTGTGATGCTATCCCCACTTTTTCTTGGCTCAAGCGTAGGCGTCTGCGGTAGTCTAACAGGTGCCCACGGGGTTGCTCTGTCGAAGAGGATGTGCAACACTTTGTTTGTGAGTGTAACTTCACTTGCACCGCCTTTGATGCCCTACAATGTGAGGGGGCAGAGTTAGCAACAGGGGTTGATGTTGTGTTGTCTGAAGAGGCCAATTGGGAGCTACCTACTAGTCCCCTGACCCCACCACAGCATTGCCCAGTCAGTCGGAAATGCAACAAATGAAAGGCTTCCACCACAGCTGTGCCGAATGCAAAAGAGCAGAAAGTGCAGCTTATAAGCCCTTTTCCAGCTATAGATTTCTGTCCCGCTAGCACTACAACTCTTCCTACCATGCAAGGCTCGAGGCAGAATATGCCCAAGAGAAAGCATGATGTTGTCCTCACCACTCTGAGCCCTCATAGCTGGCATGATGATGGCGACAATTCCCAACAAAAAACACCCAGATCTGCTAGCAGCAGCAGGAACTCCTTTTATGCTAACCTTTTTTCTACAGGTTGTGGCAACGATAATGAATCCAATACAAGAACAAGGCTGCAGAACTGACACCCTATAGCTACTTCTTATAGTGCGCAGCCCTAGGAAGCTTCAACAGCGACAGCAGCAACACAGCCTGCTGCTGCCGCAGCTACAGCAGCAGCTAAAACTACTGCTGTTGCAGCAGCAGTAGCAGCTAAAACTGTTGCTATCGCAGCAACAGCAGCAGCACAAGCTACTGCTGCGGCAACAGCAGCTAAGCACAAGCTACTGCTGCGGCAACAGCAGCTAAGCCTGTTGCTGCTATTGCAGCAGCAACACATTCTACTGCTGTTGTCGTAACAGCAGCAGCAGTTCCCGCTGCTGCTGCCGTTTTTGCAGCAGCAATTTCTACTGCTACTACAACAGCAGCATCAAATGCAACTCCTGATGCAGCAACTGCAGCAAGTGCAGCAGCTGCTGCTACAGCAATAGCAGCAACCCCAGCTACTACTGCTGCAACAGCAACAGCAACTCCTGCTATTGCAGCAGCAGAGTTCAATTCTGCTGCTGCAGCAGCAAGCCAACCCACTACTGTAATAGCAGCAGAACCTGCTGTAGTAGTAGCAGTATTTAATTTTGTAGCTGCTACAACAGTCATTTCTGCTGTTGTAGCAACAGCGTCCCTCCCCGGACACACCACTCCCACGCCACCAGCTTTGGTGGCTGATACGGCAGCGACATCTCCATCATCCCAAGCTTGCGATGGTCATCTACTGCACATTTTTCTCAGCAACTTGCAGGCACGAGTTCAACAAAATCCAGCTGATCCTTAGACCATCCGAGCGGTGGCTGCATTGTACCACTCTTGGCGAGCTCACAACGGTCGCATCCACAACAAACCTTTCTCGTTGCCTCGAGTAATTGCTACACTTGTTCATTTTAGCGAGGCCCAAGAACAACCTTCATCCAACGTGGGGAACTGGGATCCCAACAGCCTTGAAGGCTGTTGTTAGCCCTCTACATCCCATTGGGATCCCCCACCCCCACGATGGATTAAGGTGAACTTCGATGGCTCCGTTAAACAGAATGGTGCGGCAGGCGCAGGTGGAGTTGTTCGAGATCATCAAGGTAATTTCCTAGCAGTAACTGGTTCCAAGTTCTATTCTTATGCCACTACGATAGCAGAAGCGAGGGGAGCCCTCATTGCGGTGACAGCAGCTCAGGAGTGGGCGACTATGGCGGACGGGATTTGGATAGAGGGCGACTCAGCCATCACTATTGCGGACCTTCAGCGGGCAGCCATAGGACACTCCCAACAAGACCACGGCCCAGATTGCCGAATTTTTTTGCGCCTTTAAGGCATACAGATTCTCTCATGTATACAGAGCCGCCAACAAAGTGGCAGATTGTGTAGCTTCCTTTTCTTATTTAGATGATATAGAGTGGCGTAGGAGCATGTCCCTCCCACTCGATTTTTGTGCGATTCTCGATGAGTATCGAACCTTTTGTACCTGATGTATCTTTTTTTACTGTTATAGTATTATAGGCTATGACCGAATTTCAAGGAACCCAAAAGCTGAGGGCAAGTACTTGGGCATTCCGCTCATCAGTAGGAGGCCAGTAAAAGCCGACTTGCACCATATTATTGAATCTGTAAGGCAAAGAATTTCTTCGTTGGGGCACCAGGCACCTATCACTTGCCGGCAGAGTCACACTCATTAATAGCGTGCTTACCTCTGTTCCTATCTTCTCCCTCTCCCATACTTTTGTGCCTGATATAATGTTTTGGTGGAGATTAAGAAGTTAATTAGACGCTTTTTATGGAGTGGCAACCTAACTTCGAATGCAGCTCATCTAGTGGCATGGGAGCATGAGACCAAGCCAAAGAATGCTGGGGGGTTGGGCATCCACCGTTTGGACGAATGACGCTCTATTCTTATGGCCAAACTAGCCTTCAACTTTCTTAGTAACGCGAACACTCTATGGGTCAAATACTTCCAAGCCAAGAATGGAAACAGAGAGATTACCTTCTCCACCAAAAGGGGTGATTCGTGGGCTTGGAAACTTATTTGTCAGGGAGGGACAACAGCCTTACAAAACTCTATGTGGAAGATTGGCAGTGGTGGCCGTACCAAAGTTATGGAAGATGCTTGGGTTGACTCCAACCCCTTCTCGAGGTGGCCTACCTTCATCAATACTACTGAACTGCCCCCCTTGACCGTTTAGCAGCTCCTCCAGGTGAACGGTGAATGGAATCATGCTAAGCTCCATAAATTCTTTAGCTCAGATTTAGCGTTGAGAATAGGTAGGCTACCGAGGTTCGACAAGTAAGAGAGGGACAACCTTATTTGGCTTAAATCTGATTCTACCAAATCCCCCACCGCAGCTCTATATAGAGATCTCTTTTGCGGTAGAGAACTCCCATACAGTTGGGTCTGGAAGTTGCACGCGCAGGCCCGCTTTGTCACTTTTCTCTAGAGGATTTGTTATGATGCTATCCCCACAATTTCTTGGCTCAAGCGTAGGCATCTGTGGGAGTCTAACAGATGCCCATAGGGTTGCTCTGCCGACCAGGATGTGCAACACTTTGTTTGTGAGTTTAACTTCATCTGCGCTGTCTTTGATGCCCTACAACGGGAGGGGGCGGAGTTAGCTACAGGGGTTGATGTTGTGCTGCCAGAAGAGGCAGAGTTACCTACTAGTCCCGTGACCCCACCGCAGCATTGCCCAGTCATTCAGAAGTGAAATAAATGAAAGGCTTCCACCACAGCTATGCCGAATGCAAAAGCGTAGAAAGTACAACCTGCAATCCCAATTCTAGCTACAGCTTTCTGTCCCGCTAGCACTACAACCCGTCCTACCTTGCAAGGCTCGGGGCAGAATCCACCTAAGAGAAAGCTTGATGTTGTCCTCACCACTCTGAGCCCTCATAGCTGGCATGATGAAGGCAACAAATCCTGACGAAAAACACCCAGACCAGTTGGCAGCAGCAGGAACTCCTTTTATGCTAACCTTTTTTCTGCAGGTTGCGGCGATGATGATGAATCAAATACAAGACCGGGGCTGCAGAACCGACACCCTACAGCTGCTTCTTGCAGTGCGCAGCCTTGGGAAGCTTCAACAGTGACAACAGCAGCACAATCTGCTGCTGCCGCAGCTACAGCAGCAGCACAAACTGCTGCTGCCGCAGCTACAGTAGCAGCACAAACTGCTGCTGTCGCAGCAGCAGCTGTAGCACAAGCTGCTGCTGGGACAACAGCAGCTAAGCTTGCTGCTACTATTGCAGCAGCAGCACATTCTACTGCTGCTGCTGTAATAGCACCAGCAGTTCCCACTGCGGCTGCTATTGTCGCAGCAGCAATTTCTATCGCTGCTATAGCAGCATCATCAAATGCAGCTCCTAATGCTGCTGCTACAGCAACTGTAGCAAGCACAGCTGCTGCTGCTGCAGCAATAGCAGCAACCCCAGCTACTACTGCTATAGCAACAGCAGCATCCCCTGCTGCTGCAGCAACAGAGTTCAATTCTGCTGCTGCAGCAGCAAGCCAACCAGCTGCTGTAACAACAGCTGAACTTGCTGTAGCAGCAGCAATATTTAATTCTGCAGCTGCTACAATAGTCATTTCTGCTACTGTAGCAATAGCGTCCCTCCCCGGACACGCCACTCCCATGCCACCAGCTTTGGTGGCTGATACGACAGCGACATCTCCATCGTCCCAAGTTTGCCATGGTCATCTATTGCACATTTTTCTCAGCAACTTGCAGGCACGAGTTCAACAAAATCCAGCTGATCCTCAGGCCATTCGAGCGGCGGCTGCATTGTACCACTCTTGGCGAGCTAGCAACGATCGCGTCCACAACAAACCTTTCCCGTTGCCTAGAGTAATCGCTGCACTTGTTCGTTTTACCGAGGCCCAAGATCAACCTTCATCCAACATGGGGAACTGGGATCCCAACA
The DNA here is from genome assembly GCA_019297695.1 of Apostasia ramifera. Taxonomy (NCBI): domain Eukaryota; kingdom Viridiplantae; phylum Streptophyta; class Magnoliopsida; order Asparagales; family Orchidaceae; genus Apostasia; species Apostasia ramifera. The sequence continues at coordinate 20,874 of JAEMOT010004191.1, read as the reverse complement.
GCCTTGAAGGCTGTTGTTATCCCTCTACATCCTATTGGGATCCCCTACCCCCACGATGGATTAAGGTGAACTTCGATGGCTCCATTAAACAGAACGGTGCGGTAGGCGCTGGTGGAGTTGTTCGAGATCATCAAGGCAATTTCCTAGCAGCAATTGGTTACAAGTTCTATACTTATACCACTATGACAGCAGAAGTGAGGGGAGCGCTTATTGCGGTGATAGCCGCCCAGGAGTGGGCAACTACACTGGACGGGGTTTGGATAGAGGTCGACTCAGCCATCACTATTGCGGACCTCCAGCGGGTAGCCAGAGGACACCTTCTCGACAAGACCACAGCCTAGATTGCCGAACTTTTTTGTGTCTTTAAGCATACAGAGTTTCTCATGTTTACAGAGCCGCCAATAGAGCTGTAGATTTTGTAGCTTCGTTTTCTTATTTAGATGATATAGAGTGGCGTAGGGGCATGTCCCTCCCACTCGATTTTTGTGCGATTCTCGATGAGGATCTAACCTTTTGTACCTGATGTATCTTTTTTTACTGTTATAGTATTATAGGCTACGACCGAATTTCAAGGAACCCAAAAGCTGACTTCCTACTAGCGATTGGCTCCAAGCTCTACACTCATGCCACTCTTACAGCAGAAGCGACGGGAGCCCTCCTCGCGATGACAACTGCCCAAGAGTGGGCGGATATGGCGGATGGGATTTGGATAGAGGGCGACTCAGCCATCACTATTGCAGACCTTCACTGGGCAGCCAGAGGACTCCCTCTCGACAAGACCACGGCCCAGATCGCCAACCTTTTTTGCGCCTTTAAGGCATACAAGATATCTCATGTATACAGAGTCGCTAATAGAGCGGCAGATTTGTAGCTTTCTTTTCTTATTTAGATGATTTAGAGTGGCGTAGGGGCATGTCCCTCCCACTCGATTTTTGTGCGATTCTCAATAAGGATCGAACCTTTTGTACCTGATGCATCTTTTTTTACTGTTATAGTATTATAGGCTACAACCGAATTTCAAGAAACCCAAAAGCTGACTTCCAATTCTGCAGCTGCTACAACAGTCATTTCTGCTGCTGTAGCAACATCATCCCTCCCCGGACAAGCCACTCCCACGCCACCAACTTTGGTGGCTGATACGGCAGTGACATCTCTGTCGTCCCAAGCTTGCGATGGTCATCTACTGCATATTTTTCTCAGTAACTTGCAGTCACGAGTTCAACAAAATCTAGCTGATCCTCTGGCAATCCGAGCAGTTGCTGCATTATACTGCCAGAAAAGGCCAATTGGGAGCTACCTACTAGTCCCTTGACCCCACCGCAGCATTGCCCAGTCAGTCGGCAGTGCAATAAATGAAAGGCTTCCACCACAGCTGTGCCGAATGCAAAAGCGCAGAAAGTGCAGCCTGCAATCCCTATTCCAGCTATAGATTTCTGTCCCGCTAGCACTACAACTCTTCCTACCTTGCAAGGCTCGGGGCAGAATCCACCCAAGAGAAAGCGTGATGCTGTCCTCACCACTCTGAGCCTTCATAGCTGGCTTGATGATGGCGACAACTCCCGACGAAAAACACCCAGACCTGCTGGCAGCAGCAGGAACTCCTTTTATGCTAACCCTTTTTCTGCAGGTTGCTGAGACGATGGTGAATCCAATACAAGACCGGGGCTGTGGAACCGACACCCTACAGCTGCTTCTTGTGGTGCATAACCCCGTGCAGCTACAACCGTGACAGCAGCAGCACAACTTGCTGCTGCTGTAGTTACAGCAGTAGCACAACCTATTGCTGCCGCAGCTACAATAGCACCAAAACTTGCTGCTGCCATAGCAGGAGCAGCAGCTAAAACTATTACTGTTGCAGCACTAGTAGCTAATCCTGCTGCTGCTATTGCAGCAATAGCACATTCCGCTGCTGCTGCTGTAATAGCAGCAGCTCATTTTGCTGCTGCTGTTGTTGTCGCAGCACCAATACCTGCTGCTGCTACAGCAGCAACATCAGATGTAGTTCCTGATGCTGCTGCTATAGCAACTACAGCAAGCCAAGCTGCTGCTGCTGCTATAGCAACTGCAGCAAGCCAAGCTGCTGCTGCTGCAGCAACAACAGCAACCCCAGCTGCTGCTGCTACAGCAACAGCAGTAGTAGAGTTCAATTCTGCTACTGCAGCAGCAGCAAGAAAACTAGCTGCTGTAACAGCAGCTGAACCTGCTATAGCAGCAGCAGTATCCAATTCTACTGCTACCACAGCAGTTACTTTTGCTGCTGCCACAGCAGTTACTTCTGCTATTGTAGCAGCAACACCCCTCCTTGGCCACACCACTCCCACGCTACCAGCTTTGGTGGCTAATATAGCAGTGACATCTCCGTCGTCCCAAGCTTGTGATGGTCAACTACTGAATATTTTCTCAGCAACTTACAGTCACGAGTCCAATAAAATCCTGCTGATCCTCAGGCAATCCGAGCAGTGGCTTCATTGTACCACTGTTGGTGAGCTCGCAACGATCGCGTCCATAATAAATCTTTCCCGTTGCCTAGAGTAATCGCTGCACTTATTCATTTTAGCGAGGCCCAAGAATAACCTTCATCCAACATGGGGAACTGGGATTCCAATAGCCTTGAAGGCTGTTGTTACCCCTCTGCATCCCATTGGGATCCCCCCCATGATGGATTAAGGTGAACTTTGATGGCTCCGTTAGACAGAACGGTGTGGCGGGCGCAGGTGGAGTGGTTCAAGATCATGAAGGCAATTTCCTAGCAGCAATTGGTTCCAAGCTCTACACTCATGCCACTCTTACAGCAGAAGTGATGGGAGCCCTCATCGCAATGATAGCAGCCCAAGAGTGGGCGGATACGGCAGGCGGGATTTGGATAGAGGACGACTCAGCTGTCACTATTGCGGACCTTCACCGAGCATCCAGAGGACACCCACCCGACAAGACCACGGCCCAGATCGCCGACCTTTTTTGCTCCTTCATGGCATTCTGGATATCTCATGTATACAGAGCCGCTAATAGAGCAGCAGATTTTGTAGCTTCTTTTTCTTGTTTAGCTGATACAGAGTGGCGTAGGGGCATGTCCCTCCCACTCAATTTTTGTGCGATTCTCAATGAGGATCGAACTTTTTGTACCTGATGTATCTTTTTTTTACTGTTATAGTTATATAGGCTACGACCGAATTTCAAGGAACCCAAAACCCAGTAAAATGTCCTTGGATGCTAGTCATGAATCACCGCCGATGACCTCAAAATCCTCGCATGTCGAATTCTTCTTAGCAATTAGCTGGACAACAATCAACTGGGATGCAGAAACATTTTACAACTATTCCTAGATGTGATGGTCAGCTGAGAGTGACTCAACCTGAAATCAAAACTCCTACTAAAGCTTCTCTTACTAATAAGGGCAAGGGAATTGTTGTTTCTTCTACTGCTTCTCCAAACCCCTTTGCAGTTTTATAGAATGCTAAGGGTTCTGCTACCACTGCTCAACCTTCTTCTATGGCTTTGGATGCACTACCTACTCCTATTATTTGTTCATCTCCTTCCACAGTACAGCTGAAGAAAAAGACATCCTTTAAGGCCTCAATAGAACGTGGTTCATCGAACTTGAAACCTAAGTCTATGGATCATGAAGATTTGTCCAATCTTCCTGCAACTTCAGTGATTTTGAAACATCCGAGGTGTTTTCCTCGTCTTGCTCCTCTTTCAACTCCTTCCTCATGATTGCAGCATTATTCTGGAACTGTCATGGGGCTCGTAAGCCTGCCACACGCAATTATCTCAAGGCTTTAGTACATGAACACTCCCCTTTGCTTACTAGAAACTAGAGTTTTTACTCTATTCCGTCGACAAGTTGATGTTTTAATTGGCCGACAATGGGGTTTTTTTCTTCTTCCTTCCGAAGGAAAATCTGGGGGTATTCTACTTCTTTGGTTACCTCATCTCTTACATGTGAATATTATGGCTTCCCACAAACAGGGGGTGGTTGCTAGTATTTCTTATTTAGATAAATCTCCTTGGCTTCTGGCAGCTGTTTATGCTCATAAAGATTATTTATTACGACGCCTTGTTTGGGACACTATATCTTCTTTTGTTAATGATAATACCCCAACTATAATTGGAGGTGATTTCAATTGAATTCTATCTCAAGATGATAAGAAGGGAGGAAAGGCTTTCAAAGATAGTCTTGCTATTTCAGAATTTGCTGACTGGATTACCCTGTCTGACCTCCACGATGTTTGGAGTGATGGCCCACAGTACACTTGGTGTAACAATAAACTTGGTTCATCTCGAATTTGGACCAGATTGGATAGAGTTTTTTGAATTCTTGCGCTCTCACTGCTTTCTCTGGTTCTAACGTTTCTCATCTTACACGGATTGCTTCAGATCATTGTCCCCTCCTGTTGCATTTGGCACATATTGGTTTTAAACCCCAAGGAGCTCAACTTAAATTTTAGGATATGTGGCTTTCTTTTGTTGAGGCACGTGATGTTCTCAAAGCTTGGCATAAACGTTGTAAGGGTTCCCCATCTACTGTCTTAAATCATAAATGCGCTAGAACTTTAAGATCTCTTAAAAGCTGGAACAAACAAGAGATTGGCGATTTATTTGCTAAGTGCAATCAGCTTGAACAGCAGATTCTAGAACTTCAATAAGCAGAAATTGACAATGCAGATTTTTCTCCATCTCAGCACTCCCTTCTACTCAACTTAGTCCGGGATCTTAATTCTGCTTTAGCAAAGATCGAAATTTGGTGGTGGCAACGTGAAAAGGTCAGATGGCTTTCCCAAGGTGACCGTAACACTACTTTTTTTCATAGAATGGCTAGTCATTGTCAAAGGAACAATCATATCCCCTACTTATTAAATCAACAAAACCAACATGTTGATGATGGTAAGGGTATGTCTTCTTTGCTTTTCAATCATTTTACTTCCAAATGGAGACCAGTTATCTCTCCTATCAATTTTCCTGTCGAAGCTCATACCCTAAGCTAGAAGGCCAAAACCTGCTCGTAACCCAAATCTTGAAGCCTGTAGCTCAATGGCCCAAGCTCGAAGCTCATAGCCTAAAGCCCATTTCTGAAGCTCGTATCTTGGAGGTGTGTGCCCAAAGTCTGAAGCCTAAAGCCCAAATGCCCAAGCCTAAAGCTTAAAGCCCAAAGCAAAAATGCCTATGCTTAAAGCTTGAATCATGATAGCCTAAGCCTAAAGCTTGAATCCACTATGTGCAAGCTTGAAAATTGACACTTGAAGACCGTAGCCTGAAGCCTAAATCTCGAAGGCCGAAGGCTCATGGCCGAAGCTAGATGCCCAAATTCTTAAACCTGAAGCCAAAAGTCCGAAGGCCTAAGCCAAAGCCCTAAATACAAAGCATGAAGCGTAATGCTTAAAAGCCCAAGCCTGAAATTTGAAGCCTAAAGCCTAAAAGCCTGTGCCTAAAGTTCGAATCCTGATGGCCCAAGCCTGAAGCTTGAAACTTTTATGTGCAAGCTTGAAGACCGATGCTTGAAGACCGTAGCCTGAAGCTTGAAGATTGAAGGTCGAAGGCTGATGGCGGAGCTCAAGAATTGATGTGTATTCAAAGGCCCAAACTCAAAAAGAATCATCTTGCAGCCTAAAGCTCGAAGGCCCAAGAAGAAGCCCAAAAGTCTAAGCCCAAATCTTGAAGGCCTAAGCCTAAAGCCCACAGACCGAAGGCCCAATCTTGTATCTCGAAGTCCAAATCCTAAAGGCTCAAGCCCGAGGCACAAAGGACTAAACTCGAATCCTTAAGCCAAATAGTCGAAGCCCGAAAGCTCAGGCCCTGAGGGCCCAAACCTGAATACCTATCCCCGAAGATCGAAGCCCAAAGTTGCTAAACTAAAGCCTAATGCCCAAAGCCAGAAAACCAAAGCTAGAAGCCTAAATCTCAAAGATAGAAGCTCATAGCTTTAAGCCTAAAGCCCAAAACATGAGGCCCAAAGTCCCAACCCCAAGCATAAAGCCCAAAGCCCATAGGCCCAAGCCTGAAGGCAAAAGTTGGAAGCCCGAAGCCCGAAGGCTTAAGCCTGATGCCCAAAGCAACAACTCGAAAGGCTGAAGCTTGAATTTTGAAGCTAAAAGCCTGTTGCCTTAAGCTTAAAGCCTTAAAGCGAAAGCCTGAAGCCTATAGGCCCAAGCCTGAAGCTTGAAGCCCAATGCCTCATAGCCGAAG
>JAEMOT010004191.1:0-14365 GCA_019297695.1 Apostasia ramifera | reverse complement strand
TTTGATGCTCGAACCCCGAAACACGAAGACCGGAGGCCCATGCTCATAGCTCAAAGTCCCAAACTATAATACTGAAGCTTGAAGTTGTCGACCAAAATCCAAAACCCAAAAATTGAAGCTTGAAGTATGGATCTTGAAGGCCCAAGCTTGCATCTTGAACCACGAAATTAGAAAGCCCAAGTAGAATACTGAAGCCCGAAGACCAAAGCCCAAAGCCCAAATACTGAAGGCCAAAAATACAAAAATTTTGGCATTCTATTAGGGTTTAGGGTTAAAAACATTAGGCTCGTGCACTAAATTTATCAGAACTAGCTTGGGCATTCACACTTGGAGCTTCTAGCTTTAGGCTTTGGCCTCCGAATTTTGAGTTTTGGAATTTGGGTATCGAGCTTAGGCATTAAGGCCTCGAGTTTTGGTTTTCAAGTTTGGTCCTTTGGGTTTTAAGCTTAGAGCTCAAGACTTTTTGCTTGGGCTCTCAGACTTCAAGCCCCAGACTTTAGTTATGAGGCATTGGGATTCAAGTTTCTAGATTGAGCCTATAGGCTTCGGGCTTTAAGCTTAAGGCAACGGGCTTTTAGCTTCGGGATTCATGCTTGGACATTTCGAGTAATGGCTTTGGGCTTCAGGCTTAAGCCTTCGGACTTCCAACTTTAGCCAAGCTTTGATGCCTGAAACCTAAAGCACGAACACCAAAATTACAATACCAAAGCCTGAAGGTCTAGGCCCAAGTCCTAGAACCCTATGCCTAGAGCCTGAAGCTCAATTCCCAAAGCTTCAAAGTCTAAGGCCAATCGCGAAAACCTAAAATACAAAGCATGAAGCCTAATGCTCAAAAGCCCAAGCCTAAAATTTGAAGCCTAAAAGCCCGTGCCTGAAGTTTGAAGCCTGAAGCTTGAAGGCCGAGGGCTGATGGCTAAAGATAGAAGCCCAAATTCTTAAGCCTGAAGCCAAAGTCTGAAGGATCATGCCCATAGCCACAAGTTTGAAGGCCTAAATCCTAAAGCCTAATGGCTCGAAGCCTGCAGGTCGAAAGCCCAAGCCCGACGACTGAAGCCCAACGATCGATGGCCTAAGCTTGAATCCTAAAGCTCAAAGTTCAAAGGCCCAAGCCCAAAGCCTAAACCCCAAATACTAAAGGACTAAGCCCGAAGACCAAGGCTCAAATTCCAATGCTTCAACCTCAAAAATCAAAGTTCCAAGACTAAACACAAAGAATGAAGCCAAAAGCCCAAATGCCTAAACCTAAATCTTGAAGCACAAAGTGCAAAAGCCAATGCCTGAAGCACGAATCCTGATGGCCTAAACATGAAGCTTGAACCCTCTATGTGCAAACTATAACACCGAAGCCCAAAGACTGTTTCTGGAAACTTGAAGCTCGAAGGCCGAAGACCGATGGCTGAAGCTAGAAGTGCAAATTTTTAAGCCTGAACCTAAAAGCCCGAAGCCCAAGCTCAAAGCTACAAGGCCTAAACTTGAAACCTCAAGCTCAAATCCTAAAGCCTAAATCATGAAGCTCAATGATCGAAGATTAAAGCTCGAAGCATGATGAATAAGCCCGATGGTCGAAGATCGAAGCTCAAAGCTTGATGATCAAAATGCCCGAAGCCTGAAGCCTAAAAGCCCAAGCCCGAATCCCAAAGTTCCCATCTCGAAGTACGAGGGCCCGAGCCCAAAGTCTGAAGTCTGAAGGCCCAAGCCCAAATTCAAAAGGCCCAAGACTGAAGCACGAAGCCTTAAGCCTGAACCCTAAACCTCGAAGGTTAATGTCTAAAGCCTGATTCCCTAGCCCAAAGTTCGAATCTCAAATCCTAATACTCGATGCATGAAGCCTGAATCTTGAACCCTAAACTTTGAAGGTCAATGTCTAAAGCCCGAATACTTAAGCCTGAAGCCCAAAGCGCAAAGGCCTATGCCCAAAGCGCAAAGGCCTATGCCCAAAGCCAAAAGGCCCAGGACCAGAAGCCTAGGCCTTCAGGCTTTGGGATTGGGCATTGAGATTCAGGCCTTAAGATTTGGGTTCATATTTTGACCATCAAGTTTTCGGATTCAGGATTCAGGATTTGAGCTTGAAGCTTCAGAATTTGAGCTTTGGCCTTCGGGCTATAAGATTCTGGATTCTAGCTTCAAGCTTCAGGCTTTGGGCTTTGGCTTTGGGCATTAAGCTTTGGGCCTGGGACTTTGATGTTTAGGCTTAGAGCTTCAAACTTTGGGCTTCAAGGTTTAGGCATTAGCCTTCAAACTTTGGGCTTCGGGTTCTAGCTTTGGGCATGGACCTTCGAGCCTTGGTATTATAATTTCGGTCTTCAAGCTTTAGGTTTCAGGTATCAAGCTTGGGACTTCTGGTTGTGGGCTTGGGCCTTCGATCGTTGGGATTTGGGCTTGGCACTTCAAGCTTTAAGATTCTGGCATGGGACTTTTGTCTTTAGGCATTACCTTTTAGGCTTGGGCTTCAGGCTTCGGGTTACGGTCATCAAGCTTGCACATGGAGGGTTGAAGCTTTAGGCATGTGCTTTTGTGCTTTGGGCTTCAAATTTCAAGCTTGGGCAATTAGGCATTAGGCTTCAAGCTTTTTATCGGGTATCAGGATTTGAGATTCGAACTTTGGGCTAGGGGAATCAAGCTTTAGACATTGACCTTTGAGGTTTAGGGTTCAGGCTTGAGGCTTCGTGCTTCGGTCTTGGAACTTCTGTTTTTGGGCTTGGGCCTCCAAACTTTGGACTTTTGGCTCGGGCCCTCATACTTCCAGATGGGGACTTTGGGATTCGGGCTTGGGATTTCGAGCTTCAGGCTTCAGGCCTTTTGATCATCTAGTTTCAAGCTTCGATCTTCGACCATCGGGCTTTGTTCATCAAGCTTCAAGCTTCGATCTCGAGCTTTGTGATTTAGGCTTTAGGATTTGAGCTTGAGGTTTTGAGTTTAGGCCTTATGGCTTTGGGCTTGGGCTTCGGGCTTTTAGGTTCAGCTTTAAAAGTTTGGGCTTCTAGCTTCGGCCATCGATCTTCAACCTTCGAGCTTCAAGTTTCCAGAAACAGTCTTTGGGCTTCGGTGTTCTAGTTTGCACATAGAGAGTCCAAGCTTCAAGCTTAGGCCATCAGGATTCGTGCTTTAGGCATTGGCTTTTGCACTTTGTGCTTCAAGATTTAGGTTTAGGCATTTTGGCTTTTGGCTTCATACTGTGTTCAGTCTTGAAACTTCGGCCATTGAGGTTGAAGCATTAGGATTTGAGCCTCGGGGTTCGGGCTTAGTCCTTTAGTATTTGGGGTTTAGGATTTGGGCTTGGGCCTTCGAACTTCAAGCTTAAGGATTCAAGCTTAGGCCATCGGTCGTTGGGCTTCGGTAGTCGGGCTTGGGCTTTCGACCTGCAGGCATCGGGCCTTTAGGCTTTAGGCCTTTGAACTTGTGGATACAGGCATGATCCTTCAGACTTTTTGCTTCGGGCTTAAGAATTTGGGCTTCTATCTTTAGCCATCGGTCCTTGGCCTTTAAGCTTCAGGCTTTGGGCTATGGTCTTTAGGGTTTGGTCTTCAAGCTTGCACATAAAGGTTTCAAGCTTCAGGTGACCACGATCTTCTCCCCTACGATAATGGCTGCCCCTGTGCCCCGCAGCTATAAAGCTCCCAAAGTCAATGACTACAATAGCCTCATCGACCCGGCCCAACATGTCAAACGCTTTGAGAACGCCTTGGCGACAGGAGACCCCGTCTCAGACGCGTACAAGTGTCGTCTCTTTCGAAATACCGTGACAGGGTTGGCGCTAGACTGGCTCGATGAAATCCCCCAGGGCTCCATCCAAAGTTTTGACCAATTCGCCGACCAGTTCCGGACCAGATTCGGCACATCAAAGACTACTTCCCGAACCATCCACGAACTCTGGCAAATAAGGTAGCATCCGAACGAATCCCTGCAGGAGTACATGGACTGCTTCTCGAAGATGAATGCGGAGACGAAGGACACCACGGATGATAGATCGACTATAATCTTCATCCACAGCATCCTCCCAGGGAAACTTTATGATTCATTCGTCGATGACATGCCGAGAACGTTGATGGAGGCACAGTCGGGCGCCGAAAAGACGCATTCACATAGAAGATGTGAAAGCATTGAAGGCGAGTGCAGGGAAAGACCCCACAATGCATAACAAAAAAGGACGTCACCCCGAAAGCGGAACAAAGCACCCCTAAGAAAGCCTTTCAGGACCAGAAGTTCTCCCCACAAGGAAAGCGCAAGTTCGATATCGAGACTCCGCACACTCCAACTCAAGTTTGCATCATCGAAGAGATCTTTTCGGCCCTCTAGGACAGGGGTTTCCTCCCGAACAGAGGTGACCGACAACCTCCCCAGCCAGGTGAGGACACATCGAAATACTGCAAGTTCCATCAACGCTATGGCCACCTCCTGCACGAATGTCACTCTTTTCGAGCACTGGTCAATGAGTACATAGAGAAGGGCCACCTCACTGGCTACAAGAAAGTCGAAGAGATGCCGTCAAAGACCGCCAAAACCCTGTTCCCCCAAGGCGAACCACCGGCTCCCATGACTTGCTCACCATTGAAGTCTAGTGCGAAGAAAGCTGTCCTGGCTATCTTCGGCTTCTGCCAAATCAGCTCAACCCCAAGTCATCACCAGGTGCATGCCATCGAAACCCCATCCTTTTTACCTGACATCACTTTCAGTGTAGGTGATTTTCATGCTGGGGGCATCAACCATGACTACCCCATAGTCATCATCGCCAAAATCGAAGGGTGTGATGTCCACCGCACCTTGATCGACACCAAAAGCTCTGTCGACATCCTATACTTGCAGGCATTCAAAGAAATGGGGGTCGGCCAATGCAAACCTCTCCCTCCTTCGATGACAGTCTCCAGCTTTTCCGGCGACATCTATCGGCCTGCAGGGTTTGCTCCCTTGCGCCTCTCAAAGTCAGTAGACTTCATCCTGATAGATGCACCTTCCAGCTACAACACGATCTTGGGGCGGCCATCGATGGTGCAATTTCAGATGGTGCCGTTGACCTTCCACCTCTGCATCAAGTTCCCAACACCGCTCGGCGTCGCAATGATCATGGGAGACAGGGCATACGCCCCGAAATGTTTTGAGGCCAACATTCATCTCCACACCGAACACCTCGATCCCAGGGACCAACTGCTCACGCCGGATGACCAGAATCAATAGTAACCATCTCTGATGGAAAATATGTACTAATCTCCAAGGGTTTTCCTGAAAATAATATTCCCACTCTGACGGCGCTACTTTCCGAGTATTTTGATGTGTTTGCCTGGGGACCCGAAGACTTGCCCGGATTGACAAAAGCATAGCTAAACATAAACTAAGCCTCAGTGCTGACATTTCCCCTGTCAGATAGAAGAAAAAAAATTTCAGCGGCGAGAAACAGTGTGCCATACGAGAAGAAGTTGAAAAGCTCCTCGCGGTTGGCTTCATCAGAGAAATCGACTACCCCTCCTGGCTGGCCAATGTGGTCATCATAAAAAAGAGCACAGGAAAGTGACGGATGTGCGTAGACTTCACCAATCTTAACAAAGCATGCCCTAAGGATTTCTACCCCTTGCCGAAATAGAGAGGCTAGTCGACTCCTCAGCCAGATACACCATGATGAGTTTCCTGGACGCCTTCTCCGGGTACCACCAAATCCAGATGGCAGAACAAGACAAAAAGCACACGTCCTTCATAACCAACCATGGGACATTCTGCTATAGAGTCATGTCGTTCGGTCTGAAGAACGCGAGAGCTACTTACCAACGCATGATCGACAGAGTCTTCCGAGGACAAAAGGGGCGCAATATGGAGGCTTACGTAGATGACCTACTAATCAAAAGCTAGAGCGGAGTGGACCATCTCAAAGACCTCCGCGAAAAACTCGAGACCTGTTGGGTCCACAATATTAAATTGAATCCATCCAAGAGCATCTTCGACGCCGCCTACAGAAAGTGTCTGGGCCACATGGTATCGGCCAGAGTGATCGAGGTTAACCCCGAAAAAATTAAGGCTATCCTCGACCTGGACCATCCCCGAACAATAACAGACATTCAGAAATTAAATAGGAGAATTACGGCCCTCAGCAGGTTCATTTCCAGGATGGGGGACAGGTGTCTCTCGTTCTTCAAGGTGCTTCATGGAGACCACACTAGCTGGGACAACAACTGCTAGCAAGCGTTCGATTCCTTGAAGGAGTACTTGCTTTCACCTCCACTTCTATCCGCTCCTGCTCCTGGCGAAGACCTCCTCCTCTAAATCAGCACCACCGACAACTGCGTCTCGGCAGTCCAAGTCCGCGAAGCAGCAGGGCAGCAAACACCCCATCCATTACGTCAGTCATACCTTGCATGGCACCGAACTCAGGTATCCCGCTCTCGAAAAACTATTATTTGCGCTAATAATCGCTGTCCGCAGGTTGCGACACTACTTTCAGGCTCACTCAGTAAAGGTGATGACCGACCAGCCTCTCCGATGGATACTTCACTCCCCTAAAGTCTCCGGAAGGTTGCAAAAATGGGCGGTCGAGCTCTCTGAGTTTGAGGTTGACTTCATCTTGAGGGCAGCAGCGAAAAGCCAGGTCCTTGCAGATTTCATTGCTGAGCTCGCCACAACTGAACAACCAGAGACACCACAGAATCAACCACCTTGGGTTCTATATGTAGACGGAGCCTCCGGCGAACACATTCAAGGGGTTGGAGTCATTCTCACCAGCCCCTGGGGAATCTGACTTAAGAGGTCAGGGAAGATACGATTTCCCATCACGAACAACCAAGCCGAATACGAAGCCCTCATCGCTAGGCTCGAATTCGCGAAAGGCCAGGAGCACAGTGCCTCCGCATTTACTGTGATTCCAAACTCATGATCAATCAACTCAGGGGGACATACCAAACCAAGGACAGAATGCTCAAGATGTACCTGCAGAAAGCCAAAGCCCTATTACAGCACTTTGCTCAAGCACAATTTGTCCACATACCCCGAGAGTTGAACACCACTGCTGATGAATTGGCCAAAGACGAAAAGGGCGATGACCAAGATATCCTAACACTCGCGTACGACAGACTTGAAGTCTGCGAAGTAACCCCTATCCCCGAAGGATGGATGGACGAGATCTCGTGCTTCCTGAGAGAAGGCGAACTACCGTCAGACAGGCACCAGGCTCGCAAACTCTAGGTGAAGGCCACCAGGTACATCCTACTACAAGCCTGATGCTTAAATCTTAAAGCCTGAATGCCCAAACTCAACATTCAAAGCTCTAAGCCTAAATATCGAAGGCCCAGACCCAAAGCACAATGCCCAAAGCCCAAAGCCTGAAGCCTGAATCCAGAATCTTATAGCCCGAAGCACAAAGTGCAAAGGCCAAAGGCCCAAATGCTAAAACCTAAAGCTTGAAGGTCTAAACCCAAAGACCGTAGCCGGAAAACACAAGCCCAAAGACTGAAGGCCTAAACTTGAATCCCAAAGCCCAAAGTTCAAAGGCTAAGGCCCCGAAAGCCTGAAGTCTTATCCCCAAATCTTGACGACCGAAGGCCCAAGACTGATGCCAGAATCCTAAAGCCCGAAGACCGAAATTGCAATACCAAAGCTCAAAGGTCCATGCCAAAAGCCTAGAACATGAAGCCCAAACCCTGAAGCTTAAATCTTAAAGCCTGAAAGCCCAAGCTCGAAGTCTAAAACTTAAAGCCTAAACATCGAAGGCCCTAGCCCATAGATTAATGCCCAAAGCACAAAGCCCAATGCCCAATGCCTGAAGCAGGAATCCAGAATCTTATAGCCTGAAGCATAGAGTGCGAAGGCCAAAGGGCCAATCTCAAAGTTTAGAGCTCATGCCCGAAGACTGAAGCCTAATGATCAAAGGCCTAAGCTTGAATCCTGAAGCCTGAAGATCGAAGCCCAACCCTAAAGCCTGAATCCCAAATACTGAAAGACTATGCTGGAGCCTAAAGCCTGAAGCTCAAATCTCAGAGCTTCAAATGCTAAGGCCAAAGGCGAAAGCCTAAAACACAATGCATGAAGCCTAATGCCCAAATGTCCAAGCATGATATTTGAATCTCAAAGCGCAAAAGCCCACTCCTAATGCTCTAATCCCGATAGCCTAGGCCTGAAGCTTGAACCCTCCATATGCAAGCTTGAAGACAATACCCCAAAGCTTAAAGCACAAAGCTTAAAGCCCAAAGCCCAAACCCCAAGCACAAAAAGTCATACCAAAAGCCAAAAGGCACACAACAAAAGGCGAAAGCCGAAAGCCTGAAGTCTTATCCCCAAATCTCGATGACCTAAAGCCTAAGACTGCAACCTGAAGGTCCAAGATTGACGCCTGAATCCTAAAGCCCAAAGACCGAAATTGCAACACTAAAGCTCAAAGGTTCATGCCCAAAGACTAGAACATGAAGCCCAAGGTTCAAAGGCTCAAGCTTAAAGTCTGAAGCCTAAAAGCTCAAGCCTAAAGCCTGAAGTCCAAAATGAAGGCCCAAGACAAAAGCATGAAGCTCGATCCCCAAAAACCTTAAGCATGAAGCCTAAACCTCGAAGGCCAAAACATGAAACCTGAAGCCCTAAATGAAGGCCCAAGATCAAAGCATGAAGCTCGATCCCGAAAGCCTAAAGCATGAAGCCTGCATCTTGAAGGCCAAAACATGAAACCTGAAGCCCAAAGCCCATAGCCAGATACCCGAAGCCCGGAGGTCGAAGCCCGATGCCCGAAGCCCGAAGCCCAGAGGTCGAAGCCCGATGCCCAATGTTAGAGCCAGAAGCTTAAAGCTCGAAGCCTGATGCCCGAAGGTTGAAGCCTGAAGCTCGAAGCCCAATGGCCTAACCCTAAAGCTGTTGATGTGGGAAGTAAAGGATCCTGAGAAACACAAAGAGAAAGGGAGTGTAGAGAAATGGCAGCACAAAGAGAGCTATGCCTGACGATTAAGGCTTCAATAAGAGTAATACGCATCTAAAACAACAAACAGAGATTTAAGATGATTCGGGGAGAAGATCCCTTACATCCACTGGGTGATCAGTGAGGTAATTTCAATAGTAAAGAAAGTGGGTGGTCATAAAGATCAATACAATGTGAAAAGAAAAGAGAAAGAGAAAGAGAGAAAGAGCTTCCTTATCTCAAGCTCTAGCACAAGTTGACAGAAGGATATGATCCAGCCCCTTTTCCTGCCTCCTCTCCCTTCCCAACAGAAACCTATTCAATGGCTTTTATAGGTAGGAGGCAGTAGAGCTCAGCCTGAGTTTGCCGAAAGAGGGTAAAATATTCAATTGTTGAGTCCGCATTGGTGGTCCTACCGCTATCGGTCACTGAAGGAGCTAGAAGTAGTGGAAGGAGAACTTTATTTCCTGATTCTAGTAATTCTTCTAGGGGTCTGCGATAATTGAAGCACGTGGACCTTTGGTTTATGTGCCTGGAAGAAGCATGCTGTGTTGGAAATAATAAAGTCATGGCACGCTGATAAATGTAGCTAAGACACATTATTATCAATATTTGTTGGGAAATGGCCTTGAATCGATGGGATCAAGGTTTGACCGTATCCTTATGGCCGAGGCTGGCGACCTGTAAGAAAAATAATAAAAATGATAAAGTGGTTAATACCCATGGCGCCACATGTACGGCCGAGATGCAACGCTAGAACCACGTGTTAACATCAGCCCCCCGCATTGTCAGGGCACTAATATTAATGTGGGTCCTGGAATGTGAATTATCATAATGGTGGATGCACTGCCCAAGGCCTGTCAGGATAAAGCCGGAGCGGCGCTCTGTCGATTCGCATTCTCCTCCACCATTTCTAAAAATCCTGCAAGAAAGGGAGTAGATTTGTTAGAGAGATGGTTGGGAGCGACAAGTAGAAGATTCTGTCGGGTCCTTCTCTGAAGAAGAAGAAGAGGGCTAGCAGCCTTCCATCTGGCTCCTCTTCTTCGAAGAAGAAGAGAATTTTTGAACCGTTTGATGCATTGCCAAGATCGGCGGCTGAGGAGACTGTTGTGGTGCTTCGGGAAGAAGAAGCAAGGGCTTCGGCTCTTGTTCTATTAGGGGAAATGCCATCGGCCAAGGTTGCAGGGCTCTGGTGCAAACTCTTGAGTCTGCACAGGGACCTGCAATAGAGGAGAAGGTGGTGGAGGTAGTGAACATCTTTAACTCTCTGGTCAAGGTGTCTCTGAAGGCTGAAGGGCGAAAGGAGCTGAGTGTAGTGCATCAGATGCCCAATGCCCAATGCCCAATGCCTGAAGCAAGAATCCAGAATCTTATAGCCCTAAGCATAGAGTGCGAAGGCCGAAGGGCCAATCTCGAAGTCTAGAGGTCATGCCCGAAAAGCAAAGCCCAAGAACCAAAGGCCTAAGCTTGAATCCTAAAGCCTGAAGTTCGAAGCCCAACCCTAAAGCCTGAACCCCAAATACTGAAAGTATTGGCCCAAAGGTTTCCCAAGAGGGGGGTGAATTGGGAATAATAGAATTTTCAATTTAAATTAAAGCAATAAACTTAAGAAATAATTCAATTAATACAGAGAAGTTGATTTAGCAAATAGATCTGCGGAAGAGTTAGAATAGAGGGCACCACCAGAAAGCGAGGTCAATTTGAGAAATAGGACACAGTGCAGAAATAAAGCAATTTACAGTAGAGAAGAGCAAACAACAAAAATATACCACACAGTAGGCATAAGAAATTTATAGTGGTTCGACCTCTCGCCTAGTCCACTCCCCACGTATCTCGAATGAGAATATCACTATAACCCTGGCTTTTTATGGGAACCAAACCCGAACAAACCCAGTACAACCCTATGGTTTTTTCAAGAAACCAAAGCCAACCAAACCTTCAATCATACAGCTTTTTGCAGGAACCAAAGCTGAGCAAATCTACAGTCCTCCACTAGGGAGAAGGAGAAATGAAGGATAGATTTTGCTAGACTAGCTAGCTTAAATTATAATACATGTACAAGAATTAATATTACAATGAGGTACTTTATGCATAAGCAAATTAGCCAAGGGTCTACTTGAATAATTTCGAAAAAGCTAATTTAAAAAAGTGAGTAAAAACTATTTGAAATATTAATTTTAGGAACTTATTTATGACATATTAATGAATTTGAGTTGAATAGTTATGTTTTTGCATTTATTCATTACATTACGTTGAATTCAAGTGGAGTACAAGCATTTAAAGTACAATTCATCGCATAATAAGTTATTTTAACAGAATAAAAGCAATATTGTGTGTATTCAATTAGTTTTTATTGTATTTGAAGAGAATATATGTAATTTGACTTTAATCTTGTCTATATGAAGGTTTTTTAACATAACACTATGATTACACTCCTAATGTTTGCTATAATGACGTATTTCAATTGAAAATTGATATTTGGCGATCTATTAAGATCATTTGTTTACCTTTTAATATAATACCTATAATTACACATCTATTTGTCGATATATCGTTCAATTTTAAGAGAATAGGCTCTTTTAGGGTCTAATTAATGCCATATCAATGAATTTGAGTTGAATAGTTATGTTTTTACATCTATTCATTACAATACGTTGAATTCAAGTGGAGTACGAGCATTTAAAGTACTATTCATCGCATAATAAGTTATTTTAACTGAATAAAAGCAATCGTGTATGTATTCAATTAGTTTTTGGTGTATTTGAAGAGAATATATGTAATTTGACTTTAATCTTGTCTTTATGAAGGTTTTTTAATATAATACCATGATTACACACCTAATATTTGCTATATTGATGCATTTTAATCAAAAATTGATTTTTAGCAATTTATTAGGGGCATTTGATTGCTTTTTAATGAAATACACATAATTACACATCTATTTGTCAATATATCGATCAATTTTAAGAGAATAGGCTCTTTTAGGATCTTATTTATGACATATTAATGAATTTGAGTTGAATAGTTATGTTTTTGCATTTATTCATTGCATTACGTTGAATTCAAGTGGAGTACAAGCATTTAAAGTACAATTCATCACATAATATGTTATTTTAACAGAATAAAAACAATATTGTGTGTATTCAATTAGTTTTTGTTGTATTTGAAGAGAATATATGTAATTTGACTTTAATCTTGTCTATATGAAGGTTTTTTAACATAACACTATGATTACACACCTAATGTTTGCTATAATGATGTATTTCAATCAAAAATTGATATTTGGCGATCTATAATGCAAAAACATAACTATTCAACTCAAATTCATTAATATGTCATAAATAAGATCCTAAAAGAGCCTATTCTTTTAAAATTGATCGATATATTGACAAATAGTTGTGTAATTATGTGTATTTCATTAAAAAGCAATCAAAGCCCCTAATAGATCGCTAAAAATCAATTTTTGATTAAAATGCATCAATATAGCAAATATTAGGTGTGTAATCATGGTATTATGTTAAAAAACCTTCATATAGATAAGATTAAAGTCAAATTGCATATATTCTCTTCAAATACACCAAAAATTAATTGAATACACACACAATTGCTTTTATTCAGTTAAAATAACTTATTATGCGATGAATAGCACTTTAAATGCTTGTACTCCACTTGAATTCAACATAATGCAATGAATAGATGCAAAAACATAACTATTCAACTCAAATTCTTTGATATGTCATAAATTAGACCCTAAGGCCCTGTTTGGCGCGAGGACCAAAACACGACCAAAATAGTACTAATTTAAAAAATAACAATAATAATAATAATAAATAATTTTTTTTATTTATTTTATACAAATTGTAATGTAAAAAATAATATTGTACTTCACATACTCAATAATTTTTAATAAAAATATAAACTTTATTTCACATCTTAGATCAAAATACTCGATTTGAATATTTTGATCTAGAATGTGAAATAAAGTTGATATTTTTGTTTTAAATTATTGAGTATGCAAAGTAAAATAATATTTTTTATGTTTGAATTTGTGTAGAATGATTTAAAAAGTTTATTTATTATTATTATTGTTAATTTTTAAATTAGTACCATTTTGGTCCTGTTTTGGTCCTCGCGCCAAACAGGGCCTAAAAGAGCCTATTCTCTTAAAATTGATCGATATTCTGATAAATAGATGTGTAATTATTAGTATTACATTAAAACGCAATCAAATGCCCCTAATAGATCGCTAAATATCAATTTTCGATTAAAATACATCAATATAGCAAACATTAGGTGTGTAATCATGGTATTATGTTAAAAAACCTTCATAAAGACAAGATTAAAGTCAAATTACATATATTCTCTTCAAATACACCAAAAAATAATTGAATACACACACAATTGCTTTTATTCAGTTAAAATAACTTATTATGCGATGAATAGTACTTTAAATGCTCGTACTCCACTTGAATTCAACGTATTGTAATGAATAGATGTAAAAACATAACTATTCAACTCAAATTCATCGATATGACATTAATTAGACCCTAAAAGAGCCTATTCTCTTAAAATTGAACGATATATCGACAAATAGATGTGTAATTATAGGTATTATATTAAAACATAATCAAAATGATCTTAATAGATCGCCAAATATTAATTTTCGATTGAAATACGTCATTATAGCAAACATTAGGTGTGTAATCCTAATGTTATGTTAAAAAACGTTCATATAGACAAGATTAAAGTCAAATTACATATATTCTCGTCAAATACACCAAAAACTAATTGAATATACACACAATTGATTTTATTCTGTTAAAATAACTTATTATGCGATGAATAGTACTTTAAATGCTTGTACTCCACTTGAATTCAACGTAATGCAATGAATAGATGCAAAAATATAACTATTCAACTCAAATTCATTGATATGGCATAAATTAGACCCTAAAAGAGCCTATTCTCTTAAAATTGAACGATATACCAACAAATAGATGTGAAATTATAGGTATTATATTAAAACGTTATCAAATGATCTTAATAGATCGCCAAATATCAATTTTTGATTGAAATACGTCATTATAGCAAACATTAGGTGCGTAATTATGGTATTATGTTAAAAAACCTTCATATAGACAAGATTAAAGTCAAATTACATATATTCTCTTCAAATACAACAAAAACTAATTGAATACACACACAATTGCTTTTATTCAGTTAAAATAACATATTATGCGATGAATAATATTTTAAATGCTCGTACTCCACATGAATTCATCGTAATGTAATGAATAGATGCAAAAACATAACTATTCAACTCAAATTCATTGATATGACATTAATTAGACCCTAAAAGAGCCTATTCTCTTAAAATTGAACGATATATCGATAAATAGATGTGTAATTATAGGTATTATATTAAAAGGTAAACAAATGATCTTTATAGATCGCCAAATATCAATTTTCGATTGAAATACGTCATTATAGCAAATATTAGGTGTGTAA
>JAEMOT010004190.1:484002-506107 GCA_019297695.1 Apostasia ramifera | reverse complement strand
ATTTTTTATTTAAAATATTTTTTATTTAAAATATTTTTTATTTGAATATTTTTTATTCGAATATTTTTTATTCGAATATTTTTTATTCGAATATTTTTTAATAAATTTTGTTCCGGTTGACGGTTAATTTACAGATGAAAACGAATAGCTGGCAAAATCACAGCTATTATAAATATTGCTGGCAAAATCAGCCTTTGACGATTATAAATATTTGCTGTAGCGCGGACGTGGGCGCATCTGCACCGCACGCCTACTGCCACGCTGACGCGACGGCACTTTTACACCACTTTTAGCGCCGTCTTTCCACGTATGGCCTCCCTCTAACATGCGCCCGGCGCACGATAGTCATTCTGGAAGAAAAGCTAGCCCATCAGAGAAAAGCAAGATTTTGAAAATTGGATCGGCTTCAGACTGAAAGGTTCAAGATTTAATGATCGAACCGAAGTTAAATCGGGATCGAACCGTAGTCAAACCAGAGTCGAACCGGGATGATGTAAAAATTAAAAAAACTTATAAAATATAATGTAAACATAATTGAGATATATATTATTCACACACCAATACAATAATTAGATAAAATAAATGTTTAACAATTAAATTTTGTGTCAATAACCCAAGTAATAATTTCAAATAAATCAAATTAACAATAACCCTACAAAATATTTGTAAAGTACAAATTGAGTATAATATTTAGTATATCATTAAAGGATCTGAACAAATAGTATGCTTTATTAATACTAAAATACTAAATCATTTCATCATTCCATATCACTAAAATACTAAAATACTAAATCATTCCGACAGGATAGGGGCTGGAGAGGAGAGTGCGGGGCAGGAGTAATCGCAAGTTCACGACTGTCGCGCGAGTAGAGACTGCAGAACAGAGGCCGAGTTAGGGACCTAGGGTTTAGGAATTTTTTTTTAATTTTAAACTTAACCAGTCCAACCGTATTGGTTCACCGGTTGACCGGTTGAACCGCGGTTTAGACCGGTTCTAGCCGATTTTAAGCGAATCCGGTTATAAAATTAAACCAGACCGGTTGCCTGATCGGTTCACGATTCGACCGGTTTAACCGGCCGATCCGGTCCGATTTTTTAAACCTTGGAGTAAAGCGTGTAGGCGGGGAAGGCTTGCAAAGGGTAAATTTCATTAACTCTACAAAGTATAGATTGCATTTCATCTAGGTCCTCACTCTTTTTTTAAAAATAAAAATCTAAGTCCCCATTCTTAAATTATTGCACTGAGGTTCTATTTTCTAAGCAGAGAGAATATTTAGTTTCGGCAACCGAACCATGACCCTTCACATTTGAACGAGATGGGGCCTGCATATTATGTGACGATAAGAGTTGAGTGATGTACTATTTAGGCATCTGGACCCAATAATTTTTTTATTTTTTAAATCATTAAATATATTCATGAGATAAATAATAGGTGCACATACGTTTAAAAACATTACTCAGATGTCTTAAAAGCTTCAACTTTTTCATAAATTAAATAGAAAATATCAAAAAAATTATCCTTCTCTATAATCTATTGTAGCACTGAATTTTCTTTTGAGTTCTACCCTAAGTTGAGATTTTTTTTTTTTTGATTAAAGCCCTAAGTTGAGTTCTATTAAGATCACTAATGGAGAGCCTTGATTTTCACAATTAACTTTTCAAATAGATTTGGTAAGGGATACAAAAAAAGAAAAAAAAAAAACATAAAATTTGAAAATGATTAATTAGGTTCATTTAGAGCTGAGTTCATAAAAGGTTAATTTCATCACTAGAAATCAAATAAATTTTCTATCAACTTTGAGTCACCAAGAAATTCGTTCAATTTTAAATTTGTGAAAAATTAATGATTAACGAGTTTCAAACTTTCAAAAGGTTTCCTAATCCTAATCTCAATCGCAAGTTTTTAAGAGGTTGTCATAACAATCAACATGACGGCCTGTTTGCTTATAAAGTTTAATTTTAATAAAATTAAATTAAAATTTGAATGAAAATATTTTTTTATTAAAAATTATTAATAATGTGAAATAAAATTTATTATTATGTTGGGATGTATGAGGTGTATAATATAAATTATTATTATTTTAATATATGTGTAAGGTATAAAATAATATTAATTTTTATTTTAAATTATATATATGATATGAAATATAATTATTTTTTAATATTAAATTTTATTGGTGATATGATATGCTAGGTTATAATTAATCAGATTAATTTTAACGTAGGTAAACAAACGAGAAACAATTAAAGAAACACAATTTGAGTTGATTTAATATGTTGTTTTATGAAATATATCATGATATTTGGGACCTTGATGCAATTAATATTATATTCTAGAACAAATAGCAAATATGACTCTCTAGTTTGAATTTATGTACATTTGGTCCCTCTAATAATTAAATTAATGCCTCTAATTAAAGAAACTATATAATATGAATAAAAGATATTTTTATTTACTCATTTTTTTTATTTTTTAAAATTTTATTTTCCTTCTATCTATTCTTGAAGTCATCTCTGGCCGATGATGCTAAAGAAAATAATGCTATAATTCATTAGCATATGTAATAATATTATTATAATAATATATAAAGTAGAGAGAAAGAGCAGAGAGAGTAAAAGAAAAAATAGAGAGACGGGAGAGGAAAAAATAGCGTATTGTTTCTAAACTTAATAAGCATAGGACCTAGTTGTATTATTTTTCAAAATTAGAGAGACAAATTTAATTCATTTGAAAAATAGATTAATTTAGATAAATATATACTCAAATTAGAGGTACTTATTTGACATTTACCCTCATAATAAACTATCAGCATCTTTCCTAAAATTATGAAGGTGAGAGGCCGACCATGGAGGTCGGGGGAAAGGGATTTTGGAGATCAGCGCCGCCGACGGCGACCGGATTCTCCTTGTGATTTTAGGGGGTTTCTTCACGTATAGCTCCAGATCTCCATTACTTCTTCCTCTCGGATGACTACGCGGTCTTTCTCGCTATCCGGTGACCCGGCAATGAGTTGGCCGCTAAGAATAGGATTAGGCCGCTCGATGAGTTGATGCTGGATGCTTCTAGGCACATGGATTTGTAGATGAGCGGGCGATGGAGGGAGGCGACCGATTGGAGGGCGTAGATGCCGGTGGCCGTCGCTTTCTCCTGGACCGGAGCAAGCTGAGAGTGCTGCTGTGCGACAATGATGCAAAGAGCTCGCAAGAGATTCTTGTTCTCCTTTCAAAGTGCTCCTACCAGGGTATCCATCTCACCTTCTTTGATTTTATCTATTCACTAACTTCTCTTTTAATTTATTCTATTGTATTCTTTTTCCCTTGGATAACTAGTTTTTGTAAGCAGTGATGAACTGATGGGGGGTAATCGTCCAAGTACTTAACATGATTCTCATAATTACTTTGATTCCACTTTGTCAGCTTCTGGAGAATTGTGTGGAAATATTTCAGTGGATGCGTTATTATGATTATTATGTTTTGTTAAGGAAGAAGAGATGAATCGAGACCACCATTGCTGTTTAATCTTACGAACAGACAGATCAGAACATAACCGACATTACCGTTTAATTTTGAATGTTTGTATGCCTTTGATTTTGTTGGTCATTGTTTTTCTTAATTTTGAGCTAAAAGGCAGTTGTGGTCTTTTATCTGCATTTTTTTTACCCATTACCAAATAATGGCACAAATGGAAAATTAAGTATCTGAGCTGACTGACAAACCAAGAGCCCACCTCATACCACCAGAGAGCACAGAATGAGATAAATGCTGCTGGCCAACTGCGAGCTAATGGCATCTCACCACTGACAATGTGGGATAAATGCTCCCAGGCAACTCAACCATGGTAAATGCTGCAAGACCTATGGGAGCAAAACATGCCATCACTGGATTTCATCTGAACTGTCGGCTATGATACTGGATTGTCAGGGGGAGCATTGAGGCACAAATATACCAGTGAGTGGGAACCTATTAACCCAAAAGTCGATGCTTATGGATAATGGTCACCCACTTATGTATGACCACCACTACTTGTGGTGAACTTACCAATGTGAACTTTTTAACCATACCATGTACAATTAATAAGAGGCATTTCGCTGCCTAGGCTTGTTTGGTTGGATGATTATTTTTTAACAAGAGAGAAAATATATTAGTTTATAAATTTGATGAAATTAAAATTATTTTACTATTGGAGGTGTTTAAGATGTGAAATAAAGTAAATTTTAATGTTGTAATTTGTGTTGATTGTGAAATAAAGCTAATAAAATTTGTAATGAATTTAAAATATTAATAAAATATTAATTGGACTCTTTTGAGTCATGAACCAAGCAACTCTCTAAGTTTGAGGATAGTAGGAGTGTGCATTAAATAGTTAAAATCGAAAAACCAAACCGAAACGATTAAGGTTGGGCGATTTGGTTCAGTTTGACATTTATCGATTTGGTTAACGATTTGATAAGTGATCAAATATGGTTATTTGGTTTGTAGTCTGGTTTTATGCTTATGAAAACTAAGCCAACTTATTAACCTGAAAAATTTAAACTTATTTTTTATTTAAATCATATCAATTAACTTAAATATATAATTGATCTATTTATAATTTATTAATGTATTTGATCAAACTAATTAACTCAATTATATAATAGGTTATCAATTTGAGTTATTAACATTTAATAGTTTTGTTTTTGTAATAAAACCTGTCAGTACGGCACATGACGCCTACCTGAAGGCTGTATCGCTGAAGTCTTTAGTAAGGTTAGGGGTTTTTTTATAAGGAGTGGCGACTCAGCGAGGGACTCGAGTTTGCGAGATTATGCTATGCTCCACTGTTTGATTTTTACCAAATCAAACCGAACCGATCGAAATTTATTTGGTTGATTTGGTTTGCAGTTTATAATTTTATTTGATTGGTTTGGTTTCTTAAAATTTAAAATTGAAATCAATTTTTATTTTTGGTTTGGTTAACTAAACCGATCAAACCGATTGAATGCACACCCCTAGAAGATAGAGCAATATTTTCTTATAATGGAAGTAATATATCATATATATATGTTTGTATGTATTGTAAAGACGACAATTTAGCTTCCTCAAACTAGGGAGGTAGCCCATATCACTTTGATATGTGAACGTAAGACAACTATCCAAGTTATAAAGAAGGGTAATGATCTACACTTATAAAGACTTCTGAAAACTCAACTGAAGTAATCTCCACATCAAAGTCACAAGGTTTCATTCCATCCACTCCAGCTAGGATGACACATCACTTTTTCTGATATGACTGATGCTATTCCCAATCTAGGTTTGCCTCATTTTCCCATACATTGGCATACATGTGTACAACAAAATTAAAAACGTTCCTCTATCAAATTTGCATCAACTATAGTCGCTAGCTATCTAATAGCTCGATGACACCACAACTGCATTGACGTCACTTCTAAAAGAATGTGCTGGCATGGAAAATGAAGGATGAATAAATCACTGTGCTCCTGCATATGTATATCCTAACAAGGAACAAGAGGGGGGGCGGGGCTGGAGAACATCTCCCTGCAAGTTTTTTCTTACAATTATTACTTCCTCGACTATTGAATCTCTATGAGGCCCTTTGTACCAATTGTAATCCCTTATATAGCGGAACTTTAAGCCACCTACATTGGGAGCCGTGGTTTTTCCCCAGTGGGATTTTCCACATAAAATTTTGCCTGTTTTTTTTTTTTTTTCCTCCTTATAATTTTATCATCTCTTCATTACATTCCTCTCTTTTAAGGAAATGCGTCTTTGGTTTCCTAGAATTTGCCATCCGCTGGTTGATATTTATTGCTTTGTATTTTTGTTCTTCATTGCTCCAAAGGGGGGTCTCCTTGGCATGAGACCATGGCTCTTGGTCCAAGTTCATGACTTCTTATGTTAACTATTGTATTTTACTGAATGATTGTCCAATCTATGAAGTGAACTGCCTTTTTCTTGCAGATTGCAAACATATAGAAATTTTAATGTATGAACTATAAAGCCTATTAGTTGTTGATAAACACAAATTCACAACATCCACAAAGTTTTTATTTTTCTGGCCCTAATACAAGGAGTATCACTAAGCATGATCCCCAGATAACGTAACAGTTGCATAATGGTGCTCATCCAATCACTCATAAAATTTTAGAGAAATAACTTGTCATGCTCATTAACCTAAACTTCCCTTACTCTGGTGCTTCTCCCACCATTATCAGTGGGCTAACCTAGTTAATTGCGACCACAAGCATCTTCTTTAGCATTAGTTACCAAAAGCTGTCATAACAGTCAGTGAGTTGCAAAGGCATAGGCCTGATAGTAAACAACATTCTGTGATCAACCACCAAGAAACGATCTGAATATCTAGCTTTATATGGCAGGCCACGGCTACATTGTTGCATTGTAACTAGGCAAAGGAATGTCTTAGAAGCTAATGATATTGCAATGCATGGCTTACTATCTTTAATATGCAAGAAAATTCACATTAATTAGGTTGCCATGTTTTTGAAGTTTGGTGTTTATGTAATTTTAAGAACTTATACAAACTGTTATTAACCGGGTAGGTTTCATTCTAATCTTCTTAGACTAACAAATTTCTGCTATATGGGCTTAGTTTATACATAGACAACTTGCTTATGATATACTCGTGTATTTGCGAAATTGCAGTAACTACTGTGAGGACTGCTAGACAAGTGATTGATATACTTACTACTCAGGAGCTTGATATTGACATCATACTTGCTGAAGTTGACCTCCCATTATCCAAAGGACTTAAGATGCTCAAGTGTATAGCCAGAAAAAAGGAATTGAGGCGCATTCCTATCATCAGTAAGAAGATCTGTACTTTCACTTTCCTGATTTTATCTTCCAAACATTCCTATTCTTGAGCTGGTTCTCTTTATTCATCAGTGATGTCTTCCCAAGATGAGGTTTCAATCATTGTCAAGTGCCTGAGGCTGGGAGCGGCTGATTATCTTGTGAAACCTTTACGAACAAACGAGCTATTGAATTTGTGGACCCACACATGGAGGAGAAGGCGTATGGTATATATCAGCTTGGTTTTCTTGTTGTCTTCATTTTCTTAGGATGTTGCATTGTATGTTTGCTAGAGTAATTACAATTGAACCTTATTTTGGCAGCTTGGACTAACAGAAAAGGAGATGTTTAACCTAGATAATGAACTGGTAATATCAGACCCAAGTGATGCCAACACAAATAGCACTACATTACTCTCAGAGGACACTGATGACATGAATAGGACAGTTCATCAGGAAGTGACTTTATTGGATCAAAGGGAGCATGAGGTATGAACTCTGAGATCTCTTTTATCAGTGACTTCTGCTGTCACATATTTTTGGAGTTTTTCCCTCATAGTCATTACTCCACTTTTGACTAAGTATACTTGTCGAGATGTATTGAAGCTTGAAATTCAAGTTGAAAGAATATAATAACTTTTTATATAAAAGTAAACTTTCCCTTGCTATTGTTTCATGTTTTTGTGTGATATCTACAAAATACTTCTGCAGTCCGTTATGGGGCCTGTTGAAAAATGTTTGACAGAGGAGACAAATGCTCTGGAGGATGGTGATCTTTCTGGTAAGCAGTTTAGGTTTTCTGCAGCACTCTGCTGCTTAATTAGATTTTGATAATATGGACGTGCAGGTCAATTTTTACTCCCTGTAATCTCAAGAAAAACAAATGTTTATCAGTATTCTCAGGACTATTCTTTTCGTGGCCAAAGAAGACTGACTTAAAAGTTGGAGAATCTTCTGCTTTTTTAACTTATGTCAAGCCAAGTGCACCCACACGAAACTCCCATTTTAGCAGCGTGGATCAAAATATTGCTCCAAGAAACCTGCCAAATGGAGAAGAAGAAAATCTCCTTAGAGAAGGAACCGCTGAGGGACAAGGTGGTGGGAGTGTCCAAGAGTTTCATTCTCATGGAATTTCCTTCCCAAGTATTGAGAATACTTCCAGTGGCAATTCAATTCATGCTCCTATGGATTTTCCTATGGCACCCTTATCTTCTCCCAGTACGCATTCTATTTTCAGAGCTGAGGGACAGACTGAAGTTCCTAGTATGCACCCCATTTTCACTGTACCATATTATATCAATGGACAATCATCACCAATGCAAGGGCTTCATGGATCTTTCTATGACATGCATATGTATAATCCTCCATCTTTGCTACCTCAATATAATGTTCTTTTTCAATCTCATCATGCTCCTATGATGCAGCAGCTCGCCTATCATCCTTCCGGAATTAATTTGCAATCAGGTCATACTCCTCCGATGCATATAGTACCATTGTTGCATAACTCACATGTGAAAGAAGTAAAATCTGGCCCAACAGAGAGACGTGCTGCAGTTCTTATGAAATTCAAGAGGAAAAAGAAAGACCGATGTTACAATAAGAAGATAAGATATGTAAACCGAAAGCGGCTAGCGGACAAAAGACCAAGAGTTCGTGGACAGTTTGTACGGCAGATAAATGGTGTGGATGCTCATAATAATTGCTCTGCAACTGAAAATAACGGTTCGGAAGAGGAAGAAGATGAAGAAACATTATCAAGAGAATTGGAAATTGCTTCTTCTCCAGAGCCTGATGTTTCCAAGTACTAAACATGTGGGGATGCTCGTGAACATGTAAAAGTAGGAAAAACTCTTCAGTACTTTTGTGATGCTATTGCCAAAGGCCATAGTCTTTATCGTGATTGCGCACATCTTAGTTGAGGCAACATGAAAACTTCTTGAAGATAGTTGAATGGGAAGTGGAGACAGTCTATTTAGCCCTTGTTATCCTTTTTCTTCAGTTTGTCAATTCACAATGTAGAATACTGATGGATTTTCTTCTGCTATACAAGTTTGTCTCTGATGTTGCTCCTTTGAGGTATTTTGAAACAAGTTTTGATAGTTGCATGCAGTTTTCATAGGAACAGAACAGTTTCCTGTTTCATTTGTATAGCGGTATCTCTGAAATTTCTGCAGTAGTATTGGTTCGTCAAGCTTCAATCCCTGCCTCAAAGAGTAGATTTACTTTTATCTGAGAATTTCCTTCAGACCCAGAGAACTATATGAATTACATGACCCCTCAAATCTTACTAATTTCTCGCATACCTCCGATCTTTTATATTGTGCCTGGACTCCTCCAACTACATATAAACAGAACATCTCATACCTTACGTTTGGGGTTGATTTGTTATGTTTGTGTTTAAGAATTGGGTTGAGCATGTAATTCACTAAGAATTATGGGGTTGTATGATAGGTGCCTTGTAATTTATTGGGTCTACCTATTCAATTGAAAAATAGAAGGATAGCATTCTAACTCAAATAGATTTTTGGGTTCTATAGGAAATTGCCCTAGCTTTATTTATATCCTACTATATTGCTTTTTTCTTCTCTTTAAACTTAGCTTGGCAAATGTCTAAAATATCTCAACTTACTTTTACAATTTTTATTTCACATCCAACATAAATTTTAAGGTAAAAAAATAATTTTATTTCACGTTTTACATAACCTTCAAAATAACAAGTTAACTTTGTTTTACCTCTTTTACATATTTCAAGATAAAAAATAAATTTTATTTCACAACTTACTTTTCATTCGAAAATGAAAACTAATTTTATTTCACATCATACTCAAATTCTAACGTGAGTCTTAAACAAGCCAAAAATCCATTACTATAACAAGCGAAGGTTAAGATAAGAAGAATTTGTTGCATTTGCTCTTCCGTTTATGATTTTCTGCTTCTTTTAGTTTCCTTCAAATGTTGATACTGTTCAGGAAAGTAATCATAAACTTAAACTCATGAGTACTTGTTTTATAATTCTTTTTATTTATTTTGCTGGTTCTTTTTTCATAATAAGATGATGTTATAACACACAATAGGCCTGGCTTTCTTGCATAACAGAAGATACTGTTGATGAAATAAAGTATTCCTAGTTTTGTTCATGACCAATATGGTTTGAAGTCAACAATATCTTATCTTCCGTTTAGATAGTTTGAGATCAACATAACAACTGAGAAGTATTACTTATGTCATTGGCATAAGTATGTTCATCTAGGTTTCCCAGAAAGCTTCTAGATCTAGGTGGGGATTGGAGATATGATGTAGGCTGGGCTAGAGGAAGATCTAGAGAAGCCATTAATTCCTAGAGAAAATGGAATATGAATATAGTTAATTAGATGGCAACTTTGCGAAAAGCATTCCAAAAAAGCGTAGGCCCTTGAGGTAGGAAGGTCATTGCATTCTGGTCCCTATGTTTTTATTTTCTCAAAGTTCCTCGGGTCAGTTTTGTGTTGTGCCCATTTTAACAAAAAAATTTGTGAAGCAATTTTTAAGGACTAAATTCCCTTCCCCTCCTCTTTCCAATCAAATATCGAAGAGTAAAAAGTAAAATATGCCAGTTTTAACAGCATCGTAAGCTTTGGGACTTATCAACAACGCAAAATCCCTAGAGATCCAATGGGAAAAAAAAGTAGGGAATAATTTGCAATCACCTCCCTTGAATTTACTAAAAAATTAAATTTCTTATCAACCAAATTTTCACTTCATTGGAGAATTGGTAATATAACAAATGAATAGGATTGTTTGCAACGCCCAAAATTTGGAACTTCACTGTTGTTTTTGCTTTGGATCACGCATTCCTAGTCGATCAGTCCCCATTTCATTTATCCTTGCATTTGAAAAGACTTATTTGCTATTTATCTTCTTTTGGCACTAGGAAGATTAGATGACACATAGGAGATGACGGAGAAGTCAAAAAATTACTTGGGAATGAGACATGATCTTGAAACAGAGGTTTATGGATAGTGTTACTTTACATAAAGTTGAATGGAGAAGAGAAATCTACATACCCACGCCTTTGATAAAGACTTTGTTTTAGTCATTGTTGTTTTTGTTTATTTTTTTATCTTGGTAATTGCTAGCGCTGTTAACATGTCGTAAAGGATCTAGTTATGTCCATGTATGTAATTGGCCCATTTTTTTCTTGCTAAAATTCTTATTGTACATGTGCTTAATGCCGCTGGTGAAAGTGTCTATATCTTTTATTTGTCTTCATGTTTTTCTCGTTTTATTTTTTACTTGACCGTATGGCTAGCATCCAGTCGAGTTTGAGCAAATGGACATTAGCTCGAAGTCAAAATTTGCGATTTTGACTTTATTTTTAGGCTGGACTATCTAATATTACATCTTGAGCTAGAACATGCATTATATTTTGCATGCACACTCTTATAAATGTTTGTATATATCATGACATACGTAGTATATATGTGAATTTGAGCTGTAATCCATCTCCTTCATACTTTTTTGTATTGGAATATGTGAAAATTACAAAATCTTATTACTTCTATTAAGAGATAGAAGTATGCTATTGATTTAAGCATAATTGCAAAATGATATTATTTGGTGCTGACTGGGCTAGGCATTCATGTCAGCAGCTTAGGATGACTGTTTATAAACTATTGATTTCTTCATTGTGATTATTGTATAATTATGTATTTTGATATTTATCATCATATTCAAGTTAGTTGGTGACTAACGATATATTAAGTTTAATGTGTGTAGGCTTGGTATTTTATGACTAACTTGTTGCTCTACATTATGATTAAAGTAAAAAAGCTTAGGAGTGAAATCATGCTTAGCTTGTGAGGTGATGAAGAGATCAAGACTAATGAACGAGCTTTTAAGATGAGGAAAAAGTTTAATTGAAGATCCTTTTATTATTTATTATTATAATATATGTAAAACTATTATAAGATTATCCTTAGAGTGCTTGGAAATAAGTGGATCATGTTATGAGCATTTAGGATATCGTCATAAGATAGTTAGAACCTGCTTGTATTGAGTTAGGTTGAGTGAACCAATTAATTTTTGGGTTAGCTAGTCGATAAATTAGTCGATAGATCAAGCAGTTTGGCTGATTAGTTCTTTGATCGATCAGTTGATCAATATTGATCGATCAAAGGTAGAGTGATGTTTAGCTGATTGGTTCTCTGTTGATCGATCAAAGCTATCTAAAATGTGACCGTTAAGAATCCAACGTTTAATTGTTTGATCAATTTGATCGATCAAAGACAGTTCTAGGCCAACTTTTACTATGCGTTGGAGACCTTTCCTATATAAATAATTAGGAGGTTTTGAGGTATGTTGATGATCTTCTAATTAAATCCCATCAGCTGAGAACTAATCCCCTTGGTGTGAAAGACTAATAGTTAATTAAGAGGTGATTAATAAGTGATTAAGAAGAAATCAAGCTCTCAAGTGCTCATAGTTGATCCATTCTCTCCAAGCTTTTTATGGTGCAATCCTAGGGAGGAGAGAGGTTAGTTGTTTTGTTCTTAGTATATATCTTCTTATCGATTTTAATTTCGTTTGTTTTCTCACTTGTAATTAGTGAGGAAGGCTTTTAGTTGGTTTGGTTGATTGTTGATATTGATTTGTACGGGCTTTTTTGCCTTTGATTAAATGAGTATTTTTTAGTCAATAGTTTGTTGGTTTGTTGTGTGGCCGAGAAATTAGATACTATAAGGTATCGAATTTTGTTAAATTCTTGTATGCTTTGTGTATGTGAATTTATTTACATTCGTGCATATTTTATTATTGCTTCTACTTGTGTTTCTATTCATACTATTGCTAACTTATTTTTGAAGCTAATTGTATTATACAAACAACAACAACAACAACCAAGCCTTAATCCCACTAGGTGGGGTCGGCTACATGAATCCTTTGTTTCCATTGCGCTCTATCAGTTACCAAATTCTTATCTAAATTTAAGTAACTAAGATCACTCCTTATAGTTTCTTGCCATGTCTTCTTTGGTCTCCCTCTTCCTCTTTGTACATGGGCAAAATCCAATAACTCAATTTTTCTAACTGGAGCTTCAATTGGCCTACGATTTAGATGTCCAAACCATCGAAGCCGACTTTCTCTAAGTTTATCCTCAATTGGTGCAACACAAGCTAATTGTATTATAATTAAAAAAAATTATAAACAGAATATAATCCATGTGAATACATGACTTGCGTAAGTTATGTGCCACAGTAGACTTAGCCTCCATAATGCCAATTGTACATGACTTATATAAATAGATTGCCCCACACGAATCACTTCTATTTATGTCTAGTTATCAACTACTGTCGACATAGATGTTCAGTTGGCACAAACAAAAGCATTTTTAAATTATTGTTGAATCAAAGATATATCTCTTTCTCATAAAAAATAATACGATTTTGAAAATTTGGCCTGTTAGAATATACAAATGAACTTGTCTACATATAAGCACAGACTCTTAAGTTATTTCAAGTTGTCTGATGTCATTTGCGAAAGTTGTTAAGAAGGCATTTAGTTTAATATTATCTTGATGTTATGTTATGTTACTTAGAGAAAATAATTATTTAATTTGATAATATTTTTAAATAATATTCTAAAAAATTATAAAATTGTAACTCAAAAGATAACTTTTAGATGTCATGATATTTAAATAATTTATTATAATATAACATCGAGATAACATCAAACCAAATACCTCCTAAATTACTAGAAAAATGAATCCAGTTCGGATAGACCGATTTGGCATCAAGTTTGAATAATTGTCGTGTTAATCGCTTCCAAGTCTCATATAATGCATGTTAGACTTTCTAGATTTGGCTTGTGCTGCTCTTTTCCTCTTCCTGTGGGCTTGATGTTCCTCATTGCTGAGTGTAGACTCTATTTTAAGTTGTGCTTTGTTGTGTGGCATTTATTATTACTCTACTTGAATGTGATTGTTACTTTCTCTATATATTCTCGCTGAATTTATATCACACACAGACATATATATATTAAATACATGAGAATGACAATTTTTTCATCCTAGTAGATTAAAAATTGAATATATAGAGTGTAAATTTAGTCAAGAAAGAAGTACTTATAGTAAGAGATGATGATTGATAATCAGATTATTAAAAAGAGTGAGCAGTTTAGATATTTTAGATCAGCCATACAGAATAACGATAAAATAGATGGAATATTAGATAAAGTGGAAGAATGCATCTGACGTATTGTGTGATAAAAAAATTTCACTTAAACTTAAATATAAATTTTATAAAATAGTTGTAAGGTCAGTGATGTTATATGATGCTGAATGTTGATTTATGAAGCAGAAATATACAAGTAAAATAAGTGTTGCAGAAATAAAGATGTTAAAGTAAGTGAGTGGGTATGCGCATAAGCATATTTGCGAGAAGGTTGGAGTGACCTCAATTGAAAATAAATTCAGAGAGAGCCGACTTAGATAGTTTGGATATATAAATCGTAGATCAATAGCTAACTTATTGAATTTTGTCCCTATGAAAATAGAAAGAAGAAGAACAAAAAAGATATAGCAAAAATGATTTTACATATTTGAAGTTAAATAAATTTTTGTTATTTAATATAATGCAATAAAAATAAAGAATTCATGTAGTTGATCCCAGCTAATAAGATAAGGGCTTGATTTATTGTTATTATTATTATATATATGAAAAATAGTTGAAGTTTGTCTCGATTTATTTCGTTCAATTTGAGTTTTAAGTTAACTCTAATGAGCCCAGATCAGTTTGCAGTCATTCTCTCACGTTTTATATTCATTTCAAATCTATTCCTAAAGTTATAATGTTCTTCATATGCTCAATTTAACAAGTAAATAAAATTTTTTGCTGAGATTGTGAAGATATTTGTATATAAATTATAAAACCACATTAAAAAGACAAAAAAAGCACAATTAGGGCTGTTACCAGTCTGACTTTGAGCCGAGCCAATACCGGCTCGAAATCAGATCGATCATATTTCGATCAACTTAAAATCGATTCGAAGTTGATTGGGTTCGACTTTGAGCCAACTCGAGCCAATTTTGATTTATTTTCGAGCCGGCTCGAAAATGAATCGAATCTCTTTTTTTTCGAGCAGATCTCAAGCCGTGTAAGCTCGATTCGATCCGGCTCGAGATCGGCTCGCTTTATAATATATATATTATATGACATATATATTATATTTAATATATATTATATACATATATTATATATATGTATTGTAATATAAAATGTATTTGAATTTGAGCCAAGCCTATCCACCTCAAAATCGGCTCGAAATTATTACCGAGCCGAACTTTTGGCTCATTAGTCGGCTCGTTTAGATCGATTCAATTTCAATTCGATCTAAAATTGATTTAATTTTCGATCGATTTTCGATCTTCGATCCATGTTAACACCCTTAGCACAATAAGGAAGAATGAACTTAATTTAGGAATTCCTGCTAGATTGAATTAATCCAGCATGTATTATTAAGAAAAATCAAATAATTGATATGCAGTGTTGTTTTTCTTTGATAATAAAAGGAATATTTTTTTGGGCAAATTACGCCCAAATTCTTGAGTTTAATACTTAATATCACGCAGGTTCACGTTTTTAAAATTATAACATTAGAGTCACTGAGTTTCAATAAATTATCAAATAAGTTTTTTTAAAATTTTTTTATAATTAAATTTTTTTAAAATTACCGTTTTACCCCTGTCATTCTCTCTCTTCTCCCGATCGGGCGCACGCGCTCTTTAAGTAATTGCCGGCAGGTCGCGAGGAGAGAGAATGAAAAAGGTAAAACGGTAATTTTAAAAAATTTTAATTATAAAAAAATTTAAAAAAAACTTATTTGATAATTTATTGAAACTCAGGGACTCTGATGTTATAATTTTAAAAATGTGAATCTACGTGATATTAAGTGTTAAACTTAAAAATTTGAGCGTAATTGCCCTATTTTTTTTCTAATAGAAAATTGTCAAAATTTGAGTTGTTTCATATAGAGCGACGTCTTAAGACTCAATTTGGGCTAAAGATATTATTAATAATAAAATTTATATATTTGTTTATCCACTTAAGTTCCTTTTTCATCTTACATTTTTAGCACTATGTCGAGTTTTTGTTTGATTTGAGAGTTAAATTTTAGATATGAGAAAAAAATATTTTATTTTATAAATTTAAAGATAAAAAAATTTAGTTTAATATTAGTAAGTGTTAAAATATAAAATAAAATTAATTCTAATATTTATATTGTATTAGATGTGAAATAAATTTGATTTTTACAGTTAAAATTTGAGTTGGCCTGAAAAAAAATTCGAATCAAACGAGCCCTTTAAGTAATAAATTTGTAGATGTATCGATTCTTCAAAATGAGAGTTCGATTTTTATATTAATATGGCGCGAGAGGGAAAATTTCTAATATTCATGAGAAAAATATAATATTCACAACATTTAATTGTTTATTTGGGCGAGTAATTTGAATCATTATTAATTTAAAATCAAATTCAAGATTTTCATCATTATCTTCAGTATTTTTAGGATATTAAATAAAATAAATAGCTTTTTGTATATGAAATAAAATATATGTGATGTTAAATTAGTTGTAAAATGAGATCAAAAACGAATGAGTATGCTACGAATTTAATAGATAAATTTAAATTTAACACACTAAGTAAAATAGTCAGACAAATATCATAGATCATATCATCCGTTATTTATCATAACTTAATATTTAATATATTAATTTACTAGAATATTTACCTTAATTTTATTGTAGGCCTTATTTCTCGAATAATCATCGACACTTCAACAAAGTAAGTTAATAGACCACCAACCAGTTATAGGTACTTCTTCACATTAGGTGGGCCACCAACCAGCCTTTTTTAATAATACGCTCGAGAAGTGGTGTGCGTGATTGTACAGAGAAATAAAATTTAATGTAATTCTGACGTATAATTCAACATCACAAGTATATCAATAATTCTTCAAATTTTTTCTTTTTCAAATCTGGTCATCTACACATGTTTTCTATTAGAATAAATCCAAATAAATAAAACACATTTCTCATCAATTAGCAAATAATAACCACGTTAACAAAAATCATACAAACAAAGCATATAATATAAATTTCGCCATCAAAATAACAAGTTATTTATAACAACAACAATAACAACGAAGTCTTAATCTCACTAAGTGAGGTCGGCTATATGAATTTTTTGTTTTCATTGCGCTCTATCTATTAACAAATTCTTATCTAAACGTAAGTAACGAAGATCACTCCTTATAGTTTTTTGCCATATCTTTTTTGTTCTTTCTCTTTCTTTTTGCACATGGGCAAGATCTTTTTTCACTTGAGCTTCAATCTGCTTACGATTTATATGTCCAAATCATCTAAGCCGACTTTCTCTAAGTTTATCCTCAATTAGTGCAACAGTAACTTTCTTTTGGATATACTCATTTCTCATTTTATTCTTTTGTGTATATTTACATATTCATCTTACTATTCTCGTTGGTGTAATATTTATTTTATTTGTATGTTTTCTCTTTATAGGCCGACATTCAGCACCATATATCATCGCCGGTCTTATTATAGTTTTATAAACCTTTAAGTCTGGATAAAATTTTTCTATCGCACAATACACCAGAAGTATTTCTTTATTTTTTTTATTTTACTTGAATCCTGCTAATAACGTTCAAAATAATAAGTTATTTATGTAGATTTAACTAGACTCTGAATTGTAATTTTTTTTTGTTTTAGTTCTCTCCATCGGCTAAGTAATCCCATTGAACTCTCTCTCTCAATGGCCCTGTTGATTGGAGGAAAAAAATAAAATAAAAAAAATTGTAAAATTTTTAAAAAAAAATATGTAAATGTGAAATAAAATGAGTTTGTTATATTAAAAATTATATTAAATGTAAAATAAAGTGATTAATTAATATTAAAATTTATGTAGAATAATATGTAAAATATTATTTTATTTTTTAAAAAATAAAATATAATTTTTAATTAAAAAAATTTAATTATAAGTAAAATTTCTACATATTTGTGCTGGGTTCAGATGCTAGCCTTCAATTTGTAAATGTAAAAAATAAAATGAGTTTGTTATATTAAAAATTATATTAAATGTAAAATAAAGTGATTACTTAATATTAAAATTTATGTAGAATAATATGTAAAATATTATTTTATTTTTTAAAAAATAAAATGAAATTTTTAATTAAAAAAATTAATTATAAGTAAAATTTCTACATATTTGTGCTAGGTTTAGATGCTAGCCTTCAATTTGTAAATGTGAAATAAAATGAGTTTGTTATATTAAAAATTATATTAAATATAAAATAAAGTGATTCTTTAATATTAAAATTTATGTAGAATAATATGTAAAATATTATTTTATTTTTTAAAAAATAAAATGTGATTTTTAGTTAAAAAAAATTTAATTATAAGTAAAATTTCTACATATTTGTGCTGGATTCAGATGTTAGCCTTCAGCCATGGCTGCCTTGCCATCTCAACAAGGCTCTCCTCTCTTCGTTCTCATATTAAAGTAATAGAGAAAAAAGTAGCGAAATATTTCTTAAAATTTATTTGGCATTAATTGAATTTTAAATTTTCTAAATTTAAATTTTAATATATTTTAAATATAACTATTTATTTTTATCAATTTTAATTATAATATGTTTGCTGTAGCGCAGCTCGTATTAATCTCGATTAAGGTTTGTTAAAAATATCTGAAACTCGCAACTCATTTATTTTTTAATCTATTCAAAATTAATTTGAAATTTTTTAATCGAATCGTGAGTTAGAAATTTTGGCTCGAAGTTTATTTCTAGCTAACTTTGAGTTGTCTATGTCTCTTTCAAAATATGACTTGATTTAATTCAAAATTATATATATAATATAAATATTATTATATATAGGTTAGTGATTTAATAGTAAAATGAAGGAAATATAAAGTTTATTTTTTTTAAAATCTAATGACCAGATCCTTTATATACATAATATTTTTATTTTTTTATAATTATGAGTTAATTTAAATTATAATTCGAACCGGTTCAAAATTGAGTTGATTTAAGCTGAGCCCACTCACATCATGTTTTAAGTTAATTTCAAATTGATTTCGAGCTGAGTTGAATTCAAACTTTTTAATTTTAAGTTTATTTGATTCGTTGAAAATAACCTACTCTCAGTCGAGGCTAGCGATCGTTTTCTCCTTCAATACAGGAAAAATTATTGTGTGCGGTGAGCAATCCCACGTCAGTGGCTCACTCGCTAATTGCAATTCACCACGTGTGCGCAGTGGGCCTAGTGCCTCATAGCAATTAAACGAAGTTGACGATCGAACCGTCCAGTCGTGCTAATGCCATGGTCAGACCGGACTGTCCTGTCTAGCCGGATTGTCTGTCTGGTCACACCGGACGATCCGATCAAGCAAACAAAAAAGTATTAATGGTAGGCATATATCTAATTGGTGGCACGGTTCGATGGCACCCGATCGGATCGAATGGACCGTTTGGCTATCAGAAAATTAAATATTAAAAATAAAAGTAAATATATATCTAAAAAAACATGTATAATTTTAAATTAAATAAGTATCCATTAGAAAAAATATGAATACATATAATACTTATTATTCTGAACATATATTTACTTTTGGGGGGATAATTACCCACATGCCATATAAATCCTCATGTATTATACCACACACACTTTCTTCACAATCCATAGTGTAAATTTTATAAAGAAAATGTGTGTGGTGTAATATTAAAAAGTTTATGTGGAATGTAGGTAAATATTCTTTTTTTGTGTACTTATATTTTGAATAATTATTTTTTGGGCATTTAACTGCATGCTACACAAACTTTTTAATATTACACCACATATATTTTTTTCATAAAATTTATATTATAAATTGTGAAGAAAGTGTATATGGTGTAATATATGAAGATTTATGTGACATGTAAATTTTGTGAAGAAAATATGTATAGTGTAATATTAAAATATTTGTGTGTCACGAAGGAAATGCCTAAAAAAAATAATTATTCAAAATATAAGTACACCAAAAAAAAAAAAAAAAAGTAGGTATACGTCTCCGCATGCAATAATTTTACAGATGCAGAATGAAGAAACGGCGAGATGAGAGAGATGCAGAGACGACGTAGCAGTAGCAGAGCCGTTCGGATACTGCGGCTGGGCGATCCAGGATACAGCCACTTGCCGCCATGGGGAGAACGATGAGATGGCCGCAGCAGTGGCTACCCAAGATCGAGAAAGAGAAGCGCGGATACAGGGAGAGAGATCGGATGATGACGACGGAGAGGATGAGAAGACGAGCAGACTGCTTCATCAGAAGTCGGATCCTTAGATCGCGACCCTTTTTACAATTTCTAAATCG
Organism: Apostasia ramifera; assembly: GCA_019297695.1. Classification (NCBI taxonomy): domain Eukaryota; kingdom Viridiplantae; phylum Streptophyta; class Magnoliopsida; order Asparagales; family Orchidaceae; genus Apostasia; species Apostasia ramifera. The sequence goes on along the minus strand of JAEMOT010004190.1, from coordinate 485,902 downwards.
ACCTAGATTTCCCTTTATCTGGATCGGACAAACGACGAAGAGGAAGACGATGGCCAGATCTCCTTCGCCTCCGCCGTTGACGCTTTTCGATTTGAGTTTGCCTTGCCGATTTGGATGATCGTTTCGATGAGAATGATGAGGCCGAGGTCGTTGGCTCCCATTGCGGCATCTTGATGGCGGGTTCCATCTCCATCACCGAGCACCGCCGGTGACTTCTCTAGTGAATGGGGCTGGCCAGCAGCAAGGAATTGCCTGCTCAACCGCCGGGAAACTAGGGCATACAACCACACTTCCTTCCCCTGTTTCCTCTGTCCGTCAGGAGCGCTACTCCTACCGCCATCGCCTTTGGCGGTGGTCATTCGCAATCCATCCCGCTCCTCCTTCACCGCCATCTCATCAGCAATCTTGTCTGTTCTTTCTAAGGTCACCTTGTTGATCTTTAGATCTCTCCTGGTCCAACTCTCAGGTCTGTTCTCTTCCTTCAGATTGAAATTTTTGAAAATTTTGTAATTCTTGTGCTTAGTGCTGCCCGCTCGTTCATACCTGAAGATTCTTGACAGCTAAGTTGCTGGTCGAATTGGGTTTGAAGATCACCACCTAGAAGTTTTCAGGTGAGTTTCAGGTCAACCAAAATGGCATAATTCATTGCTTATTTTGTACACCACGATAAGTTGAAAGCACGATGTAGAGCTATCATATTAAATTTCAGGTCGAGGCCAAGTTCGTGTTGAGTCTGATACAAACTTCTTGTTTTGGCTTTGGAGAACCTGAGCCACACTATAACACTATTGTTAGGACACAACCAGGTTGATCTGTTTAAAGACAATCAATTTCAGGTCAGAACTCTGACCAATGAGCCTGAATTAGTTATTATGATAAGAGCTCCCATGTAAGCCAATTACCATATTTTACAGTCGAGTTTGTGCTTGCATCTGAGTCCAGTTCCCCCTCTTCTGTCCTATCTCAGATACACTGGCCAACTTTATGCAGAACTCCTGTATAGTTTTGCCTCACTAGAATACAAAGTTTCTCCAACAATCATATTGCAATTTAACAGTTTGTCTCATTTGTAAAAGGAATGCCTCAATTTCTGTTTGAACTGTGCTTCCTCGTCTGGACGCATGTTTGAGATATTAATTTACAGCATCTTCTTTCATCATTTATGAACATAGCTGTGAGGCTTTTTCACATTCATTGATCATCTTTGTGGCCAACTTATCATTTTCATTTAAGCATGCTAAGAGTTATTTGCACACAATGAATATGGTGGGGCTTTCTTTGCATTCATTGATGCTTGTTGGAAACAACTTTATCATTTTCTGTTTTAGATTGTCATTTACTGGCCATATAATGTTTTACATGCTAAGTTTTGCATATGGAATGTACCAAACTGCCAGGTTTTACTGCCGTATTGTATACTCTAGATGGGCAGGTACAATTGAGCAGCAAACTATCTTTTTTTTCGCAAGTCCATGTTCTCTTTTTTACATAGTTCATTTTATTAACTGACAGGACTAACCAATTTAGACTCTGATTGCAATCTTGTTGATTTTTCTCTTTGGCAGGTAGCTTTCGTTGGTTCACATAAAAGAATTTCTAGATTTTACAACACCACTGGTACGCTGCTTTATCAATTTCTTGTAATTTTATGCTTTCCATTGATGCACTTATTTTGACTTTATGGAGGTCATGTGATGTAAAACCAGGGAAGAAAGGGAAGGAGAAGAGAACAAAGGTACGGAGTAGAAAAGTAGAGGAGGAAGAAGAGAAAAACAAAAGGAGAGAGAGATTTTATTCAATTTATTTAAAGCTACTAATCACAAAGTTTTAGAACTATTTATAGAACTCCAGCCTACCCAAATATAGTGACAATAAAAGCTAATAAAATAAAATATAATTG
>JAEMOT010004190.1:458219-483896 GCA_019297695.1 Apostasia ramifera | reverse complement strand
AAATTAATTTATTTATAGTATTTAATTAATATATTAATAATATAATTAAGATCAAGGCCAATTAAGAAATGTGAAGTTCACCATCAAAGAATATGGTGTGAAATATGTGAAATGCGTAAAATTTAAATGAATATGATGTGATAGTAGTAATATTTATGAATTGATGGTGAAATGCGTAATTTCGTGTAAATTTCATATCCTGTATGTAAAAACCCCAATATAATTACTAATAATATAATGATACTATCCCTTTCTAATTCTTGAAATCCCATAATAATAATAATAGCAATAATAATAATAATTACAATAATAAATTCTATTAAAGTATTTAAAATGCAACAAAATATTGTTAGTTGAATATTATGGCTAGGAAGGACCTTGCTCGGGAACCAAGGGATCTCAAATTCAAGCCACATTATCATCACAATTTTCAAGTGGGGTAAGAGGAATTGTAGTGTCAAGAGGTGAAATAAAAAAAAAAAGAAATCCAATCTTTTGATGTAAAGGTTTCTAGCAGAGCAAGATTAGGCAAAAACAAAAGCTCAAATTCACTAAGGTTCCATAATAAATCCTTCAAAAATTTTGAATACTACTAATGTTTAAATGATTAGGCAATTCAAATAAGGGATAATTAACACGTAACATGTTTATATATTAGTCTTCCATTTTTGTTAAATATTATATTTCACACACTTTTGTGAATGTTGTCAACAGCTATCCTTAAATATGATGAAATCCTAATTGTTCATGCATTATAACCTAGGTTAGATTGATTAGAAGGAACCTAGCCATTCAAACTAACTCATAAAATTTTATGCTATAAAAAAAATCATAAAATATTGTGCATCACATCACTCAAAACATGGAATATTACGCTCGACACAAGGAACAATGGTGATGTGGGTGCAAAAGGTGAGACGATGATGACGTGATAGGGAGCTGCACGAGGCAGCTTTCCCATCTAGGAGACGTGGCATTGTTTTCTTGTTGAGGCAGCAACGTGAACAAGGGAGTGGCTAAGGGATGGCTTTGTAGGAGTTAGTGAAGGATAAGAAAAAAGCGAGAGAAGAGTGGAGTCGTTCGGAACTATGACTCATTCTTATGATCGTTAATTCGGAGTGTGTGGCCTGTAATATTTAATAATTTTGGGTGCGTACAACGTAATTAAAAAAATAAAGACCAATATGTAATATGGGAAAACGCTGCTCGTCTTGTTTGTAGTTGCCCCTTCAAATAAATATGCTTTAAATCTAAACCCTTGTGGAACACAAAGTGGATCATTAGCTTGAACGAAAGTGTATGTGATTATGCAATATAGTAATATGCTCTCTATGAAAATTAATATGAAAAAATTTAGTGAGGTCTTGGTTGTTGAAAAAAGAGAGAAGTTAGAATAAGGCGAAGTCCCAGGAAAGAGATAAGTCTCGAGGAAAGTCAGTTTCTTTTAATATTCATGTTATTACTGCAACAAACCAACTCATCAGAGGAAGAACTTCCACAAGTCGTAGAGGGACTCAAAAAAGAAAATGGACGATGACCCACAACAGTCTCTTCGAGCATCGTCACTGCCACTGCGAAAGACAACTTATGTTAGCATTGACTATTGTAGGAAATAGTGAGTCCTTGGCCTACCAAGGTAAGGTATGTGTGGTAGGTGATGGACTCCGGAACATCATATTATGTGCAATTTGAAAGGCATACTTTTCGAATTACACACTAGGCAACTTTGGAGTTGTCAAAGATCATTGGCAGGAGCATTGCGATCGAGACTAACCTTGGATGCAAGTTAAGGTTGAGGGATGTTCTAGACGTCCCTCAATATTTGTCGCAATCTCATCTATATAGTGAAGTTGGACAAATAAGGGACATCAATACTTTTTAGTAAGGGTTGGTGGAAATGTATGAAGGGTGCCCTTAGATAGCTAGAGGAGTGAAGTGTTGCTTTCTATAAATGCTGAAGGCCAAAATTTTGTTGGGAATCTGATGTAGGGTGGAGCTCAATTTCTAAATGCAAACAAATGTCTAAATGCTGAGATGAACATGCTGAATTTGGCTCTCCTTTTAAACATTAGAAGAAACTAGCTATCACTTGATGAAATGAATCAATGCACAAACAACCAACCAGGATTCTATAAAGCTTATGGTTGATTTCAGCACGATTTAAAACACACCCAAACAATACTCAGCATTTAGAAAGAAGGAATTAAATAACGTTTCATCTAAGCTATACAAAACACCATAAAGTCATTTCATCAAACAAGTGTTGCATTAACCCAAGAATCAATAAACCATTCCTGGTTTTTTGAATATTTGGAAACAGAAGAGATGGAACTTTAATTATAAAGTTAACTCATCATATAAGCAACAGTAATGTAAGATAAATCAACATATGACTCGATTCATTGAAGTTGAATGAGAAGGGTTGAAATCATTGAAGCTGAATGATTTAATGTTTGTAGCAATATTTCTAGCAAATTTGAACACAATAGGCACGAAAATTGAGTGGACTTGAAGGCTAATTAGACTCAATTAATCAAAGAAAACTGCAATTCAAAAGAGAATGGAATTTGGGGCAAGCAACTATAACCTGAAACAAATTCAGAAAATGGCTGAAATGAACTTGAAAGAAATCCAAGATAACATAAAGATTTACGGGCTCAAACCACTTCAATCATTGATCGATTGAGCATCAGACCCTTGCGTAACTATGATTGATTCCCTCTCCAATGGTTTCTTTGAACTTAGCCACTCCAAATCCAAGCAAGAGATGACCCGAAAGTGAAAAAGCTAGAAACCTTTGTTGGTCTTCCCTTGCATTGCCGAAATGAAGAAATGGAAAGCTGCTGATGATCTCTTCTTCAACATCTTGTGATACAAATAAAAAGGTATTATTTATTTTGGCATTAGGAAATCACATGATTTAAGTACTTTTCAAGAAATCACTCATCTTAGTGCTACTCTAGCTCATGCATGCTATTTCCAGAAGCTAAAGCAGACAATATCTCTATATTTGGATCGCGAGATATTATAATATAGTATTAGAGCTGACCCCTCACAGTACGATGTGGTTGTAGGACAAACCAAGCAAAGGCTGGTGGGCTTATGATAACTCAAGATCGAAGAGGGCGAGAAATGATCACTGGGTGATATCCATATGAGTGAATCAAAATCATCCGAATAAGGAGTGGTTTTTAGTAGGCTTCTTGGTGGAGAGACACAGAAATGAATATCCACATCAAAAAAGGAGAGAAGTTCTTAAGCTATATAAGTAAATGTCATAATCCCAAATGGAGATGTACCTTTTGGGGCAAAGCCATTAGACTAATGATGAAAAATTTTGTTGTTAAGTGTGCTTGAGATGGAGTAATATTGGCCTGGGTGACCTATTGGAAAGTACTCAAATTACGCATTTCCTAAAAACAAAGCAAACGATACCTTTATAATTAAATCACAGGATACTTCATATAACATGGTTCAAGGGTTGGATCAAAACCCAAGATTAAATTCCTACTTTTGAACTTAAAATATTTCAAAAATACCTGTGCAAGAAAGAGACATGTAGTAAAGTGAAAATACCGCAAGCTAGAAGCCTCCATTGATCTTCCCTTGCATTGTCGAAATGAAGAAATGGAAAGCTATTACTCTTCTCACCCTAATTTAATCCCTTACATAACATGGTTCAAGGGTTAGATCAAAACCCAAGATTAATTCCCTAATCCTGAACCCGAAACATCCTGAAAATATTCCCAAATTTATGCTATAGCCACCCCTCAACAATCCAAGTAATGCTGAAATTTTCCCACCCCTATTCTTCTCTTATTACATATAAGTCCTTATACATATAAGTCCTCACTACATAATTTCTTAATAAAAATAAATTAAACTTATGAAATAAAAAATGTGATGTAAAATGAGCTAAAAATAGATAGTCATTTCATTGATGATGAAGCCAATACCCATGATGACTTGTATCAGAATTTATGGTGGAAGTTACTAGAGAACAAGTAAAAAAAAATGGTGTAGCACAAAAGTCTAGGCCATATGAGTATTAAATGCTTCGAAGCCTTTTAATGCAAAAGCTCAACGCCAACCATTAAAGGTACTATTTATGATTGTGTTGGTTGTCTTTCAAGGAAACAAATAAGTATATCGTTAGTGAAGCTACCTTTTGAGAGAAAGAAGAAACCCTTTCAGAAGGTATACTTTGATGTTTGGAAGTAGTACAAGGTGTTTTGGTGGAGTCTATTACTTTGTTACTTTCATTAATGACTACTCCACGACGGTTTGGGCATACCTCTTGAAGTCGAAGAGTAAAGTCTTCGACAAGTCAAGAAGTTCCAGTTATCAGCATAAAGGGAATTTAGGTCTCTGAAGTACATGATCACTGACAATGAAGGCAAATACATGGGAGTCTTTGAGAAGTTCTATTGAACTCGGGGTATTTGGCATAAGAGAACTATGCCGAAAGTCTGGCTTGGAATGTGTTCCCCTTGGCATGGAGTTTTTATAGAGGGTTTGGATAGTGAGTGTTGGGGTGTCGATCCTTCATCCATATGCTGAAAGATAGGACAAAACTGAATGCCATGACAAGGGAGTGTATCTTTGGCTATGAAGATGAAGAATTTGAGTATATATTACAAGACTCGAAACAAAAGATCATCCATAACTATAATGTGATTTTCTTTGAAGATCAATTCCTTGAAGACATCAAGGAGGGAGAGCGCCCTAAATTTTCTTGCTTCTGCCAAGAATTGCTTTATGTTTGATCTTATGTGCCCAGAGAACTCAATGCGTTATTTGATTTCAGATCTTGAAAATGTCATTTTTCCCATGATTTTTTCTCTCATTCGCGGGGCGAAGAAAGCAGGCTTACTACCCTCTGTAATTGCCGTTTATGATGAAGACGACAATTCAACTTTTGATATAGAGGAGTTCAAAGCCCTGGGGCCAACGTAGAAGAGAATGTCGAAGGAGGAGATTATCAAGTCAAAAAGATGGAAGCCTTTGATTCGAAGTTTCAAGGAGATCTTCAAGTATGTGGCGTCCTTCAACGAGTTACCCCATTGAAAAATATGTTGTTTTAGCTGATGCGGGTAAACCAAAGGACTTTGAAGTGTTGGATGACAAGGATGCCAATGAACGGCAAAGTGCTATGCAGGAGGATGTGGATTCCCTACATGATGTGGCGCTTTGTTTAGATCTGAATTCCAAATGTAATGGTAAATCCAAATGCTGAATTAGGTGGAGAATTGATGACCCCACGCAGCCCTTAGAGAAACTAGCCCCATAGTTTGTGATATAAAATCAATCCAAGTCATCAATAAAGGATCTATATTGAATCTGGAAATTTAAGATGGAACAAAAAAAAAGAGAGTACGTACTAGAGAATGGCCAGCATATCAAATCAAACACCTTAGAATTAGCCTTCCTAATAGGCAGCTAAATTAACGGAATAAAGATCAAAAAATTCATCCCAGCAATGATCATTTATAATATGCTGAATTAAGAGTGAAATGAAGTACGAAATCGGTCCAATTCACCAAGGATATGCAGCAGGCTTCAAACCTGGAAAATAAAAATTATGCTGTCCAAAATCAGAGGAAAAATGAAATGAGGAGAAACGGGAACAAATGGAAATACGCTATCATACCAGAGATTTAATTTCGGCGCTGTTCAATTACAATGTATGAAGACCTCAGAATGAACAGTGATGAAAGATCAATTCAATCCAGCTAGTCAATCGCAGTAAATGTCGAAGGCAAGCAAAACGAGAGACATGTTGTAGGTAAACCCATGGAAATTTAAGATGGAACAAAAAAAGAGAGTACTAGAGAATGGGGACTAAAACTCCTCATTCAAATGATCCACCAAGTGAGCATTTTTATCTCTTAGGAAGCCGCGTTGAATCCCCACTCTAATGGCTCTTTGGAATCGGCCTCTCCCTCTCTAGGTGATGAAGCTCGGAACACTGCCGGTTGCTGCCGATGCTTTGCAGGAAAGAAGTGAATTCCCAGCCATTGAATTAAAACTGCATCTAAATGGTTTGCTGCGATCTGCTTGTGTGCCCATCTAATTACTGCCAAGCTGCTCTAAGACTTAATGCGAGCGTCACATCCTCTCACACTATCTAACTCAAAATACGTGATCATACCTCACCATATTTGAGGCATTAAGTTCCTCATAGTAACAAACAAAATGACAAAAAATGATGAATTGCCAACAGATGGTAAATGAGACGTCGACTACGGAGATGGTATTTAGGATGCCTTGCGTCACTATATAAGGGCAACACTTGCAAGCTAAAAAAGGTCGGTGTACTGAAGAAAAAGTGGGTGCACAAGCTAAAAATTGAGACTTCATGGCCTAGTTACATGGCAAGGCTCATTGAGAAGGGATTCGAAAAGAAGCAAGAGATTGACTTTGAAGAAATATTTTCGTCGGTATGTCGGTTTAAGAAACACTTGTATGGATTGAAGCAAATTTTCCGGCAGTGGTATAAGAAGTCTAACTCGTTGATGGTCAAACAGAAATATCGATGAACAATCTCAGATCTTGTTGGTGTTTTTATGACTCTACTGTTGCACATCAATAACATGCTGGATGTGATATCGAAGAAATCAAAAAACTGAAAGAGTGAGCCATGAAGTCTTCAATTCTTGACATAGCCTCAAGATGGATTCAACAAAGTAGAGTTTACATATGCAGAGTCTATGATATGAGGAACTTGGGTCCAGAACTGAAGACTTCAAAGCCTACGATTAGCATGCAGATTTGGAGACTTGGATCCATATTGTAGACGTGCAAAGTCTACAATATGAAGAACTTGGATCTAGCAAAGTAGAATTTTCACGTAAAGATATAGAGGGGCTTTGGTTGTCACATAAGTCTTACATTGAGAAAGTTGTTTGGAGATTGACCTTGGGACAAAGCAAAATCCATTGCAAGCCCTCTAGGGAATTAATTTCAGCTGTCTACCAAGTAATACCCTTCTACAAATGAAGAGGAGGTAATGTCAAAGATCTCATATTTATTAGCAATTGGAAGCCTATTATACACAATGGTGTGTAAAAGGCTGGACATGGCTCATATTGTTGTTGTCGTCTGGGGGCTTCCAATCTGAGAAATGATTTGGCAGTGGTTAAAGTCACTTGGAGAAGAATTCAAGTTTTCACTTAAGGTCAAAGTCATCTGGAGAAGAATTCAAGTTTTCACTCAAGAGTAAAGCACATTGAAGTCAGCTATCATTGTTGAGGGTTGTGCTTGAAAAGATGATGATGTTGAAAACCGATGAGAATTGTTGGAAATAATGAGGAAACCTACAACTAGATCCAAGTTTGAAGTTTGTAGTTATATTTGGTCTGGAGCACATTTCACAAGTTGGGATGTGGAGTTTGTTGGGGATCCCTTGTGAAGTTGAGGAGTTTGAAAGAGGCTTGCTGAAAAGTGCATCATGAAAGAAGATCATCGTCAAAAAAAGATTTGATGAAGACTTCGTTTAAGGTTGTAACCTCGATCATGAGATTTGACAATGGATTTTTTGAAAAATTGACCTAATCCAATATAAAGTTGTCGTCTCACAATCTCAAATGAAGAAGGTCCACAAACAGAGTTTCAGCAAACTAGGTTTAACTTTTGGTGAGAAGCAAATCCTTAGCCCAATGTTTTGACAAAGATTGGTTGAAATTGGGCTTTGGCTTCTTATGAGAAGTAAACCCCTATCTAAAGAAAATACAGAATGAGGTTCTCTGGCAAACCCTTATATGAAAGTCTTTAAGGAAGTAGTCTTTGATAAATGACTTTCAACCTTTGTGGAGATGTCTTGAGTTTTAAGGAGTTGCTTGTTCGAATATTCATTAAGAAGAGAATGCCAGACATATACTTGTAGAAGGTCAAGGAATTTCATGAAGGAATGGTCACATTGATCTACAATAGTTTCCATAATCAAATTGTGAGGAATGACTGCATGGGACAATGACGTACATTGGCAGTTTTAGATGAAAATCCTTGTAACTATTTGACGAATTGTTAAAGAAAATCATCCAAACAAAATCCTATTCTAGCTAATTATTGTGCTTGTGGCTATCACGTTATCAGAAACCTCATGTAAAAGTCCATGTAGCTGCTACTCTTAGTGCAAGGTTTGTAGGAGAGTGTTTTTGAAGTTTTATTCTTTAGTGTTGTGCTCAAAGTTGGTAGTCGATAACCCTATGGCTTGTTTGATAGGGCTGTTATTTGCTTTAAACGGGGTTTCATCAGTTTTTCGCAGAGTTTATACATATTAAAGGTTTTTGCGAAGTAATGGATATGGATAATGATCATGCAGCTTGTTTGGGGGGAATTTTGTGGTCATTTTTATTATTAGTATTAGGGGTAATTCTATTCAGGCTTCTGAGATACTCAAATTTCAGATAGATCCACAAACACAAAAACTTGTCATCAGAGTTATTCCTATACAATTTTTTCTACACAAACTTTTTAACAGGTTCTGTTAAGTTTGATCATTAAGTTATTGTAAAATTAAAAATTAAAAATTAAAAATTAAAAATTAAAAATGCATATTTATACAATGTAATTATGTTTAGATATTTTAAATTGCTATTCTAATTTCAATTTTTATTGTTTCTTTATATGTTAATCTAATAGTAATTTTTAATATTTAAATATATATATATATATATTTAACTTTTAAAAATAACAATATAAAGGTCAAACTTAACAACAAAAAATAACTTACGTGAAAATATTTTGGGCAGAAAGCACCCAGACAATTGTTTTCATTTTTATAGACCTATATGGAATCAGAGGTCTACCTCAAGAGCCTGGATGGAATTACTCTTTAGTATTATTTAGATTTCAAGTATTAATGAGAGTTAATATTTTGTTATTATTATTATTATTAACTTTACTATAACATACAGGTAATTAACCTTATTATTAATTATCTTTTATTTTGTTAATATTTATAGGTGTTTGTGAATTTATTTTAAATTAAGTAAAAGATAACTTTTGATGTGATATTTTTATTATGTTTTGTGGAAAAATTAAAATACAATTAATTATATTTTAAAATGTGTGTAGATGTGAAATAAAATTAATTTTATAATTTAAAATTTATATATAATATGAAATAAAATTGAATTTTATGTTGGAGTTTGTGAAGGATTTAAAATATTATTAGTTTTAAGGGTAAGGTAAATGTCATTTATGTTCTTAAAGTTTAGGAGTAATATCAAGTAGGTTTATAATTTAAAAAAAAAAATTAGTATGGTTCCTTAGGTTGATAATTTTTTCAATCAAGTCTTTCTTATAAATTCTTACAAAAAAATTATTCATAAATTAAAACTTTAAAATATAAAATGACCAAATTACCCCTCCTCTTCTCCCTTTTCCCTGTTGTCGCCCCACTGCCGTCACTAATGTGCTCATGGCCCATGCGGGCTCGTAGCTCGTGCATGCGGGTAGCGCTCTCGCAAGATGCAGGCCCTTGTGGTGACTTTTATGGGTTTCACCCAATGGTTGCAAGTATGCTAGTGATAGTGGAAGGGTGGCAGAAAAGGGGTATTTTATTTATTTTATATTTTTAATTTTTAATTTAGAAATAATTTTGTAAGAATTTATAAAAAAAATCTCATTGAAAGAAATTATCAACCTCAGGGACGCTATTGAAAGGTTTTTAAAATTGTAGATTTATTTAATATTACTCTCAAATCTCCGGAACCTGAATGATATTTACTCTTAATTTAATGTTGAAATTTATATATGATGTGACTTATAAGTTTAAATTTAATTTTGGTTAAAGTTAACTTAGGGTGGTTTTATATGACTCATAAATTTCCCCTCAAATCTCTCCCATTCCCTCCCTCCTTTTTTTCTTCTTTTTTTTTTTTACTTCATATCCTTTTTTCTCGCCTCCAACCCTTTGTCTTATTTCTACATCCACTTGGTATAGACATATAGAAGGAGCTTGAAAACATGCTCATTTTTTAAAATAAGGTACCAAATTTAAGTAGCTCTACCAATAGGTGTTGATTTTTCTCTTCTTACCCTTGTTCATTCTAACTTGACTTCTAAGTCACGATGAAGTAACTCGACTACCGCAAAGCCTATGCTCGCTGTAGGATTTTGTTTCTGATGCAAGTCAAATTTCAATTGTATCGTCGGAAGATATACTGATACAAAGTGAAGTTAAATGCAGATATCACTATTAGAGATAGTATTTTAATATTAAGCAAACCTCGTTTCTTTTGGTTTTTTGAAATCGTGATGCAAATCCATGTACTTGAAAAATCGAGAACCGACTGAATCAAATCAAACCGATAAGTTAGATTTAGTTTTAAATTGAGTAGATAAAATTAATATCAGATTAATTGGGGATGCTGCGGCATTGTTCTTGCAAATTTTAAGTAAAAGAAGAAAAATTTCAAAGTCACTGTGTATATTAGTGAGCTGGATCTCTCTTGCCCATCACTTTCTCGCATAAGACGTACTTTAGATTTTATCTTTTTTCTTCTTTTATTGAACTTTCTCGAGAAACAAGGGAAAAAAAAGGACGTGCAAAGAAAGATGAGTCTCTCAGGTAACTTTTCTTTGATGTTACGTAAAAAAAAAAAAGTAGTTTAATATAAAAACTGTGAAACAGAGGTCGCATGAAAAGAAAAGAGGGCAGGGTACAATTTTTAGCCAAAAATTGTTGGGACTTTGACTTCACATCAGGTTAGATATTTAAAAGCGTGTGCCTTGTTGGGACCAAATGAAAAAAATGGTGCAATATGAATTAATATTGACATAATTTATTTAAACTTTGATCTATTTACGATTTAATCAAATTTTTTATTAAAGAGAATTTGGATCTGGTATTAATCCAATCCGATGCACTGAAAGGCCTAGAAACATCGATAGCTGTCATGCCTGCATTGTACCTTTTTGGGTATTATATATTTTTTGTTTTTTATAGGTATTTGATTTATATATGAGAAAATTTTAAATAATAATAAAAAGTACATTTCATTCCACTAAGTGGAACCACATTCTGATGCTTCACGCACTCAGACTCCCAAATAACATGTCTAAAAACTCAAAACCACCACTAAAAGTATCATTTATTCAAATTTGTATTTATATTAAAAAAAAGGATTTGTAATTCAATCTAGGAATATCAAAATGTAACTCAATGATTCCGATTAAACAAATTAACCACGAAAATCACCAGCAATATAAAACAATATACAAAATAAAAATCAACAGAAAGCATGACCACCATCAGTTTTAACTTCAACGAAGAACATTAGAGAGTAATAGTCTTGTTTTCAACCCAAATCAGCAGTAAAGCTTGAGATAACAACACGCCAGTAAAACATAAAGAGAAATATGGTTAAACTCTCAACAATAGAACATCACCCTCTTAACATTATCCTTAAGAGCAGGCAGCGGCCTGACAGAACCGCCACCAGGCAAGCGTGTGCTGCGTGCCCCTGCAGCTGGAGCCCGGCCAGCAGCAGCAGCACTAGCCATGGATCCACTGTCTGAGGTTTCAGGTTCCATGTAAAACCTTGCCCTAAAAGCAGCCAGGTGAGCGTAGTATGCAGGTGGCACTGTCAAAAAAATTCCAGAAAGGGAAAACGGGTTAGCCGCCAAACTTCAATCTGAACTATAAAATCTACTCTTGACAATTATCTAATAACACAACTAGATACAATAATTTCTAACATACACATTGAATCTAAAAGAAAACAGAGTAATTATACCTATCGATACTGATCGTGTGCACCTTGCGTATCTGTAGATGACAAAATCGATTAAAATACAAACAAATAACTTTTTATAGAGGAATAAAAAAGATAATTGTAAACTGTTCCCTTACGTGTAGCACAAGTTATTGGTAAGCGTCTGCAGTGCATCGGCAGAGAACTTGTTCTCATCCCATAAGACATGGTAATGTGCAGGTCGGCTCGTACCCTGTCGTCACAATGCCTTAGAGCTCGAACCAAATTGATATAAACTAAAGCAGGAGGATGGAAACGTACTTGGATTCCAGCATGACTACACAGGTAGAAGTCAAATTCAGTAGGATGGCAAATCTTCGAATCAACCACAGTTCCTGCATAGGCATCATTTGGGAAAAATATGGGAAAAAATGAAAAATGAGATCAAATAAAGTAAATGTCAGGTCAGGTCTTGATGCAATGCAATGGTAGATCTATGTCTAGAGATTTTGTTCTAGAAATGTCCTTTTTTTGCAGAAGAGTAAAGCTACATTGTTAATTCTTCTTAAAACATCACAAATACGTATAGCTTGTGGCAATAAGGGGCATTAAGACCAATGGAATCAAATAGTAGTATCACCTATGTGTCAATGTTATCTATAAAGTATTTGTTTGTTTGATTCAATGTCATTCAATTAAAAGATGAATAGCTATTAATTAATTTTTGTTCTCTCCAATAAACTCTTCCTTCAGAAAATCATTCTACCCACCTCACTTTATTACAATAATTTGAGTAAGATCTAGATGTCACCCAATGTAGGTATATAATTTAGATGTCATTCTAGAGATAATTTTGTAGTTTTCCTCAATTTTATCCAAATATGTCGTTAACCAAAAATAAATTTAAATAAACAGTCATAACATCACAATAACATTGAATCAAGTGCGACCTAATATGCAGCTCGTAATATAAAATCGAGTAGGGGTAGACCTGGGAGGATGTTTCCACTCCTATCAACTGAATGCTGGTCCATATGGTTGTTTGCAAACAGCCTGGTATGATGGCGCTTTTGAACAACAACAAAAGTAACAGGAGGCTGGTAACCAGGTTCCAAGGAAGCGCATGCCTGCAACGAATAAAGATGAGTCCAGCAAATCACCAAAACAAAACTGTGTTAAAAACAGCTTAAGATTGAATTCTTAGATATACTCTGCGTATTGCGTCAAGCTCATGCAACAAAACTTGGTAGAACTGACCCTCGCTCACACCATCTCTGCAGCCAAAAGAGCAGTAAGGAAAAAGGTAACCAAGACAAGCACATAAAGATGACTGTACAGACTGAACAAAACTGATGGGAGTAGAGACCTGTAGAATATTATCCTCTGTGGCTTCTCTCCAGTTGTTCTTTTAAATGAAATAAGAAGTTCCCTGGAGCATATCAGTCATAAGCATTGTAAAATGCAAGTTAAACGATTCACATGCAAGACCAAACTCCAGAAGAGAAACTTACCTTATCATGCCGCCAGGAACATTACCACGCTTTGGATCGTTTTCGAGTTTATACAAGTCCTGAATCAGCTCCTGCCGATGGGCCTGAGCGGAAACCAGCCCTGCATATTTGGTTATTTCTGGCCAATCTTGAGAAGCAACAACCTGCCATGTAATAAATAAAACTTTAGTCCAGCAATTCAAAGAAACAGCTAAAATATTCAACAACAGATACATGATTGATATCTTACAGCAGCAATTGATGGGCTGGAGTCCTCGCCAGGGTGAGGATGTGTGACATCAGCACCAAATATGATGGTGGGCCTATCACTAACCAATGGTATGCGCCTTGATATAGCATCTGCAAGCACAGTGTTTCGGCCTCCAACCTAAGACCAATGAGTATCATTGATTACAATTGAATCATGGAGCATACGAAATGTAACTCGAGAAATTCGATGAACTAACTTTAACATTTATCTTCAAAGCAACATTGGCAAGGTACTGCTTGCTCATCTTAAATACATGCTTGACCAAACAGCACTGTGAAACTAGCCCAAGCTCAGTCTCACATATTCGCTTTAGGTCGCCTATAACATTCAGAGAACTCATATCAGTTAAATACCATGTTATGACAAAGATTCATCAAACAAACAAGGAAAATAAAAATATTTTCAAAAAATAAAAAGGAACAAGATTGAAAACGCAAATAATACAATATTTAAACGTACAATACATAATATGCATTCAGAATAATGTCATTTGCATATAAAACAATAATAATCTTTAAGGACCATAAAAGAAACACCTTCAGTTAGCTTCCCTCAAGGATGAAAAGATTATTTTCATTTTGACTTAATTTATTGTCTTGCTATCATTTGCTTCGGCATTTCGCATGCTTATGTATGGTTGATTTTATCATTTCTATCTTTCTAGTAACTATATATATGTGTACTTAAATTTGTGCAACATTTGATAATTACCTTGATAAACTAAACACACAAGGCAACATTCTTAAAAGAGGTGATTTCCAGTCCATTACATTTGAAATAAAGAAATTTGGTGTTTCAGAAATGATGTTATCTTTCATTTGTGTTATTTATGTAACTGCCAGAATGAAAAAAAGATAGAGAGAAATTTACCATAAAGAGAACCATTGTTATCGGGTAATATCACAATAAGTAAATCAAGCTCTTTGTGCTGTGGATGCAATATACTCATAGCATCATGATGGTGCGCTTTCAATGCTCGTTCAACTTGATCAGGTCGTGCAGACAGTGGGGGAATCACAGGCTCTAAGGCAAAATCCTGTAGGGAAGTTCACATACTGAATAAAACCTTTTCAAAACTACATATTATAGTTTCAAACTTTGAACAAAAGAAATTAAAGAAAAACCACCATTCCAGACGTCCGGCACATCAGTGCCAAATCATGACAGAAACCTCGAGCAACATTTTCCTGAACGTTTCGAACAAAATTGATGCAAGTCCAGTTGTTAACTCTTCCACCATTTACCATTTTCTACGTCAAAAGGAATGCAGGACAACAGTCAAATACAAGAACATGAATAACTTATAGAACCAGCTCTTAATAAGTTCCAATCATGGTTGTGGTTATACCATCAGATACAGCGATGGTAAATAAAGAGAACAGCAAGGAATTTTTCCAAATTCAATCAAATAATGCCTTTTAAAATTATCAAAATTAAAAAATAAAAGCAAACATCATCCCTGGGTCAATAAACTAAACAAATATATATATATATATATATATATATGTGTGTGTGTACTAATGGTGGCTGTGAACTAAAAGAATAGACCACTAGGAGCCAAAAGAGAATAATGATTGCAAGGACTATAAGCATCGTTTTGTTTTATTTATCACCAGGACACCACAATTTCCCCCACCCCACTCAGCAAATGGGGTGGCGTGGTTCAATCGTGAGACCTTAATATCTAGGCAAGTTCCTCCCTCGCTGAGCTAGGAGAACACAGTAGACTTGAGCATCATTGTCAATTTGTAAAAACTCTTCTATTGGAATAAGGCAAATTTCTACAGCATGCCGTAAATGATAGAATGCTCATTTCAATACTACTGATACTTTAAAATGTGGCGTATAAAGGCAAGAAAGTCTACATCCCGTCACGCCTCAATGATTTTATAAAATAAACACCTTATTCATCATATTCCACTGGCCCACTCTTGGTAAACAATCTTTCTCCTTGCCTGTTTCATGATACTTCAGCTGCAAATTAAACAGTACACACACTATCAAATCAATAAAAAATTAAACCACCCAAAGACTAAACTCATTAACCATGGAGAATCAGGTTACTTTCACATACCCATGGCGGAGGCAGAACACGTGCTTCAACTGATGCAAGTCTATCGCTGATTCTAATTCCAAATTCCTTGGCATATGGATCCTCGTGGTACGCATTATGATAAACAGTCTAAAAGAAAACCAGAATCTTTTTTAGGGATAACTTTAAATCAAGAAATGAAAAAAAAAAAAAACTCTGCCTATTGATTTCTTAGAAACAAATCATTTTTTTAGGGATAACTTTAAATCAAGAAATGGAAAATAAAAAAAAAAACTCTGCCTATCGATTTCTTAGAAACAAATCATGTACCTGGATAATATCACGTTCACGCTCGTGAGGGCGCTGACAGGTCACCTTCAGCAGAGCAGTTATCTGTCTCTCATTCAACCTCTTAGAATATCTCTGGCCTTCAACAATTTTGCAAACCTGAAACCTTCCTTGTTTTAGCATATACAGTTGCTTTCAGCTATAATGCTAACAATATAAACAGCCTCAAATCCATGAAATTCACATAAATCAGTAAAATATCCCAGCTCACAAGATTGTAAATCAGAAAACTTAAATAAAACAATGTGCATTGCACAAGGAACTAACCTCCATAGGAAGATAATTAGGCCTCTGTTGATTGCCAACTTGCAAGCAAGGCCAGTTGGTATGTTGGATAGTGAAGCCATAAGTCTCATGAAAATACTGGACAACTGACTTCATTGTACCTCTTTCATCAACAGGAAAACTATATATAATAAACAATAAAATTAACACACTTAAAATAATGTAACCACTATAAAACAAAAATGACAAGAAAGAGGAAAGAAACATACGTTAATTCTCTGGTTGCCTGTGATGTTAAACCAGATATGCGATATTTTCTGCGCATATTACCCCTATGAGTAACCTCCACCTTTACTCCTCTTAAAGCCTTCTTGATCTGTGATGCATACAGTAATGGTCATATAAAAACTTAATGCATCAAATTACTGCAACATCCAAAGTTAATTTCCTTATCCAACATAATAATATACAAACTTCTAAGAAGTATAAAAGTATAAATTGAGAACATAACGAAAGATGTAAGCTGCTACGTTCCACCATTGTACCTAATAAAATTTCAAACTGGCTAAGCAACAAAATATTGAGAAAAATAGAAAGTGTGAGCCACATGACGAAACAATGAAGATTAACAAATAAAAAAGAGATATATGAAGACAACAAAAGCTTTTGGTTATTATTTGAATGTGTGTAGTATCATAACTGAATTCTAGGTCCTCCAGACAATGAAAACACAAAAAAAATGCAATTAAATTTATTAAATCCACAGCCAAACTCTCCAAAGAAACTTTTATTAAAACTACTAAAAAACATGGACGATGAAGTTCATACACAGCACAAACAGTTAAAATTAACAATAACAGGAAATTGATATAGGATATCCTTCCACCATAAATGTACCAAAATAAGCAAAGAACAAAATAATTCACTTCAAAAGACCAACATAAGCAAGTAAAATTCATCTGATATTTGACAACTGAAAACTCACCTTAACACGATCAGCATCAGACAATGGTCTAGACAGAACATCCCTGGCATCTCTATTCAAAAGTTGAATAACAAAGTCGATAACTGGCAAAGGCTCAATGAATGCAGTAGATGACATATCTGTCAAATAGAAAGGAATGTGCGAACTCTGAGCTACAAAATATACAATAAAATGTAGAAAACAAAAAATAGCATGTGCCTCCAAGTTATATATTCTGATATAGCTGACAAACCAAGTCAAAAACATAATCAGATATCATTAACCCTTACGCAACTGGCTTAATGTCAAAGGCTGTGACTGAAAGCAAATGTCAAGTATTATGCATGATATATCAGGTATCCTTTGGAAGTTCATACATTTCTTAGGGAAAAAGAGCAAACAGAACTGATGAACATGAGATCACAAAGTCACCTGAATAAAACATGAAAATCTATCAATCATTCATTACTAGCATCCCTGAAGACAAGGCAATCCTTGTGCAACACCTTAATTTGAATGTAACATGTACTGCACAAGGTGCAGCAATTTTCAATTATCTTTAGCAGCCAAAAGCCACAGGAGAAAACAGCAGATATGAATGCAACATTACCAATGTTCAGTGATAAACCCATCTGCGTTGGCCTAATGCTCTGATAAAATCCTCTCCAACTTTCTAATCCTTCTCCAAGTGGCTGCCTCCGACCGAGATCCGGGGAATAGAAAGACCGCCCAACCGGGGTATACCTATCAATCCACAACACCAAGGACCTGAATTCCAGCTACCATAGTAGGGACAAAGAAACAACACAAGCAACTAGATTACACAATAATTACCTAGCAGTAGGTAACTCTCGCAGCACAATATCCAGAACTTGCAGTGCTTCTTGGGGAGCATCTGCTTGCTTCCCCGCTAAAAACATTCCCAAATGATGAAGATCAGCACGTGCAGCAAATTTTATCACTATTTTGAAGTTCCTCTGGCGTCTACAATATAGAAGAGATGTCACCATAATAATCAAAAAGAAAAATGATAAAATCAACAAGCAACACTGCAAAATGTTACCTCTCAGACCCAGTCCCATCATCTTCATCAACTAAAGTAACTTGAAATTCTTTAGCAGTGAAGGGAAATGGTCCTGCTGTATAAAGGCTCTTCCTTCCATCATATGCTGGAAGGCGGCCTCCTAAATGGGATTCTCTAAACAACCTTACTAGCTCTTCCATGACAGCTCTGTTAACACCACGTGAAGTGACTTCTGGTGTAATGGTAACCTGATGAGAATAAAAGCAGTTAGAAGAAAATAAGGGATGTGAGAAATCCATAATAAAGACAGTAACTAAATTACAGAAGAACTCACATCATATTGATGTAGATCCTTGTTAGGAAGTTCAGCAAAAAAATGGTTGGCCTTAACCACACACCTAGTACCACAGCTGCCTTTCCCGGGCCGCAGCGGGAACCTCACTGATTTGCTTGAAGCTGGAACCATCGCCTGAGTAGCTGAGGTTGCAGGATGAACAGAAAGCTCTTGAATCTGCTGGGCCAACTCCACATCTGGCGAAATCACTGAGCTTGGCTCAGCAGGCAAGGAAGCTGGAGCTTGGTATGGCGGTTGTGTTGCTTGGTGCAGCTCGGGAAGCGGCAGCGTAGATGGTTCAGCTGCCGAAGGGCCAGCTGCAGATGGGCCAGCACCACGCCCACCCGGCACATATGCACCACCTCCACGGCCACCACGACCCTGCTGGGGTCCTCCTCTGCCTTGTGGGACACCTCGAGGTTGGTACTCCATCTGCCCAGGACCTTGCTGCTGGAACTGTTGTCCTCCACGGCCCTGCTGATAACCACCACCGCGACCTTGGTAATGCCCGCCACCACGACGTCCACCTTGCTGCTGAGGGTTACCGCGACCCCAGCCCCTGCCTGCTCCTCCACCTTGTTGCTGTGGAGTTTGAGAAGTATGATATCCACCTCTTCGACTACCACCAGGTTCTTGGGATCCAGAGCCCTCGCTGGAACCCTCAAAAGTATCATAAGGTTCATTGCTCTTCTTCCTTGCCATGATCGCACCTGTAATAAAAAGGCAAACAGGATGCATCATGCCCTCGTGAATACAGCTAAAAAGAGAGAAAACTGAAAGAACCCAAAGCACTGATCAGCATAGCATGTGAGACGTGCAGGACCCATAAAACTCAGTGGTTAACGTTTTGATATAAGGAACAAAAAGAAAATGATGCGGGAAAATAAAAGCCTGGTTAAATATTTTAACGGATAAGAGTTAATTTCACAGATCGCGATGGAGAGGATTAATTGGGAAAATGGATTTCATAAAACAAGCTCCAAATGATGATCGATACCGCATGCTAGAACTACAGCTTGTAAGAAAAAACCTCTCTAAGCTCGAACAAAAAATTTCCTCAGGGGATATAAATAAGAACTTACAAGTTTATACAGCCTCATATATAGATCTGAAAACATATTCGCTGATAAAATCAGTAGCAAAATCACAAGTGACAAAAGCATGGGTTCACCAGATTGAAGAATATATAGAACAATTAACACAGGTAGGCAAGTCAGCGTGCTTCTCAGTTTTCAGTTGAAAAAAACACACAAAATAGAATAGATCGCCGTAACTTTGGTCTTCCATACGTCTGAAAAAAAATAGAGAAGGCCTGACTTACCAACTAGGGCAGCACACAAAAAAACGAGATTATCGCACGCCGAAAGAAAACAGAGAAAACAGTTAAGTTAGACGCTCAGTAAACACCATCAACCTCAAGAACAACCAATAAAAGCTGAAATGTCTACAATGAAACCAGTTAGCGAGGTTTAAAAATCAAAACAATAACTCAGAACTTTGAAGATACTTGCACACGGTACACATGTAAATCAAATCCTATAAAAAGACAGGAGACGATCAACCAGATCTATAGAAGTACAAGTACAGGCTATTACATGAATCAACCAGATCTGTAGCACACAAAAGGCAAGAGCAGCGTCGGCCAAAACCACTCCGAGTTCACGATCGGAAACATCAAACACAGAAAGGAGAAATGCCCTTAGCCTAAAAAGATCGAGGGAAAGTAAAACGATCGGGGGAGAAAATGAAAACAGAGAAAACAGTTCTCATCAGAAGAAAAAAGGCAAGAAGCGGCTGAGTAAGACGACTCACTAGGCCCGGAAAACCACCAGTGGTTGCCGAGAAACCGCTCCGAAAACCGCCTCTCAGATGGAAGCCGCCTCGGTGAAGAACTTTTTCTGCCTCACTATCGGCCACTTCCTCCAGGAAGGAATGGTAGTAGGTGAAGCAAAAAATAGGAAGTGGAAGAAAATACCGGCTGCCCCTCACCTTCTCTCTCCCCTCTCTCCTCCAATGTTTCTCTTTCTCTCTCCTGACGAGGAGGAAGAAGACAGAAATGGCCGTCTAGGGCAGACCGGGCAGCGTATTTTAAAAAGGTAGACCGGATAATTATCCGTCCGTCACGGCGTCTCGTCCCGAGGAGACGCCGTAAGGGAGGGCAGCTTCAGGAAATTAACGGCGATGTTGGTCACGCTGTTATGTGGGGACCACTAAAAGGGCAGATCACGTGTCTGCCAGGCCCATTTCCACAGTCTCGGTTCGTGGCAGCGGTTCAACGCTGCTCGTCTGAGTCGACTCGGCCGGCGCGCCTGCAAAGCTGCAGCGAACCGGTACGGGCGTGACGGCGACCGTTACCGTTTTCGGAAATGGCATTATGAACATTATTGAATGAACCAGCATAAATAACAATGAGAAAAATGATATCAAAACAATAATAATAATAACTATGAGAAAATATATAACGGTCTGTTTATTTACAAGATTTAATTTAATAAAATTAAAATTAAATTTAAATAAAAATATTTTTTTATTAAAAATTATAAATAATATGAAGTAAAGTTAGTTACTATGTTAGAATATGTGAGAGATATAATATAAAATTAATTATTATATTAGAATATGTGAGAAATGTGATATAAGTTAGTTATTATTTTAGTAATGTGTGTAAGATGTGAAATAAAGTTAAATTTTAATATTAAATTTTATGAATGATGTGATATGCCTGGTTAAAATTAAACTAGGTTAATTTTAAATGGGCAAACAAATGGGGCCTTAATGCTCAGTGTTAATTGATTATACATGTTGAACCAACTCCAAACTAATTGGCTTCTTATTGATTCGAAATAAAACAATTTAAATTATAACGAGTTACATTATTAAATAAATTGAATTTTATTTGAAAATATAATTCATTCTAAGTTATTCATGAAGGCCGTTTAATAGAATAGAAGAAACTAAAATAAGCTTAATTTTATACTTTTCCTCTTTTTTTTTCCTCTTACTCTCTACTGCTGTTTCTGTCATCCTCACTCTTTATGGGATAGGGGAGCAAAGCCGACTAGCCGAGGAGGGGAGGTATGTGAGGCTGTCTAACACTAGCAAGTGTGCCGACAAGATTGGTCTATAAAAAAAAGAAAGGCTAGTAATGAGGTTTGAGATCAGGTGAGGGATTTACAAGATTAGGGAGAGAAATTTACAATGACGTTAAAGAGGATATTCAAGCAGGGAGGTCGGCGAGGGGGTAGGAGATTGTGGAGGGATGCCGGTGGTTTTTTATCCCTAATATCATATCTAATGTTGTGCGATTTGTCCTTCATATAAGTGAAAAGCTACTTGTTGCATGTGATGAGAATCTAGCTTGGCTCATTAGTAGATTTAATCATTCTAGGGAAGATTATTTCAAAAATGTTAGAAAGGGGATGCTTTGAAATATTTTTAAAAGTAAGATCTTCTTCTTGCTCAAATTCTTCGAGTAAGCAAGAGTGAGAGATAGAGAGTAAGAAAAGACAAAATGATAGAGAAGTAAAAGATGAAGAGAGAACGTGAGAACAAATAAAGATAAATTATTAAAAAATTTACATTATTAATAAATAAAATATAATAATATTACTTTGCATTTTCAATAAGGAATATTTACATACATAATATTTCATATTACCATATTTATATATCAAATATTTCTTTTTAAAAATTACACTCCACACACTTTTTCTAAAGCTGCAGTGTAATTTTTCGAAAATGAGTGTGATACACGTAATTATAGTGATGTAAAGTGTTATGTACGTAATTATCTGTTTCAATAAATGATCAAAATGATTTTAGAATAATTATTCTAAATGAGTACATTATGCAAAAGATAATATACATACCGATTATACAAAATTATTGATTAGAAGTTCTATAACTCTTTTAAGCTATAATTTTTTTGAGATACATAATATTTTCTAAAATGAAAAAATAATTGAAAACTATTCAAAAGGGTGTTATCAAAAAATTGATTTATCAAAAATAAATAAATAAATAAATATTTATTTAGATGAGATCAACTAATTTTAAAGTTTTTTACAAATAGAGTAACTGTATAGGTCTAATTTTGGAAGGTTAATAAAAATTCTTATGGTAGTTAATAATAATTAGGTCCCTCTACTTTAAGTTTAAATACAATTGAGTCACTTTTTGTTTTAAAACTAACTAAATTGACTTTGTAGTTTCGCATAAAATGAAAATAAGTCTGTTATTTCTATGATATTAATAAAAGAAAAATTTACTTATCTCACCCTCAAAGTAAGCTTTATTACATATTTCACCTCTAAAATTATTTATTTACTTTTGTTTCTCCTAAAATAAGCTTTATTACATATTTATTCTCAAAATTATTATATCAAGATTAATGACTAATATTTAAAATGATCAATATTTCACCCCCAAAGTTAAAGTCACAGAAAAATAATGGGAGTGAGGGAAGGAATTTAATTTGTAAATAACCATTCAAAATTAGGGGGATAAAAAGTAAATAAATAATTTTAGGGATAAAATATATAATAAAGCTTACTTTATGGGTGATATAAGTAAATTCCCTTTAATAAAAATATCTAATAAAAAATTAATCTATTAATATGAGAAAATTCATTTATTGAATCTTTTTATTAATAATAATGAACTTATTTGCACGTTATCTCAAAGTATACGATCAAATTAGTTAATTTAAAAATTAGAGAAATTTAATTGTATATAGTCTTAAATTAGAGAGACTTAATTGCTATTAAATATTTTTTTAAAAAATATACCCATTAATTTGAGAAAAATGATGAATTAAAAATATTAACCCCAATTTAAGAAACATGGTGAATTAAAAAATAAATAAATAAATAAATGAAAGCTCGTTTAGGGCTGTTATCAGACCGGTTTTGAGCGAGTCGAAGTGAACTCGAAATCAAAAAATTCGTGCTCGGCTCGGCTCGAAATTGGTCTGAAATCGAAATGAGATATGATTTGAACTGGCTCGGCTCGAAATGACTTGATTTCGAGCCGGCTCAAATCATGATTCTAATCAGCTCGTAATTGTAAAAAAAATATAAAAATATTATGTATTCAAGATGATTTTCTCTATACCTTAGGGAAAAATAAATTTTAAATCTCCTCTATTCTGCCACTAAACCACTAATTTAATTATGTATAATAACATTTTATTTATATATATTTATGTTACATATTAATATATATTTATATGAATGGAGCGAGTTAAGGCCAACTCGAAATTGGCTCGAAATAAACTTCGAGCCAAAATCCTTAGCGCATGATTCGATTCAAAATTTTCGAATCAATTTCGAGTCGATTCAAAAATTGAACGAGTTTCGAGTTTCGGATATTTTTAACACCCCTAAACTCGTTCACGGAGGTCTGAAATTTTTGTTATTTATTTACATTTTTTTATCTCACAATGTGCTACATCAGTTCGCGAACCATTAACCACGCTTAAGTTAAAACTTTGGTTTAATTTTTCATAATTTAAATAATATATTTAAAACCATGAATAAAAATAATATTTTTTAGCCTCACATTAGTGGATTATTTCTTAAAATATACTGTCACAAACAAAATAATTAAATATTAAAAGCTGACATTTTATTTATATACATAAACATATATGATGGTGACTCTACAATCATATAAATTGCATTTAAATTTTGCTGCAACAATAAATTTAATTTATTTTTTCTACAAAAAAAATAATAACTTTTTTTTTGTTCGTCAAAAAAAATCTTTATTTTTTTTTTTGACATTTTAGTAAATCGCCACTAAAGTTTTTAAAAGAATAAATAATACAAAAGATACAATAATATACAATATTCACCTCTATCAAAACAAAATCAAAATTATTAGTTTCATTTTTTTAAAAAAATTACTTTTAATATTATAAAATTTTCTCACTTAACTTAAAAAATTATGATAATAATATGATTTAAATTTAAGATCTCCTAATATTCAAGCTAGCTCTTTTCTTATGATTTAGGAGAATATTACTATTAATTAGATATTTAGGCTTCGTTTGATTCGAATTTTTTTTTAACAAAAAAAAAAATTATTTTCTAAGTCTAATAAGAAAAAAATATACTTTAGTATTAAAAATATGTAAGATGTGAAATAAAATTAATTATAATATTTATATTTGTATTGAAAGTGAAATAAAATTAATTTTTACAGTTAAAAATTGTGTTGGGCTCAAAAAAAATCTGAATCAAACGAGGCCCTAATGTTCAAATTTGTGAACGAGTTAAATAAACAAATATACTTGACTTTTATTAAAGTAAGTTTTTTTTTTATATATTTATTAAAGCAAATTACTATTACCTTTTTTGCATGTTCAGTTCTTTAACAATCCTAAGAAGGTATTTGCTTAAGGGAACATTATCTAAATATTTGCATATTTAAAGATTAATATTTTATAAATTATTTTTATTTTTTTCAAAACTATTATATTAAAAAATGCTAATTAAATATCAATAACGATTTATTTTTATCTATTATAATTTAAATATCACTCATTTTTGACTAATATCTATTAGTAATTTTTGAATGATTTGATGCTTACAAGTTCTCAAATTTAAAATCATAATTTTTTGGATTAACAGCAATTATGTTTCTTTAAATTAAATAAGTAAATCCTCTAGTTTGAGATAATATATAAATAAGTTCTTTGACATTAATAAAAAAACTTAACGAAGGAGATTTTTTCTAAATAATAGACTAATTTGATTAAGTATTCTCTATTAAGTATTCTCTAAAAAAATAATAATAATAATACTAAAGAATTTATTTATACTTTATCTTAAATTAGAGGCTTATATGATTAATTTAAAAATTAAAGAGAATTAATTGCTATTAAAAGAATTTAATTGCTTTCATTGCAATCTAATTTTATTTTTTATTTACAATGAAGTCCCTCAAACTTTAGGGTCTCAACTTATTGTCCTCTTTTATTCTCATTATGTTGCCCGATTGTCAAGTCTTATGAAAGATCTTCTTCGAAGAATAATCACGATATGATAATGATAACAATGTTTGAATTAGTAGCCTAACTAGGGATGACAATTTAAAATCTTCTCGATTAATTATTAAAAAAAACTTACTTCATTTTTTTTTAATTTAAAATTGACTCGCACAAAAAAAATTTGATCCAACTTATAATCAACTCTACATGTGTTTATATATATTTTTTATTTATATATATAAATATATTATAATATTTAAAAAAGAAATTATATTAAATATTTACACACAAGATTT